>CM044956.1:36473500-36796860 GCA_024516035.1 Bactericera cockerelli
AAATATCAGAGCTCAATAATAATTGCAAATGTACTAAATTATACGAAAAGTGGGTGTTTAATGCAAGAGATACCAATCGTTTAAGTAAAAATCTGGTGTGACACCACACGACTTTCCTTATCACTCGATAAAATGTCCAAATCCGCCATTGGTGACTCAACGTAACAGTTAGCTAAAAATCAATGTAAAATTCGTAATCAGCATCTCAAAATCATTGGATTTGATATGTCGCAACTCCCATCTGGTATGAATAGTAAAAAGTTAGGGAACCCTCCCAAAATACCCGTAAATTGGGGCAAAATACCCGTAATACCGGTAAATTGCCGAATTTAAAGTCTCTAGATAATGCCGTTCTTGAGATATTTTGTTTACAGACACACGGACCAATGGCTGAAACTTTGGATTTAGGGTCTGGTAACCTAAAACGTGTTTTGGCACTGAAAACTGACTATCGAAAATTTTGGGTAATTCCATTACTTTCCTTATTAGGATAAGGAAAGTAAAAAGTTAGAGGTCGTGTGCATGGTCTCTATCACCAAGATCCGCTAGTTCGAAGTTGATGAATTTAAAATGGGACCATTTACTATACGTCACCTATTGGTCACCTATTCGGGAATCAGGATATTTTCCCTTGAAAATATTTTGTAACAATGTACGCGACACGTGTCCACTGTGAACTAGATTTACGTGTGAGTAAGTCCCTAATGCAGGAGTTCGTTCGGTGCCATTATTTTGTGGAAGCTTCAAGTAAATGAGGAAAAGTTGGGATTCGAACTCATCACTGATTACAGCTAAAGGAAATATGTATAAATCAGTAGTGAGACCAGCTCTACTCTATGGTGCCGAAACCTGGGCAGTAAAAAAGGAGCACGAAAGAAGAATGGAAGTGACTGAAATGAAGATGTTGAGGTGGATGTGTGGAAAGACAAAGCTGGACAGAATCAGAAACGATATCATCAGAGAAAAAGTGAAGGTAGTTGAAATATCAAAGAAGATGCAAGAAAGAAGATTACAATGGTTAGGACATATAGAGAGGAGAGAAGATGAATATGTGGGAAAGAAAGTAAGAGACATACAGGTGCCAGGATACAGAGGACGAGGAAGACCTAAGAAGACGTGGAGAAACTGTGTGGAAGAAGATATGAGAGAAAAAGATGTGAGAATAAATGAGGCACAAGACCGAGAAGTATGGAGAAGACTGACACGCAACGTCGACCCTGCATAAGCGGGAAAAGACTGAGTAGAAGAAGAAGAAGAAGACTGATCCCGTGCGAGCTGAATCACCAGCCTCAGGCTCTGACCAGCTGACCACACGACTACCATTGCTTATCGAGCACACATAGACGACAAATCAAGCATTGGTAGTCGATGTGGTTAAGGCGCTAGACTTGTAATCTCAACAAGATAAGAGTCAGCGTCGATGGCACGTTGAAACACCATTTCTCGTTCTGTACTTCTGGCACTGAAGTTAAGTAACGTCCTGGACTTGGATGGGTGATCATTCGAATTCGAACTATTCTGGTATTTACTGGCTATGTCCAGGCCAACTCGGGCCTATAAGCTCTTGATCTATGAGGCGGCGGACTTGTAACATATGGAGGTCGGTGGTTAAAGTTCCAATTTCAGCAAAGATTCAGTAAAAGCTAGTTTGAGTAATTGTGATATCACGAAAGTGATTAAAACAAACATGATAACTTAAACATTTTTAAACTATGTTTAAGCGACGTTAAGCAAAAAAAACTTACTTCAGAGTCGGATTTTTTTTTCTCAAGACTATTGTGCGCAAATCATCTTATTTAGGATTGAAATAGGTATTGTGTGTACTAGGTGTACACTATTAATAGGTACTATGTGGTAGACAGCTAGGTATACGGTTGCTGAAAATTATGTACCTAAATAATAAAATTATCAGTAGGAATTGCGCACTTGAATCTCGTAATTTACGAGGAGGATCAATGAGTAGGTGGGTATATTATTATTTACTCAGGCTATTTCCTCGAAGGTATCGCTATGCAATGCCGTGTTCATTAGTAATAATCAATCAAATTCAAAACAATACAATTTTAGATTAAATATCTATATCTTAATATATAAAAGAGATATATTATAAATATAATGTGTTTGATCAAGGATGGTGATAATGTCTAAGAATAGGACATTCACCATCACACCACCCTCACGCTTGATCAGCTAAAACGGAGACGAAAATGATTTAGTAAATGAAAGAAAAAGTAAAAATAACTAATTGAATGTACATAGGTCATAGGTTTGAATAAAATGTATCAATAGAAAATGTGGGGAAGGAGAGGGTAGAGTACCATAAACGCCATCAGTTTAAAATAATAATTAATAACAGTGGCGGCTCCTGACTTCAAGACTAGGTGAAGACAAATTATACCCAGAAGTATTGAAAAAATAAAATTATTAATTTATCAGATCTTAGTTCTTATGGTCTCATAAACACAGCCCATTGTAAGTTATGGCTGTTTCCCTGCAGAGCATGATTTTCTCTCATACCAGTTTTGCATCATATAAGTTTTTATAGGTACTTTTTTTGGAGAACACTTGGTACTTAATGAATAAACAAGGCCAGCAGAACAATTTGTCAACACTTGAGCTGGTACACAGCCATTCATTTTTCATAAGCCATTCAGGCTTGAACTGTATGGCTGTGGGGCAAGCATTTGCTTTACTTTTTTAGTGGTGGTTATACATAGTAATTGGAGAAATCGGACATCCAGTAATCATAATATCTTTCTTAGACTCATTACTTCTTAATCTGAATGGGGTTACTTTTAATGTTTGAACCCCATGATTTTGTGGGAATCTCATTGTTTTCTTTGAAATATTCATCTTAATAAAAAATATTTAGGTATTCATTCATCTTAATAAAAAATATTAACTGAAAGTTGGTAAAACGGAATTAAAATAAAAATATTAGGATTATACCTCAGTAGATAGGTAGGTACAACATTTTAAAGAGGGGTTAGAACTGGGAAGGAAAGAAAGTTAGTTGAAGACTAAAAATTACAATCCAAAACTGCAAGAAAATCCACCACCAGATTACAAAATAAATCTAAGAAAACATACTTACTACAAATATAAAATCAGCTTAAATTTGTGTTACCATTGATGTTTAAATGACTATTTATGAAAACACAGATATTGCCTTATAATTTTAAGTACCTACTTCACTGGAAGCTGTGTGCTAAGCTACCTGCATAATTATAATGTTATTTCTGACACTGAAAGAAGTACATAGCTACTTCTTATTCAACTTATTATGAAAAGCACAGGTCAGATCAGGTAGGGAAAATGTTTCTATCCTGTATCAAATACTGGGAAATAACTTTATTAATTAGTTACACCAATTAAAAGTCACTTGATTACCGTTGAAACGATTTGAAAATAATCTAATAAAATTTAAAAAGTGCGCCACAAATTTTGTTTACATTCTAAAGATAAGAGATACAATGTTGCCAAGTTAATTTCATAGCTAAATTTCTACAAACTTCAAGAGCTATATTTTATATTTAAAGAAATCCCTCAAATCATGTAAGACGTATTTATTTATTTGAAAAAATAATACTACAAAGCCTGAACAGAATTTTCTCTTGAGAATTTCATTTCAACACGTCTAATTTCATGATTTTTTTTAAAAGTGGTTCCATAGTCAGGATCTTAAACAGTACCACCATTGTCCCTATTTAAAAACTTCTTGGAACAACTAGATACCAGATTATCTTATTTGGCTCAATTTCGGTACCTACATTAAATAATTATTTCCGAGATTTGACTTCAATCGAGATGTCCTTTATAAGACTATAGTTGACAAGATACATAAATAGTTAAAATTTATTGGTATCGGCTATCGTTTAGGAACTATGTACAAAACTAGAACCCAAAAAATGAGAAATAATATCCAAAATTCCTGACACAAAATCCTGCTTTCCTAACGCCTACGTTATTATTATTTTTTTTTTTTTTTTTTAATATTACAAGATTGTGCTAGATATGTGAGGCTAAATCATTGACTGGTTTCCTAGGTCTGGCATAATGCTACTGGCAACAATGTTAATATCAAAAACACATGACATCGCACATGGTATGTGGCTTCGTGACATTTCGTATGAGGTCGTGTAGATAATGTAAACTGAATACAACTGAAGACTGTCCTCAGTAGCATATTACATAGATATAGTTCTTGCCTAATATTTCATGATACCTACTTGGAAATACTCAACTCTGATTGGTTGATTCAAGGACAACTGAAGACAATTTCGAATTGTCTTCACATTTGGTGTTCTCCTTGGAAAGTAACATGAAATGTTAAGCAGCATTGATCTATTTTACACAAAGCTTACTCTTTTTTTTTTTTTTTCTTTGAGTTGGATCAATTGTGCCATGTTCAAGGGATTATGAGTAGTGTTTTCACTGTTCAAAATTAGGTGAAAATGTCTTCAGTGTCTTCACCCGACGAGCCGCCACTGATTAATAACGATTTCTAATGCAAATCCAATAGGACTTTCAGGATTCTGGAGTTCCTCTGGAAGTCGATTCCATTATTAATATTATCTGACCTGGTTGTCAGAGTTTCAATGGAAACTCCACACAGTTAACACTGCGTACTTATGCATGAGATCTATTGTGACCAGTTGATTCTGTTTGGTTTTTACGTCCTGATTTGGATTATTCAGAACTAGGGTTTTACCCATTTACCCTACATCCACTGGTAATCATTGAACCTCACTCAGCCTTTTTGAGCCAGAAAGTTGAATCCATAATCTTGCAGCATTCAGTAGGTACAATGTACAGTAATGATATAAATAAATTATGTAAATGAAGTCTGTGCGATGTAATGGAATGCTGAGGTTGTGTTTCAATTTTTAATTGAGAATTAGTGAGAATGTAATGGATGAAATTTAGAGTGTGAAGTGTTTTCGTTCTACCTACAACTATGAATTGTATAGGGCGAAAATCCAATCGAGCTGGAACAGGTTGCGTACAGTAGTTTTGAGTTCAGCAAAATAAAAAATCAAAAGAATGGCATACTACAATCTGTAGTGCCTGTATATGGTCGGGCTTGATGAACCCACAGGAAGAGATTTCCCCCCTGAATTTTAGACTCGCGCGGAGGTTCGAAGAGTTCTGAACAAATCTCGAGTGCGAAGACTCTGAAATCTGTTCTGAACACCTAGAACTAGCACGTGGGAGAACACTGCACTGAGCAGATCTGCTGTAAAGGATAGAGCGATCAATGTTCAGTTGTGTCCTTTCCACAGACACTCCCGACCGAAAGATAATGCGAAAATTTAAGCATTTGTATTTGATGCACTAGAAATAATAAGAAACCAAATTTACGCGTATCTTTCTTGTTATTTTTCAAACAACAAATAACTTTTTTTCAAAAATATTTAAAAGAAATGAATATATTTTTATATTTTCTACAAAAAATATTCTGTTTGAATTTCTGATTAATTTTGTGAATGACGAGATTAAAAGCTTCAAAGTGGTGTAGTTGAAGAAACTTCGCGTTTGTGATATAATTGCGGAAAAGTTCATTTTTTAGATCTAGAGGAGACGCTCAATACTAGAGTGCGCTGCATTCAAACTAGACCGAGTTTTAACGAGTAACCAGATTGATAGATGGATTTTGGCAGGCAATTAATGAGGATGGAGAGCTCTGTGGTATATACAGTGTGTTCATAAAGTCAAGTAACAGCCATATATTTTCTATACCTATGGTAACAGCTGATTAACTTTTGAACGGTTAAAGCTGAAAATTTGTAAGTGGACCAGTAGTACATTGCGTTTTTAATTTATTTAAAATTTCAGAGACGGACTCAGGAGAAGCCACAGGGATGTCAACTTTAAAATCTTAAGTGAGACTACCCAGTTTTTTTATGCTGTTTTTATTGCGTTTTACCATTTACCATTATATTGAAATTATTTTACACAAAACCCGATATTTTTATCGTTTACCAAAACAAAATGGCGGCCACTAGTATTTTGAAGTTTTAGGTCGATTTTCTCTGGAACGGTAAGTGATGAAATTGTTTTGTTTTGAATTTTTATCTTTTTTAACGTTGTATCACGTGATATTATCTACCGTATGTAATAATAATATCATCTGACCTGGTTGCAGGGTTTTCAGTGAAACCCTTACAATTTACACTGCACCCTAATTAGATCTAGGTATTGTGACCAGTTTATTCTATTTGGATTTAACGTCCTGATTGAGATAGATAGTCAGGACGGGGGTTTTACCCTCCATTCGTTGGGAATCGTACCAGCTACCCACATTAACCTCATCCAGCCTGGGTAGGGCCGGAAATGCCAGCCTCACGTGTTTGGAGGGAACAGAAATTTCTTCGAAAAGTCTCCTCCAACCCGGAATCGAACTCGGGATCTCTGGACTACTGGCAGTAGTCACAACTATTACGCCACGGAGGCTGTATGTAATAATAATAAGATTTAATCAATCTAGAACTTTGCCTTTTGATCAAGACCCGGTTGGTTATCATGTGATACACTTTTAGGGTTGTATGCAGAGTCCTCACTGTAGGGATGCCTGGGTTATTTGTCCCTTCAGCTGATTTTGTTATGCAGAGACGTTTGTTTAAAGCGTCTAATATGCGCATGTGCAATCAGACGTTTCTTTAATAAACAATTGTCAAGGTCGAAGTATTCCCTATAGCAAGCTCGGGACCACCCTACAGTGAACCCTATAGGGATTACAAAATCGTCTCTGCATACCAGCCTTAGTTATTAGGGCTTTTTCTTCGTATGAACAAAACCTTAATAATAATAATTTCAGTTAAAAAAAACAGTTCAACTGGATGTTCAAATAAATCACAACGAAGGTTTTAGCCTGCATTTTTTTTTTTTTTTTTCACGTCTGCATAATCAATTGATCTTATCACGTCTTTCTATCTATTCTCAGGAAATTCACAATCCTGCTACCCACACTCGTGGAAGCATTTGCGGGTATATGCTCTGGGGACTTTTTAGTCATATTTTGACCTCCTGAATCTATGGTAAAAATATCCATCAATAAATTCCGGACACCCTGTATTATATATTATGGCAGGTAGAAATCTGTGACTTGGGTGATTGCCAGCAACAGATGAAAAAAAAAACCGGTTAAAAAATTTAGAAATCTACACCACAGATGGCTGTATTCACGTACATACCGAAAAACACACAAGAAAATTAACTTTGCTAACTTCTCCCATAAGTCCAAATTTCAAAAAATCAAAAGTCAAGTTTAGTGGTTTAAAACTTTTAACATTTATAATCATAATTTTTATTGAAAATAGAAAGGATCTGGTTCTGTGTGATTTTCATTGGCATGAATCATTTTAAAATCTGTTTAACTAGTTTCATCAGTCTTTATCCAATGTTTGAACGAGCTTCTTATCAATGATTTTCATACTTAATAGTTTCATCAAATGTTATCTGTTGGACTAACACAATAACAAACATTTTTTGTGTGTTGTGGCTATTCTTATCAATCAGTCATTGGCCCACAATTTCAGTCTAGTGTCATTTACAATGCCAACAGAGGTAAAGTACCTAGCTTTTATAATCATCATATGTATTGGAGAATTTATTAATGGTTTAATATCCGTGGTGATGACTGTGTTAAGTACAAGTGATCTTGAGGGCTTAAGAGAATTCCATTTGGTTGTAAGGGATACCTACAGGTGCACTCATGTTGACAAAGCACCTTAATGGGAAGTATTGTGTGACTTCTCGCCCATCAGAGGGTATACATACTACAGGATGGACAAGCTACAACACAAGCATCTACAGTAGCTCCTGTTTCATGGCTAGGAAATATAAATGGCTATGAAACACCCATCTTCAAAAAAAAATTAAACATCTGTCCAGAAATACAGTGTCTCTGAAATTTAGAGACAGTATTTTTTTAACCTTGGTAAACTTATGTTACCAGTCTTTTTTAAAACTATTTTTCCTTTTATTTCAATCTATTGTTTCAGATAAAATTATTTTGTGTATTTCTACTGAATCTGATATGCGTCTCACATGGTTTTTATGTGCCAGGAGTTGCACCAGTAGAATTCAAATTTGGAGAACCCATAGAAGTGCGTGCAGTTAAAATGACAAGTGTTTTAACTCAACTCCCATATGAATATTACTCTTTGCCTTTCTGTAAACCAAAGAACAAGACTATTTACAAGTCAGAAAATTTAGGTAAGTTGTATTAGGTACCAACCAATTATTTGAGAGTGAACAAATAAGATTTATAATTTTTGATTTTTTTTTGTAAAATTTTACATGGAGACATTTTAGAATTCTTGTTCATATCAGAAGAAAGGTACAAAGAAATACTATAAACTCAGAGGTTGCTAATAATTATATATTCTGATTGTAAATTTCTAAGAGTGTTGAAGAAAATGTGGCAAAAATTATGGTTGCTTTTTTTCATTGTCAAATTATTATTACATAATACCCTACATTTTGTTATTTCAAATATTAATATTTATAACAATTTTAAATTAGTGCCTTAACTACAATCACAAAATAAATAAACAAAAATACCTGAAAAGATGTATGATACTTCCTTCAATTCCAGGTGAGGTTCTGCGTGGAGATAGAATTGTTAACACTCCTTATGATCTGCGTATGGCAAAAAACTGGAAATGTAACATCCTCTGTGAGCAGGACTGGGATCACTCCCAGCGAACTGAAGTTATGAACAAAATCCAGCATGAGTACTCTGTTCATTTGCTAGTGGATAATTTACCATGTGCCACAAGAACCATTAATGCTGAAACACAGCAGATTCAATATGAACATGGATACAAGCTTGGATATTTGGACAATAATAACTACTATATCAATAATCATCTCAACTTTATACTTCTGTATCACACTTACAATGAGTGAGTTGACAATTCAAATAATGGATAAAATCCCAATAGGATAGGTACCATTGGGCTCAAAATAATGGACTTGAAATATACATGTTTTTTTTTTACATCTGGGAAAAAAAGAACATTGAACTGTTTAGGCTGTTTTACTACAGAGAAAATGTTGAGAAATAAGTATAAAAGGATAACCCCTTCATTTAGTATGTAATTAAATTTTGGTATAATACCACTTCATTTAGCATGTATGTACATACAAATATACATATTTTTGGTTTAATACCCCTTCATTTATCATGCCTAGTTGATACCTTGACATCATGCAAACCAATATGCTCTACATCATATTTCTTTATGTCTCAATCATACGGGTGATGTCACAATGAAATTACTCCAACAAGTCCAACACATTTCTTGAAATAATTCCCTGCTTAAAACTCAAACCATCAATTTATGAGACCCTATTGATTAAATACAATGGTTGGTGAGATCTTGGACCATTTGGGCTATAAGTTATTATTTTTAAATATAAAATGTCATAAACATGCTTATATACAGTTGAACCTGGACATAAGAGAACTGGATATAAAAGAAAGATTTCCAGATCAAAATTTCTTTCTATTGGAAAAAAATCCTTTTAGAGAGGTTTATAAGAGAAACCTTAATATATCAGAAAAATAATCTGGGTCCTTGAGTTCTCTTACATCCATGTTTGACTGTATATTATAGATTCATAATACTAATGTCCTTATGTGATGATCTATAGTCTATACCAAATTATCTAATTTATTCTAATGAAAGCCATTGATGTTCACTGCTCAAACAAGATTTTTTATTCATGTGACTAGTACATATTAGTATTATTATGTTAATGAGACATCTACTCTATAAACTTGTTTAAATTATTTTTCATAATGGCGAAACTGGCTGTTGGTTTTGATTATAAATTCATCCTATGATGAACTTGATCTATATTTCCTGATAGAATCTTTGATCTTAAAATCCTGATTGCAGGTTTACTTTGTCTTCTCTGTATCCTCCCTCTAAAATTTTATCTAATTCTGAAGAGAAAGTAAATAAATCAAACTCAATTTTTGATGTTCATTTTTTTCTCACAGGGAATCATATCGAGTTGTAGGTTTTGAAGTCCAGGCCGAGAGTATCAGTTCAAAGGAGCTCACTGACGGTTCTCTGACTGCCACAACTTGCAACAAGGATAAGAACCGCAAGTTAGAGGCCCAAAATGTGGCATCAGGCAAGATTCTGTTCACCTATAGTGTGGAATGGAGGCAAAGTGATATTCCCTGGGCCTCTAGATGGGACATCTACCTCTCCATGAGTGACACACAGATCCACTGGTTCTCTATTGTTAACTCAATCCTTGTCATCTTCTTCTTATCTGGAATCCTCACACTCATTATGATACGAACTCTGAGGCGAGACATAGCCAGGTAAATATCAATCTACCTCAATACAGGTTTTCACCATCATTAAATTTTACAAGAGCATGCTACATTAAGTGGGAGGATTTTTGGGTGTAAGGGGCTTTCGTACAGGGCTAAAAACAGGGTGTTTCACAGACAGGAAAACCTTGAATAGTCACTTTGATGAATTTTTAGACCCCCTGAAAGAAAATTTAGTGCAAATGACATCATTTTATAAAAACACTTCAAATAAATTTTTCATTTTAATAAGTTTGTTACACATGTTTGTTAACATAGGTTGATTACAAACTAAATAACAAACATATAAATAATTAACAAAGTAAAAAGTTAATTTAGAAACAGGTTAACATAAATAACCAACCTCAACCATGTGGAAGAGGTTTGCCGATCCCAAATAAGTTTGAGAAATAAACAGTTAAAGAAAAATCTTATTTATAATGGGCATTGTGCATTTTTATTAACAATTAAATTCCAGTTGTTCTAATTGGATAACACAATTAGATCATCCACTATGTTGTCCTAGCTTCTTCTGTTTTTTTTTTTTTACCTTGTATTTTTTACCTACTTTCCTAACCTTTGTACCTACTTTCTTTATATCTTGTATTTTTTTTCTCTCTTGTTTCCACAAATCGTGTTCTATGTACATATTTTGTATCCCTTGAACAATAAATAAATAAAAAATTACTTCCCCCAGGTACAACGCAGGTGACGAGGGCATGGACGAGGTGCTGGAGGAGTCGGGCTGGAAGCTGGTCCACGGTGACGTGTTCCGGCCCCCGCGCTACGCCAGACTGTTCGTCTCCATCGTGGGATCCGGGGTTCAGATCTTCCTCATGACGCTGGTCACTCTCTTCGTGGCCATGCTAGGCATGCTCTCCCCCTCCTCCCGCGGAGCCCTGACCTCCTTCGCCATCACCTGCTACGTCATGTTCGGGGTGCTGGCGGGCTACGTGTCCGCCCGGCTGTACACGACACTCAAGGGGCGGGAGTGGAAGAAAACGGCGCTGCAGGTACGTGTCTAATATTTCCACTCATACCTCGTGAGGAAAAATGAGTAGTTACTTGTATGAGTAACGACCAGTGGCGGCATTACCAGAGTAAAAAGAAATTAATGTAATAGAATAATTCGAAAAGTACAGGAGACTCTTAGTAATGCTGCGCTACCCACAAAAAATTGTGAAGAGGCCTTGAGCTACACCACAAATAAAACAATACATATACAAATACATACATATTTTCATTCTCACAGCACTGGTAGTCTTATACCGGACTAAGGTATTCGTTATAGATGTGGTTACCAAAGATAATACGCAACCACCTGTATCAAAGAACATGAGAAGAAGAAAAAAATGTATACTCTGTCGTTTAGGCAAGTGCCCATGTTGCACCAGTTGTAAAGTATTTTATAATAAATATTTTTACGTTCTCTCTCTCTAATAGGCCACATCTTAGGGAATGAAAATTAATTAAAAATATGCTAAGCCAGACACGCCCTCAAGTTGGAGTTTCAACAAATCACAGTGCACTATACTCACTCTTTCTTTACCTAGTGGTTCTATTTTTTTAAATTCAATCATAAAATCTTATCAACCGCTCGACTTGTGATAAAAACGGGGATTTAGCGATAAATTTTCAACAAATTAAAATGGGAATAGCAATTTGGGCTATTGACCAACTTTTGAGCTGAGTGAATCAAGTGCACTGACCCTCCGCTGGGAAAAACTACTGGTGCTTTTAGATCTGTAGAAGTGAGTGCCCCATTCATTTCTTCACTCCTCCTGCTACTCCTCTAAGTGGGCTCAGGGCAGAAGAAGTGAAGTGATCTTAATGTCCACTTCCCTGCTCACTTCGGCTGAATGCAAATGCAGGACAAGGCGAGGAAGATCTCAGGTGCCATTTCTTAATAATGTGATGCCCCCCCCCCCTCCCCAGACCGCCCTCCTCTACCCGTCCATCGTGTTCGCCACGTGCTTCCTCCTCAACTTCTTCATCTGGGGGAAACGCTCCTCCGGTGCTGTGCCCTTCAGCACAATGCTTTCTCTTCTCCTCCTGCTCCTGTGCGTGTCGCTGCCCCTGGTATTTCTGGGAGCCTACTTTGGCCACCGGAAACATCCGATACAGCTGCCAGTGAGAACCAACCAGATCCCCCGCCAGGTTCCTGAGCAACTGTGGTACATGAGTCCTGTCGTGAGGTAAGTAAGGGTTGGGTGGAAGGGATTGCCATAGGCAATAACCCCGCCCTTTAGTTAGGACATATGTATATATTTTATTTTTTTGTTTTTCCTTGTTTATATTATTAATATTGTCTATTTTATATTTACCATTATTTGTCTGTATATATGTTCTACCTACTAATAAAGAGTTTCTAAAAAAAAAAAAAAAAAATAAGTTATGGTGTAGGAGAAATAGATTATTAATTTGTATAATAATTTAAAATTGTTTGTTCTTAGAATTTTTACTTTCTAAAGCAATACTTATATTAGTACATTCAACAACTTACTGATGTTCACTGTCACAACATTATTTAAGCCACCCCAACTGTGACATATAAGTCCATTTATATGAGGAGCCAGCGGTTTTTCTGTATATTTAGATTGTTTTCTTTGTACCTTCAAAGTTACAAATAATTCAAATAAAGCAATTCAAATTCGTGGGGATAAAACTCTGTGACTTTTTTCAAAGGGAAATAAATACCAGTAAATAGTTTTGCTTTCATTTACTCAGAGATTGGACTACACTTTCTCACCATATTTTCCTGTTATCTGTTGCAGTACCCTCACGGCGGGCGTTCTGCCGTTTGGTGCAGTGTTCATCGAGCTATTCTTCATTTTCACTGCCATCTGGCAGAACCAGTTCTACTACATGTTCGGATTTCTCTTCCTCGTGTTTTGTATTCTGGTCATCTCCTGCTCTCAAATCTCCATTGTTATGGTTTACTTTCAGCTCTGTGGAGAGGTAAGTTGACAGTCATAGTATATGTGGTTACTGCGGAGTCAGTTAAGGGAGTCCTACGAAAAAAATTCTTCTTCTTCTTCCTTACATTTACGTGCTTTTGAAAGTCTCCCTGGACTATTATCAGCACATTATTCCTAGGCAAAGTACAAACATGTAATGCGGAGTGCATACTTGATCGGTAAGAAACCCCTTCCATTTTAGCGAATTTCCTTCTTTTGAAAACATGTAAAGCGGAGTGCATACTTGGTCGGTAAGAAACCCCTTCCATTTTAGCGAATTCCCTTCTCTTTGAAAACATGTAAAGCGGAGTGCGTACTAGGTCGGTAAGAAACCCCTTCCATTTTAGCGAATTCCCTTCTCTTTGAAAACATGTAATGCGGAGTGCATACTTGGTCAGTAAGAAACCCCTTCCATTTTAGCGAATTCCCTTCTCTTTGAAAACATGTAATGCAAAATGCATACTTGGTCGGCAAGAAACTCCTTACGTTTTCATAAAGACCATCTCAATTCTCAAGTGATCTACAATTCTACATAATTATTATATATATAGCTCAGGTATTTTGTACACATAATCCTTATTACGAGGGGGGCCTCATAATTTATCAGTCTTATAGTAAGTACACTGAGTATGTTTTAAAACACCTGTAAGAAATACTGTGTTTTGCAAGTTTTCATTTTTCTTTCCTCTACTTAAGTTGATGATTCCTCGATATACCTTCTATACGGTGTAAAGTCTTTTATGTTTTATTTTATTCAAAATAAATAACTTGTGAAAATGGTGGCTACAACTGAACATACATCTCTTTTCAGCCACATAGAGTTAAATGAAAAAAGAGCCTGCATGTGCTCTCATTACGACCAGCCTTGTATATAAAGAAAGATATAAAGGGAGGTAATTATGTTATGTCACAATTTTTAGTGGGTACCATGGACATTACGAGAACTAATGCTAATGCATCTTATCTCGAACCAACCATCATATTCCTTGTAATGCCATCTTGTAATATCAATCTTGTATCAATCTTGTAATGCCGCCACTGGTCGTTCCCACTCTACAACTACCCCAATTGTCCTCACGAGGCTATGGTAGGCTCCGACAGTCACGACACCCTAGGTACAGAGCCAAAAAAACTGTGGGAAAAACAGGGATTTGGCCATAACTCCTTAACGAAACAAAATGCCCCACTGCAAGTTTCGCTTGTATGATAGTCCACGGTGGGCTGAACCTACCTTCAAAATATTGCATCTGTATACGTGACACCCTGTATGATAACATTTGCTCCTTGACGTTTACATGGTAGTCAAGTCGTTAACGCGCTAGTCTGGTAATCCAGGTAGCTTTAAAGGGATCCGTTGGTTCGAATCCCACCCATGCAATGTATTTTTCCTCATTAATTTGAGTTTTTGACCACATAATAATGAGACTCTGAGGGTTTATGGTAGAAAATGCTTTGAGCATTAACCTCGCCTGGTGGTAACATTCCACTAAAGAGTGTATATTATATTTCAGGATTATTCACTGGTGGTGGAGGTCCTTCCTCGTGTCCGGAGGATCCGCCGTGTACGTTCTCCTCTACTCCATCTTCTACTTCTTCACCAAGCTCGACATCACCGAGTTCACCCCCACCCTGCTCTACGTCTGCTACTCCATACTCATGGTCATCACGTTCTGGCTACTCACCGGGACGATAGGTTTCTTCGCCGCCTACTTATTCATACGGAAAATCTATGGTGCCGTGAAAATCGACTAGACGTGGTCCTGAGTCTATGCTGTTTTTTTTTTTTTTTTTTTTTTTTTTAAGTGGGGTTTAACGTCGCTTTCAACTGCCATGGTCATATCACGACGGGTGTTTTACCCTCCATTCGCAGGAAACTCACAAACCTGCTACTCACATTGACCTCACCCAGCCTGAGTGGGGCCGGGAAAAGCCAGCGTCACGAGAATTAGAATTTGAATGGTCACCCATCCAAGTCTTAACCTCGCTGGATGTCGCTTAACTTCGGTGTTCTGAAGGGAACCGGTGTATTCAACATGCCATCGACGCTGGCTCTATGCTGTTTTATTTTATTCAAAATAAATAACTTGTGAAAATGGTGGCTACAACTGAACATACATCACTTTTCAGCCACATAGAGTTAAATGCTACTCCATACTCATGGTCATCACGTTTTGGCTACTCACCGGGACGATAGGTTTCTTCGCCGCCTACTTATTCATACGGAAAATCTATGGTGCCGTGAAAATCGATTAGACGTGGTCCTGACTCGCAGGTGTAGCTGCTTGTGGCTGGGGTGGCTAAGCTGGCTTCATCAGATGATGCTCATGTGTGGCCCGCGCGGGGTTTTCACATGAGTATTATTCATCGAACTGTATTTGTTGATGGAACAAAGAATAGCATCTCGACAGGTGTGTAAAGCAACGTGGTCAATTTCAGGGTCTGAGAAATCTATACTTATAAAAGAGGGTTTCATTGACCGACTGACTCACTGATTCATCACTGTTTCTCCGAACTGGCAAGTCCTAGGAAGCTGAAATTTGGTAGGTAGCTTTGTCTTATTATATATAAAAAAAATTCCAACAAAATCCAAACCGGTCTTTCGTGGTAAAAGATAAATATGTTTGAAATAGTCATGTTACGACGAAATATGATGTCAAAAAGTAAAACTAAACATCATCGTGACATTTTAATGTCTCGAGCGAAAAATAAGGGCTGTCAAAATGTCAATGGTCCATTCTAGCAGTAGCTTCTATCATTGGCGGTTTCATATTCATAGGTCCCGGGTTCGATTCTCTGCGATGTTGTAAAGATTTTTCCACTGAGATAAGTATTAGCGTCCAGAGAGCAAATCAAGAGGGACTATTAGCGCCATCACCAAAGTTTGCAACTTATAATAATAATTACTATGGAAAATGAAAAATAGTACACAGCAATTTTAATGAATTCTATTTCATCTCATATTTTGTACTAGATTTGTATGTACAATTTTGTACATGATTGCTTTTCATTAGTTTTTTTGTTGTAAATATTAGATCTAGGAATTCATTATATCATTATGTATTCAATGTTTATTTTAAATTTATTGTGACTGTATAAATTTTGAACATAGAGTTAATTTAAATTTGTATTCCTTGCATTAGTGCATTAACAATAAAATTGTTATCAAATAACTTGATGAAGTTACTTGAAAATATAGTAAAGTATAAATTGGGATCGCACTGTTTCCCTATTTGCTTTTTTTCAGTACTGAGCAAATAGCTCTATTTTACTTCCGAAAAATTTCTAGTATTAGAAATCGGAAGTATTGTGTTCGTTTTTGTAAAAAATAAATATTTTTTTGCTCCGATTTCAATTTCAATTTTTTTTTCATATTTCTGGAAGTTTCATAACCTCCTGAGCAACTTTGGTTTTGTGTCTGTCTGTCGGTAAAAAACATTCCTTGTTACGCGCAAGTCTCAGAAACTACTGAACGGATTTTTTTTTAGTGGAGTGTATTTTCCCCCAATTTATATTTTACTAACTATGAAATAAAGTCCATACATAACTTGCATAAAGGTTCTTCTTCTTCTTACCGGCGTGAACGACAGGCTTACCGCCTTGTTAAAGCGCCGTTAAACCAAAAAAAAGGTTCTTCATTTAAAAATCACTTCACTTCATTTCTATTTTTGTTTACTTTCCAATATTACGTTTGATATGTCTCTATTAAGTCCTGGATCTCACTGAGTGTAATATTTTGTCTCGCAACTTTGTGCAACATTTTTCTCGAATTTTAAATGGAAAATGTTGTAAAGCGTGGTTCCATCTTATTTGATTCTAGAGGAAGAGTGGAGCATGAAACGTTGCAGGACAAAATGTTGCACTCAGTGGTATCCCTGCTTAAGTCTTGTGTTTTCGTAATATTTGACACCTGGTTTAAACGTTTACTTTTAATATTTTTTAACAAGTCTTTTTGCATAGCAAATTGTATGAGATAAGAAATGATGTGCTTTTCTTTCTCTTTATTATGTGTTGTCTTGTATGTCGTTATGTTTCTCACCATCTTTTTTTTCTCAATAAAAAATGCTTTAACATTTGCTTTTTTTTTGTTTTCGTTGTAAACTTTTTCTTGTAATTGCTGATGCCACCAGCTTATGGTGTATCGCTCCTTCTAAACTATACACAGTCTTTTCGCGTTCATATCATTAATACCAATGATAGTCGATCAAACAAGCTAGCGCATGGATCCATGGATCAGATCCTACCCATTGCTTGGATTTTTTCCTCATTTATTTGAGAAAGTGACCACATACTAACAAGACTCTGAGGTTTTGGTGGTAGAAAATGCTCTGAGCATTAACCTCGCCTAGTGTTTACCTGCCACTATAGGTAAGGGTATATTATTAAAATTATTATTTATTTATCAAATAACTTCAAATACAAAACTTTCTGTGTCGAGTTGCCGACCTAGTTTTTCAAGGGGATAGCACTCTATTTGAAACTCTAGGTCGCGGGTTCAATTCCTGCTGGAGGTGAAACTGTTCCTGGATTTATTTTATTTCTTCTGTCTAGTTTTCCTATTTCACAATATTTCGGGATGAATGATCTGAGCAGTCAGAAGTTCCTCGTCGAAAAAAAGTTTCTTAAAATTTAAATTTGAAATAATTATAATAATGAGCGAGAGTAACTTACAATTTCTGAGTTCAAAAACATCCTGAGTTGGTTAAAAGAAAATATTTTGGAATAAAGTTACACTCTGATATCATTACACGAATAAAACTACATCTCATTTTTTGTATTAAATTTATAAATCGATTATTTGTATTTATAATAAAGTACCGTCTTGATAAGGTACTTATTCATATTATGTTTGTAAAATAATTCTTAAAAATATATGATTTAAAATTCTATGTCCACTATGTTTTATTATGTAGTATTTCCAGTGGCGTGGCGTCCGGTCATCTCTGGATGCGCCGATGACCAGGCAGGAGAGCAAGAAAGTTTTAAAAAATATATGTATAAAATATTAAAATTTTACAGGTAGACTTTTCCGTATTTGAGAAGAAATCCCACCAAAAATAATTATTCCCACTCATTACAATACAGTATTGAAAAAATGAAGGGGGAAAAATAGTACATTCGAGGGAGACTTATTATTTTTTCCCACTCAACTGAGTTCTTTCTCTCTCTGCTAGAATCTGAACTCGCTGAAATGAGGAGATGACTAGGGTAATGGACTTACTATATCTGTAGAATTTTGTAAGCTATAGATTCTATAGAATCTTCTGTGCGGAACAATAGGCCATGGATGCGCTCCTTCGAGTGAGTTCGTCCTGGTTCGTTTATTCTCGGACTTATAACATTGTGTACAGACTGTACAGGGACCACTGAAAACCATTGATTTCTCCCTTTTTTCTATAAAATCTTATCTTTTTTTGAAACACTGTATGCTTTATTTTTTCTTGCTACATATTTAACCAGCTTCACAACCCATGTGTTCAGACTTAGGTTAGTTTCAAGATTTTATCTAACGTGAACGTTTTTGTTTTCAAGTGAACAACAATTTTCTTTTGTACAATCAAAATCAAAAAACTGAAATTTATATCAAAGTAAATTGCTTTAGTAGTAGCAAAGAAAGTGTTTTTTAAATAGTATTATTCATCTAATAAACAATTAAAATTTATTCTGGAACAGCTACAGCTTCTGTAGTTACTCTAAAGACACATCTAAAAATCCATCTCTGACATTGTTTTTCAAAATACCTATTTTTCACCTGATTGACTTGAGATTATAAATAGCTAATCTCACTTGTAAGGTAAAGTGTACAATATTTATTTGATTTCTTTCTTTCTTTTTAACAAAGAATATATTAAGTGTGTCATTTGTGTTTAGTTATCTTCTCATTGTACAATGGCAGAAGGCACAGAGGATGAAGATGTAATTTTTACTTTCAAAGAAAAACCTTTTAGTTCTCTAAGTTTTGACAGGAAACAAGTTCTTGTCCGAAAAGGGAGGCCTTGTCCACCACTAAAAAATTTACAGGTGAATGTAAAAGAGAAGGAGAAAAACTATGTCCGTCATTTTTCAATATCCAACTATGAAAGCCATGACTGGATGTGTGGCAGTGAAAAACTGTCTAAGTTATTTTGCTGGCCATGTAGCTTATTTGCTGTCCAAAAAACAGCATGGAATACTGAAGGATTTTCAAACTTGAGTGGGTTATCAAAATCTGCCAAAAAACATGAAAGCTCCCAGAACCATTTACAGTGTGTTCTGGTGCTTCATTCTTTTGGCAAATCAAGGATTGAAGAAGGTATTGACAAAACTTTAGCAGTGAATAATGAGATTCACAATGCCAAAGTTAGGAAAAATCGTGAAATTCTCAAGAGACTCATCGATGCAACTTGTTTTTTGGTACAGCAAGAGTTGCCGTTCAGAGGACACAATGAATCGGAAGATTCATTCAACAGGGGTAATTACATTGAATTATTAAAATTAATGTCATTGTATGACCCCACTCTTTCTGAACATTTAGAAAAAGCTACAGTATTTAAAGGGACATCCAATGATATCCAAAATGACCTAATTGATGCTCTAGCAGAGGTGACGATGAATCACATACAAAAAGAGGTTGATAGTGCTTCTTACATTGCCATCCTTCTTGATGAAACATCGGATATTAACTCAAAGTCACAACTATCAACTGTGCTGAGATATGTTCTTATTGAAAATGATTGTAAAGTCAAAGAGAGATTCATAGGATTTACAGATGTAAGTGCAGATCGTTCTGCTGATGGCCTTTTTACACATGTTAAAAATGTTGCTAGTAAATTTAAAATCAAAGAAAAACTTGTTGCCCAAACATATGATGGAGCAGCAGTAATGGCTGGGCAACAGGCTGGACTACAGAAAAAGGTTTTGGAAGAATTCCCCATGGCACATTTTACCCACTGCTATGCTCATGTTTTAAACCTAGTATTGGCCCAAGGTGTTACGACGAAATATGATGTAACAAGTAAAATAAACATCATGTGACATTTTAATGGTTTTCGAGGAAACAACTAAGGGCTGTAAAAATGTCAATGGTCCATTTAGCAGTCGTTCTATCATTGGCGGGTTTATATTCATAAGGTTCCGGTTCGATTCTCTGCGATGTTTTACAGATTTTTCCACTGAGATAAGTATTAGCGTCCCAGAGAGCAATATCAAGAGGGATCTTAGGCTCACAAAGTTTGCAACTTTAATATAATTAACTATGGAAAATGAAAAATAGTAACAGCAATTTTAATTGAAATCTATTCAATCTCATATTTTTGTACTAGATATGTAGTACAATTTTGTTACATCGATTGCTTTTCATTAGTTTTTTTTTTGTTGAAAATATTAGATCTAGGAAATGCCTTTATATTATGTATTCAAATGTTTATTTTAAATTTATTGTGACTGTATAAATTTTGACATAGAGTTAATTTAAATTTGTATTTCTTGATTAGTTGCATTACATAAATGTTACTCAATAACTTGATGAAGTTAACTTGAAAATATAGTAAAAGTATAAATTGGGGATTGCATGTTTCCCTATTATGCTTTTTTCCAGTAATGAGAATAGCTCTATTTTGCTTCCGAAAAATTTCTAGTTATTCGAATCGGAGTATTGTGGTTGTTTTTTTGTAAAAAAAATAAATATTTTTTGCTTCCCGATTTATTTCACTTATTTCTTTTTTATCTTTCTGGAAGTTTCATACCTCTGGCAATTTGGGTTTTGTGTCTGTCTGTCGGTAAAAAAAACAATCTTGTTACGCGAAGTTCAGGCAACTATGAACGGTTATGTTTTTTTAGTGGTGTGTATTTTCCCCCAATTTATATTTTACTAATATGAAATAAAAGTCCATACATAACTTGCATAAAGGGTTCTTCTTCTGTTACGGGTGACGACAGGCATCGCCTTGTTTTATGCGCGTGTTTAAACCAAAAACAAAGGTTCTTCATTTAAAAAATCACTTCATTCATTTTATTTTGTTACTTTCCACTATTACGTTTGATATGTCTGATTAAGTTGGATTCTGAGGTAATATTTTGTCTCGCACTTTGTGCAAATTTTTTCGAATTTTAAATGGACACTGTTGTAAAGGTGGGTTCCATCTTATTTGATTCTAGAGGAAGAGTGGAGATGAAAGTTGCAGGAAAAATGTTGCACTCAGTGGTATCCTGCTTAAGTCTGTGTTTTGGTATATTTGAACTGGTTTTAACGTTTACTATTAATATTTTTTAACAAGTTCTTTTTTGCTTAGCAAATTGTAGGAGATAAGAAAAAGCTGTGCTTTTCTTTCCTCTTTATTATGTGTTTTTGTATGGTCGTTATGTTTCTCACCCTCTTTTTTTCTTCAATAAAAAATGCTTTAACATTTTGCTTTTTTTTGTTTTCGTTGTAAACTTTTTTTGTAATGGCGATGCACCAGCTTCTAGGAGTATGTCCTTCCTAAACTATACACAGTTTTTCCGCGGTTCATATCATTAAATACCAATGATAGTCGAATCTTTACAAGCTAGACCCATGGATCAGATCCTCCCCATTGCTTGGTTTTTTCCCATTTATTTGAGAAAATGACCACATACTAACAAGACTTGAGGTTTTTGGGGTAAAAAATGTCTGGATTAACCTCGCCTAGTGTTTACTGCCACTATAGGAAAGGGTATTTATTAAAAATTTTATTTATTTATCAAATAACTTAAAATACAAAAATTTTCTGTTCGATGCCGACCTAGTTTTTCAAGGGATAGCACTCTATTTGAAACTCTAGGTCGCGGGTTCAATTCCTGCTGGAGGTGAAACTGTTCCTGGATTTATTTTTTTTCTTCTGTCTAGTTTTCCTATTTCACAATATTTCGGGATGAATGATCTGAGCATCAGAAGTTCCTCGTCGAAAAAAAAGTTTCTTAAATTTAAATTGAAATAATTATAATAATGAGCGAGAGTAAACTTACAATTTCTGAGTTCAAAAACATCCTGAGTTGGTTAAAAGAAAAATATTTTGGAATAAAGTTACCTCTGATATCATTACACGAATAAAACTACATCTCATTTTTTGTAATTAAATTTATAAATCGATTATTTGTATTTATAATAAAGTACCGTCTTGATAAGGTACTTATTCATATTATGTTTGTAAAATAAATTCTTAAAATATATGATTTAAAATTCTATGTCCACTATGTTTTATTATGTAGTATTTCCAGTGGCGTGGCGTCCGGTCATCTCTGGATGCGCCGATGACAGCAGGAGAGCAAGAAAGTTTTAAAAAATATATGTATAAAATATTAAAATTTTACAGGTAGACTTTTCCGTATTTGAGAAGAAATCCCACCAAAATAATTATTCCCACTCATTACAATACATATTGAAAAAATGAAGGGGGAAAAATAGTACATTCGAGGGAGACTTATTATTTTTTTCCCACTCAACTGAGTTCTTTCTCTCTCTGCTAGAATCTGAACTCGCTGAAATGAGGAGATGACTAGGGTAATGGACTTACTATATCATGTAGAATTTTGTAAGCTAATAATTCTATAGAATCTTCTGTGCGGAACAATAGGCATGGATGCGCTCCTTCGAGTGAGTTCGTCTGGTTCGTTTATTCTCGGACTTATAACATTGTGTACAGACTGTACAGGACCACTGAAAACCATTGATTTCTCCCTTTTTTCTATAAAATCTTATCTTTTTTTGAAACACTGTATGCTTTATTTTTTCTTGCTACATATTTAACCAGCTTCACAACCCATGTGTTCAGACTTAGGTTAGTTTCAAGATTTTATCTAACGTGAACGTTTTTGTTTTCAAGTGAACAACAATTTTTCTTTTGTACAATCAAAATCAAAAAACTGAACTTTATATCAAAGTAAATTGCTTTAGTAGTAGCAAAGAAAGTGTTTTTTAAATAGTATTATTTCATCTAATAAACAATTAAAATTTATTCTGGAACAGCTACAGCTTCTGTAGTTACTCTAAAGACACATCTAAAAATCCCTCTCTGACATTGTTTTTCAAAATACCTATTTTTCACCTGATTGACTTGAGATTTAAAATAGCTAATCTCACTTGTAAGGTAAAGTGTACAATATTTATTGATTTCTTTCTTTCTTTTTAACAAAGAATATATAAGTGTGTCATTTGTGTTTAGTTATCTTCTCATTGTACAATGGCAGAAGGCACAGAGGATGAAGATGTTAATTTTTACTTTCAAAGAAAAACCTTTTAGTTCTCTAAGTTTTGACAGGAAACAAGTTCTTGTCCGAAAAGGGAGGCCTTGTCCACCACTAAAAATTTACAGGTGAATGTAAAAGAGAAGGAGAAAAACTATGTCCGTCATTTTTCAATATCCAACTATGAAAGCCATGACTGGATGTGTGGCAGTGAAAAACTGTCTAAGTTATTTTGCTGGCCATGTAGCTTATTTGCTGTCCAAAAAACAGCATGGAATACTGAAGGATTTTCAAACTTGAGTGGGTTATCAAAATCTGCCAAAAAACATGAAAGCTCCCAGAACCATTTACAGTGTGTTCTGGTGCTTCATTCTTTTGGCAAATCAAGGATTGAAGAAGGTATTGACAAAACTTTAGCAGTGAATAATGAGATTCACAATGCCAAAGTTAGGAAAAATCGTGAAATTCTCAAGAGACTCATCGATGCAACTTGTTTTTTGGTACAGCAAGAGTTGCCGTTCAGAGGACACAATGAATCGGAAGATTCATTCAACAGGGGTAATTACATTGAATTATTAAAATTAATGTCATTGTATGACCCCACTCTTTCTGAACATTTAGAAAAAGCTACAGTATTTAAAGGGACATCCAATGATATCCAAAATGACCTAATTGATGCTCTAGCAGAGGTGACGATGAATCACATACAAAAAGAGGTTGATAGTGCTTCTTACATTGCCATCCTTCTTGATGAAACATCGGATATTAACTCAAAGTCACAACTATCAACTGTGCTGAGATATGTTCTTATTGAAAATGATTGTAAAGTCAAAGAGAGATTCATAGGATTTACAGATGTAAGTGCAGATCGTTCTGCTGATGGCCTTTTTACACATGTTAAAAATGTTGCTAGTAAATTTAAAATCAAAGAAAAACTTGTTGCCCAAACATATGATGGAGCAGCAGTAATGGCTGGGCAACAGGCTGGACTACAGAAAAAGGTTTTGGAAGAATTCCCCATGGCACATTTTACCCACTGCTATGCTCATGTTTTAAACCTAGTATTGGCCCAAGGAATGAATGATATATCTGAGTGTAAAATTTTTTTCTCTACACTACAAGGAATCTCCACATTTGCCTCTCATTCTAGCAAAAGAAAGTTTGCAGTTCAAGAATTCCTTCAGGCCTCTATACCATCTTTTGCACCCACTCGATGGTGTTTTACCTCAAGACTTGTCAACACAGTGAATGCCCATTATGACAAAATTAAATCTTTATTTGCAAGTATTCATACAAACATGGATGGTGACTGGAAAGGTCAGGACCGATGTGTTGCTGAAGGTTATGAGCTCTTTCTTGAGAAGTTTGAGACAGTGTTTTTAATAAATTTGTTTTGTCCCATTTTTGAGAGGTCAGATATTTTGTTCAAGGTTTTACAGACAGAAAGCGCAGATATTGTGACCTGTTTGAACATGGTTAGAGATTTTTTGATTTATTTGGAGCATGAAAGAAATGATGAGACTGTATTTTGTAATCCATGCAAAGATCAATCTCAGTCTTCCAGAGAGTCAAATTGCCATAATTGCAAACAACAAGGGTTTGATCAATTGTGGGAAAAAGTTAATAAAATACAAGGCCCTCCAGAAACCACAAGGAAGAAAAGAAATCAAGAAGAACTGTCATCCAAACAAAAATACCGTAGATTATATTTTAATATCCTGGATAATATTATCAACCACATTAAAACCAGGTTTGCATCTCTAGAGAACATGAGATTTTTTGAAATATTCAACACTTCAAAATATTCTTACTTTACTTCTGAAGCAGGAAAATCAACTCTTCAAAAAATTATTACTGACTTGGACAGACTTTATCCCAAATTATTCAATATTATGAACTTGAAGTCCGAGCTTGCTGTTATTCATACTTCAGAGATGTTTCATGAGGTTTCTCCTAACAATATACTATCTTTTATGAAGAAACAAAATCTTCATTCTGCTTTTAAAGAAAGTTTCAAATTAACCCAGTTAATATCAACTATTCCAGCCACCACATCATCAGTAGAGAGGAGTTTTTCTGCACTAAAAAGGATTCACAATCATAAAAGATCTACTCAAAGTGAAAATCGTTTAAATAATTTGGCTCTATTATCCATTGAGAAAGAACTCCTTCATGAGCTTCGTCAGAAGAATAATTTTCATGATTTGATCATCAGTGTCTTCACTGCAAAAACTCGGAGAATGGAATTTCATTTCAAGTAAATATGGTAAGTTTTCTGTAACTTTTATGTTGCATGTAAGCTTGAATTGCACTGTATATAAAATTGTAAAATATTTATCCTATAAAATATATAAGACCTGTTTGACTACTGGATTAAAGGGACTTTTCAGTCATACCTCGGCAGCATAAACAAGGTATATTCTATTCTGTATATAATATTTTCAATTTATTTATTTATTTTTTTATTTATTTATTTAGAAACTCTTTATTAGCAGAACATATATACAGACAAACAATGGTAAAAATTAAATATAAAAATGACAGTATTAGTAATATAAACAAGAAAAATAAAAAATAAAATATGTACATATGTCCTAACTAAAGGGCGGGGTTATTGCCTATGGCAATCTCTTCCACCCAACCTTTATGTAATTAATTTATCTATCTAATATATTTATCTGCATTATTAAGAGGGTTTCATAACCTAAAACGGCCATAAGGGGGCAAGTAAACTAATTGAATATACATGCGTTGTACTTGTATATCTACTACCCACCTACCTAGTAAAAAATATCTTGGCGATGACCATCCAAAATTTTCACGCCACGCCACTGAGTATTTCTAATGTTCATGAACCAATCCAGGCTCTGAAAGGACAAAAATTTATCATTAATAATGTGCACCATAAGAAAATTACAAGAAAGAATAAATAATTTTACTGTTCATAGGACCTTCTTTGCTATCTAAGGAAAGAAATTAGTCATTTGCACTGATGTGACATATAAATAAACTAAAAGCATGGCTGTATTTTTTTTTTTTTTAGTTCTGTAATTTTTTCAAGCTAGGTGAAACCTCAGAGGACGTTTTTTCTTTATAAATATAATTCAGTATCTACGTTACAATTAAAGAGACAATTAAATACGTTACAATTAAAAAAAAAAAATTAAAGAGACTGAAAAGTTCTGTGATAATGTGAGTATGAGTTTCATGGCAGAGATTGCCTCAGGCAATAATCACGCCCTTTGTCAATAAAGAGTTATTATTATTATAATGATTTTTTATTATATTCGCTCGTGTGTAATAATTTCATTTTTTATACATACTCTACTTCACACTACTACTATTTAACTTATCAATAGACACATGATAATTCAGAATATCAGTGATAGATGATGTTAGTGTTTGTAAAAACAAAAGAATGAGGAAAAATCATGATCATCATTACATGAAAAATGTAAACATAGTACCGGTGTAATCTATGTATTTCAAAATTATGATTTACGCTGAATAATTATTGTAGTGTTTTTTGTGATTGTTATTCGGTATCTCGAGATGTATAATTTAAATTTAATAATTTAAACACCAACAAACGAAGAACTATATAATGTTAAGCTGATAATTTTATTTTAGAACTGGATACCATACCATAGCCAATGAATGTTATCTAGTTTTTCAAGTTCAAGATTTGTACGTCCAACAGTTCAAGGTAAACGATAACGTTCAAAGATCGTGTGCTGATTATTTTTTCCGACCATGTCTCGGCGATAAAATATCTTGAAATTATACAAGAATGGCTAAAAAAAAACATGATGATTTCGATGAGGGGTGTGCTGGTATAGAAAATGCTACACAAAATTTCAATACAAAGCCCTATTAGTTTATCATATTTGTGTTATTCACTTTCGTGATATCACAACTACTCAAACTCGCTTTACTAAATCTACGCTGAAACCGATTCTTGAGCCACCGAATTCCAGGTTACTAGTCCACTGCCTTATCGATCAAGCTACTGAGGTCGGTAGTTACAGAAAGTAAATAATGTGTTTCGTGAATACGCCTCTGATTCAGAGCGTGTCAGTTACGACAACAAAACGCCTAATCAAGTTAAAGACACTGGACACTTTTCAGTTATCTCCTACATCTCCAGGTGTCCACTGGTCATTTTCAGTGTGTCGTTTTTAGAGTTTCCGTAGGGTTGTCAGCTTTAACAGTAACGGACATACCTCTACCTAACCATGCGTTGGGTCATCTTCATTGCAATATGTTCAACATACTGTGCTGTTTCGTTGGTAAGTAATATTTCCGCTGTACCTGCATTAAAAACATCAATATGTTACATTATTGATATCAATCGCAATGACAGTATCAGCAAAAAAGTAAACTTGTAAGACTTCTTCGTTCTCATTAATCCTCGGAAATAATTCAACTATTTCATGATTACGCAAGTATTGTATAATCGCAAAGTTTGAAATAGTGAGTTTAACTGTGTTTATGTTTATTTCATTATTTGTAAACACATTTATTGAGAAGAAAAAACATTGCAATTGTCGTGCGTGTATATCATGTCAGCTTTGATATTGAGATTTTCAAGCCTTTTTTTTTACCGAACTCCTGATAAACGTTTAATATGATATCTGTGATGAACTGGTGAAGCTCCTACACATTTTTTTTAAAATGTCACAGCACATTAATTATTATTTACCAAAAAACTCCATCAACCAGCGTCGATGGCGCGTTGAATGCACCGGTTCTCGTAGGATCAGCGAAGTTAGGCAACGTCCAGCGAGGTGAAAACTTCGTGATGCTAGCATTCCGGCCCAACCCAGCCTGAGTGAGGTCAATGTGAGTAGCAGCTTTGTGAATTTCCTGCAAATGCAGGATAACACCCCAGTCGTGATATGACCACGCAGTCTCGAGGTCCACTCAAGTCACGTGAGGAAATGGATAGCAATCAGTGGCGTCATTACGAGAAGGAGTGTACATAAATGGATGCTTTTTTTTAGTGAATATTTATTTAAAGAGAGGTCTGTAACACTCAGAATCCTTGACTCATGAGTGTTTTTATTAATATCTGACCTGGTTGTAGGGTTCTCAGTGAAACCCTTACAATTATCACCGCGTCTATTATTAATAAAAAAAATTGGATGTTCGAAAATGATGAAATTTGGAGCTCCTTAATGCTGCTCTACCCACTACAGTTGTGAATTTTGTGATATAATAACACAAAGAATATTCATACATACATACATTATAGATATTTTTATACATTATACATATTTTTATTACTTTTTTTGCAGGCACGTCAAGAGCTGGAAGTTACAGATCAGGTATATTTTGATTTGAACTACGACGGCTTCCACGAGGGCAGAGTTGTAATAGGTCTGTTTGGCAAGGATGTACCCAAAACTGTGGAGAACTTCAAAACCCTGGCGGTCACTGGTCTTGATAACAAAACCTATGTCGGCACCAAGTTCCACAGGATTATTAAAAACTTCATGATTCAAGGTTAGTACTTACTCATTGGTATACATTGGAGGTCTGACTAGTGCTCGTTGGTATATTGGTATACATACGAGGTCTGCTCACTATTAAGTTCAAGAACTGATGCTGTTAAAAGGAAACTGCAGATGCAAGAGATTTAAATTGTGCAGTTTTAGAATGCTGGAACTCTTATTTTTTTATTGATTTTTCTGTTTACACTGATATTCAAATTAGAGACGACTGTTAAAGTCGACACGTTGAATACGCTTATGTTCGTTCTGTCCGTGAAGTTAAGCAAAATTGAGCAAGGTTGGCACTTGGGCCATTTGAATTCGTGATGCTGGCTCTTCACGGCTTAACACAAACACAGGCTGGGTGAGTAGATGGTTTGTGAGTTTCCAGCGAATGGAGGGTAAAACCCCCGTCTCGAATGACCTATATGTTAAAAAATGTATTTCTTATAAATTAGGAAGATCACTTAGGTATTGACTGTGATTTGTTTCACTTCCAGGAGGGGACGTGGTGCATGATGACGGAAGAGGGTCAATCAGTATTTACGGAGACAAGTTTGATGATGAAAATTTCAAAATCAAGCATACTGGTTCCGGCTTTGTGAGCATGGCGAATTCAGGTAAGGAAAATATTACATATGAGTTCAAATAACTCTTCGTACATCATGCGTGTATTGCCAGAGTTGCAAGTCCACAGACAAAAAGGCACAATGTTGGCTAGGCCAAATGCTGACCGAGATTAAGTCCCATTATTCCAGCAGAAAGCCCAAGACACATTATTATGTGGTAAAAATCCCAAATGGGAGGATAAATTGTCATGTCCCGGTTGGGTTTCGAACCCACGACCTGTGGAATCTGGATTCACAGAGTGCCGCCTTTACCACTGAGCTACCGGGACAGATGCAAGTGTAAGTAAGAGACAAAAAGTGTTTTTCGGACTTCGTGTACACAAAACCCAAGCCTGGTAATTAAATTTATTCAAAACCTCAGTGAGAAGTAGAAACGATTCTTCTACCTGATGAAGATGAGGTATACCCATTACGAAATAGTAAAGATGCCGCAGCTGCAAGCTTTGAAATTATCCATTGTTTTACGGCTTAGAGGTACCTATAGACAAAGTGTATTCTTGGCCGTGAAAGAAATTAAAATCTCAAAAAGATTGTATTTTTGAAAGTTGATTAAAAAAAAAACCATAAAGAAAAACTTTGTAATGAAGACACATTTTTATCACGCTCATTACGGCTGCTACAAAAGACTCTTTTCTGTTCCCAGGACCCAACTCAAACGGATGCCAGTTCTTCATTACCACTGCCGCCACCCCGTGGCTAGATGGGCACCATACGGTGTTTGGCAAGGTAACTAATTCTGTGTTGTTCATAAAGCTATAACGTCGCTTTCAACTGCATGGTCTAATCGCGACGGGGCTTTTACTATTTGCTGGGCAAACAACCCGGCTACTTAAAGTACCCTCAAAGAAGTCTCAGGTGGACCAGGAATAGACAGCAGAACGTGTATTGCCATGTTGACCATGGATTCAGAACCAGAACGGTCACCAATCTATGTCCTCACCTCGCTGGACGTTGCTTAAATTCAATTATGGAAACTAATGTATTCACCGTGTCGTCTCTGCTTACTTATTTAATTCTCACTCCATTAACTGCTTACATTTAATAGATCTATTTTTTTCACCTGAGACAAAAAATAATAATATTAGGTCAGATCACAGAAAACATATCTTTCTTTTTAATTTGGCTTTAACGTCACTTTTTCAACTGCATGGTCATATCATGCATGACGATGGAGTTATCCTCCATTGGCAGGAAATTAACAAACATTGTTACCCACATTAATCTCACCCAGTCTGGGTTGGGCCGGAATGTCAGCATCACGAAGTCTTCACCTCGCTGGACGTTGCTTAACTTCGGTGATCCTAATCTTATCTTTTTCACGATAGTATTTTTATGGTGAGACTAAAGTAAAATATAGCCAGCGTTGATGGTCCGTTGAATGCACTGGTTCTCGTAGGATCACCGAAGTTAACAACGTTTAGCGAGGTAAAATATAAGACATACAAATTGTTTTTATTTAAAATTGATTTATTTTTTAAAGGTATTGTCCGGCATGAAAACCATCAGGAAAATCGAAGAATATCCCGATAAGCGCCACATCCAGAAGACCCTCTTTAGATGCCACGATACGGACTTCAGGCTTTCTTCCCACACCCAAGTCATTCATGATCACGGATGATGATACCAAAGAGTAATGAAAGTCATCAAACCACCCTGTAGACTTGAAACCCCACCCTGTATAGGTGTATAGTCGGTGACACTCCTCAACTTATAGTAATTCTTACTAAAGATGTACCATAGAATTATTCTTCTTCTTCTTAAAAAAAAAGATTACACTTTAAAACTATGGTATGTATGTTAATTGTGATATTTGATTTTAATAAAATACTAGCCGTTTGCCCGTGCTTTGCAACGGGACTAAATTTCAAATTTACTAAGGCATGGCCGTACTGCTGGACAGCAATGCCTTTTTGAACTTTTTATAATTTTTCTGGACAAAGCGATAATGGTTTTGGGGGGGTCAGTTCTGAGACATTTTTCTCTATCTCTTACCGTTTTGGCTAAACAACTCCGGACAAACAAACAAACAAACATAGGTAGTCCTTTTTTCTGTTTTATATATAGAAGATCACAGAACATTGCATAATGACGTATGTAAAATTTGTTTAATAATACATCATAATAGATCTGAGAGCACGGAGACTGTCCGCCAGGCTAAGTGCCAGCAAGCACGGTTTTCCCACCCTTTATCTTCAGTTCTTTTTTATCTTTTGATCGGTTCCCATTTTCTAATTTTTCCATTGTATGCCCTTATTTCTACCTAATTTCCTCTAACTTGGCCAGTTTCACGGAATTGTACATAACTAGAAAATGGCTGTAAACACCATAAAAGTGTTAATTCCTTCGCCAAAAGTTGTAAAACTGGCCAAGTTCGAAAAATTGCGTTTACTACCCATTGTAAATATTTATCCCCTAGTATTTTTGTAAATATACATGAAAATTCTTAGATCCTTAGAAATATATAATTATGTACAACGTTGAATACTCCTTATTTTTCCAACAGATTCCTACGAGTGTAAATAATTCAATCTAAAAATCGATACTAACCTACATAGAATAAGGTGTTAAAGCCACATAAATAAGTTAAGCCTACGAATTGAATGAATGAATAGAAGTGGAGGTCCAAAGTTTCAGACTTATCAACCAGTCCTTTCAATACCATATGCGAGAAAATTACTGTACTCCCCATGGGACTTCAAGTAGAAAAGACACAAGATAATCGGAGTGATAGCTACAGATCCTTTCAGCCTAATGGAGAAGTTCACTGATTAGTCCAAATTTTAAGGCTCAAGTAGAAGCCTTAATCAGTCAATTAATATTTGTGAAACCATTAGGTCTAACCAGGCACTGCCCCACTAACATGGTGTTTGTGCTCAAATAGCATTCCGAAAGTTAAAAATCGGAAGGTTAACCAATAGTTTCAGACGTCCCAAAGGACGTATTTGTCTTTTTGAACATCCCGTGGTTTCCACGAATATTTCGCGATTTTCTTTCTCAATCAAAACTAACTCGTTTAGTTTTAAACAGTTTTAAAAGTAAAATCTCGAACTCTATTTGACTTTGAGTCATCACTAAGATCATATGGTATTAATATTATGTTTCATGTTTCGTTTCATGCAGCAGCTTCTTCTGGGGATGGATCAAAGCCGCTGCATTTCCACTCACCATGACTGGTGCCACGCTAGGTTTGTTCCAATGGTTCTACTATAAGTTATCTTTGATTGCATAAGACAAGCGACGCATAAAAATAGCGACAATGAAAGTAAATTTCAATATCTAACACTGTACTAAAAATATGGACACTGATATTGTTTCCATACATGTTCAAATTCCTAAATTGAATGTTCAGGAATCAGTTGGTTCTTAGTATATTCTACACTTTAGGATCCTATTATAATCGTAATACTGGTTTTTTTTATTTATATATGCGCCGCAAAAGTATTTTTCCCTCTCGAATATTAATTTTTGATAAAAATTCAAGTAATCTTACTTTAAAATTGATTTTAACAAATTTACGTGGTATATCCATATTTATTTACTTTTTTCAATAAATACACAACAGTACATAGTATACTGTATTAGTTATTATTATGAAAATGATTGACTTTGGCTTATCAAAATGATGTAAAAGTTTATTGAAATATAAAAAAGTATACATTTTACACTCGAAATAGTGAAAACCTTTGAATCTAATCAACAGTCGGAAAGAGAATAATTATTCTCACAGGAAAAACACGAATTAAATACAGTATTATATGCACCTATTACAGAAGTCTGACCCGTCGTGATATGACCATGGCAGTTGAAAGCGACGTTAAACCCCACTTAAAAAAAAAAAAAAAAAAAAAAAAAAAAACAGAAGTCTGAAATGAATTTGTTAAATTTGTTTGTACGAACATTTTAACTACACATCGAAATTTGTGTCTACCAAGCTCACTGCAGACACTGACTCGTACCTCGCAGCCTCTTGCCTTGTAAGAGAAAAGTAATTTTTACTTAAAGACAGCTCGAGTAAAATAAATTCTTAAGGCCGACCTTGAGTGAAAATAGTTAATTTAAGTACAGTAAGTAATTCTCTTTTAACACACACTTGCGCAACTTCTAGACAAATGCTTAACCCTTCAAGTACTGGTGTTACATAAAATAATGTAACACGAAACACGTGTCAGCAGATTTCTTTTTCATATTTCATATAACACGTTTCTTAGTGATTCATAATAGTCGGTTCAACCTATAGCCAAAGAAAGTTCAATGTTACAAATATGTACCGCCAGGACATGGCATGTGCAGTAGAAAAATAGAAAAACTGTAAAAATAGTTTTCGGACTTGCAGGGTTAACAAATATTTACGCCATCATATTAAGATTATAAATTTTAAATTTCAAAAATAAAATAACAACATTGGAACGGTGCGTCAACACTGCGTGTTGAGATAAAACTCCCATTTCATGTGGGCAAATTCTGCTCTGTCCTCGCCGGCAACACTTGCGGTCAACTTGGCTACGGGCGGCAAGAGGCAGTCCACTGCGGACGACTGAGACAGAGATACCGTGATCTTGGTGTCCTTGAAAGAAAATTGAGACAGGTGGAAAGGAGATGACGATAGATTAGATAGAGAAGCTGTGAGAGAAGAGACAAAAAAATATGCTGCGGAAAACGAAACTTTATAACAGGGGTCTTCAACCTGTGTCCCGCGGGCCACTTGTGGCCCGCCGAGTCATTTTTGGTGGCCCGCGAGCTCATTCATGCTATTTCCTATTTGTTCCAGCACTAGCCGGCAAATATATATATACAGGGTCTTCATAAAGTCTCACCCAGGCCTAGGTTTCTCGAAAACGACTCAGAATATCAAAAAACGCAAAAACCCGTATTCCTTTATATTTAGGGGGATTGATTTTCAGCCAATTTTTTTTTTTGCCTACACGGCCCCAGTCAGGCTGGGCATGGACCAACTTTAAAATCTTAAATAGAATGGTATGTCTTGTGGCATATTGTTTTAAAGGTCTTATTGAGAGAAGTTCATTACAATAAACTTCAGTGTGCTACGACTTACCGTTCTCGAGATACAGGGTCGGACGTCCTGCGTAATATCCATATATTTTGACCTATAACTCGTTAACCGTAAATTATTTAGAAAATTTTTATTTTTAATAATAACTCCTTATGACAAGACCTTTCGAAAAAGTTATAACTCGACATACTCTGTTGATGTTAGTTTCTGGTCGGTTTCGTCAGCCAGTCGGACGAACAGTCGAAAAAAATTTAACGAAAAAACAAATCAAGTTTTAACTTGTTCGAAAGTTCTTGCCATAAGGAGTTATTATTAACAAGAAAAATTTTCTCCATAATTTACGGTTAACGAGTTATAGGTCAAAATATATGGATATTACGCAGGACGTCCGACCCTGTATCTCGAGAACGGTAAGTCGTAGCTCACTAAAATTTGTTGTATTGAACTTCTCTTAGTAAGACCTTTAAAACAATATGCCACAAGACATACCATTCTATTTAAGATTTTAAAGTTGGTCCATGCCCAGCCTGACTGGGGCCGTGTAGGCAAAAAATTTTTGGCTGAAAATCAATCCTCCTAACTATAAAGGAATACGGGTTTTTGCGTTTTTTGCTATTCTGAGTCGTTTTCGAGAAACCTAGGCCTGGGTGAGACTTTATGAAGACCCTGTATATATTTTTTTATGCAAAAGTGACGAGTAGTGACAAATCCGCCGGGATTCGAACCCGGGTCTCCCACCTACAAGACTAGTGCATTGACCAACACTCGGCCATGGGAGCCAAACTGATCAGAGATTTTTCCCTGCTGTACATTTTTTTTTAATTTTCTAGTTTTTCTATAAAAAAATTGAGTGAAACAATTTTTTTTGCAAATAAAAATACCAACACTGGTTCCTGAAATTAAAAATAGTTTTCTGAAAAAATTTCAACCCCCCCCCCCCCCCCCGCGGACTTTTCTGGAAAAGAAATATGGCCCAGAGTCTGAAAAAGGTTGAAGACCCCTGCGTTATAATATTATTATTTAATTCTTTATTGGTCAACTAGGTACATACATTCAACAAAATAGGACATGCAAAAAAAAAAAAAAAAAAAAAAAATAGATAGGTATGTAGTGAACCAAGGGGCGAGGTTAAAGCCTGTGGCTTTCTCTTCCACCGAACCCCATAGGATATAAAAAATAATGAAAAAAATATATATATATTAATAAATACTTGTAAAAAAGTAGAAGGAAACAAAAGTTAACAAAAAAAAAAAAAAAAAAAAATTTTAAAGGTACAATGAAAAGATTAGAAAATAGAGGAGAAGAAGAAGAAAAAGAAGAAGAAGGAGAAGAAAGAGTAGAAGAAGAAGAAGAATATGTATTAGTAATTAGCTATTCAAGTTAACCTCACCCAGACTGAGTAAAATAAATAATAATATATAATATCGCCTAATTTATACTGCCCGATTAGGACTATTAAAGTCCCATTATTCCAGCAGTAAGCCCAAGACGCATTATTATGTGGTTAAAATCCCAATAGGAGGATAACTTGTCATGTCCCGGCTGGGTTTCGAACCCGCGACCTCTGGAATCTCTGGATTCACAGTTCCCGCCTTTACCACTGAGCTACCGGGACAGATGTGCGCCAACCCATTTCTTCCCCAAGTTCCACGTTGCTTAGCTTCAGTGATCATTCGAGAACTGGTGTGTTCAAAGTGCAATCTCTAATTTCTCGAGGGAAAATGAAACTTGAAGATACATGTGTAAAACCCACGAGGCACGGCCAGGTCAAGATTCGTCCTATGCATGCACTGTTCTAATCTAATCTAAGTATCAATAGTAAAAAATGAATAGTATATTCTTTAACAGTTTTCAAAGAACACAAATAAAGTACATAATATGATTGTAACCATGAGATAATACCATCGATACCTCGAGAATAGATAACTCTTTTACTTTCTTTCTTATTCTTACCGACCTCAGTAACTTGATCGATAGGGAAGCGGACTTGTTACCTGGAGGTCGGTGGTTCAAGTCTCGGTTTCAGCGTAGATTTAGTAAAGCGAGTTTGAGTAGTTGTGATATCACAAAAGTGATTAACACAAATGTGATAACTTACTTTAACTTAAACTTACTTTCTTATTCTTCACATTCTCGAGTGTGGGTTTCAACGTGAAGAGAGGATTGTTGACCACGTAGCTAAAGGTCTTGGGCTCGTGGAAAATATTCCTGAAGGGGAGGACAATTGAGTCTCCTGGAGCTATGGTGTAGGGGCCTTGAGGTTTAGGAGGCATGGCCTCCCCCAGAAGAGGGAAACTGGAACAGAAATATAGTTTGCTCTTTAGATATAATAATTACGTGTCGGTGGTGGAAGTATATGGACGCCCAGATGCCATGTCTAGGATTCTGCCATGTGCAACGATATTATTTTGGTTTTAAAATTCTTGTATGAATTGTATGCGGCGGGGGTTTTACCTTCCAATCGCTGGAAATCTTAAAGCTACCCAAATTAATCTCACTCAGCCTGGTTTGGGTCGGAAATGCCAACCTTAGGTGTTCTTTACTTGAAGTATTAGAATTTACTGTCAAAAATTCTACCCAAACCTAGTATTGAACTCGAGATTTCCTGACCACGAGCAGTAGTTGTAACAATTTAGGCACGGAGGTTGCCCTCTCTTGCAAACTGTTACTGTTAGCTGTTATTATTATAGCTATCGGGTCTCGAATTACCAAATTTTGATTCTTAAGGCACACTGTATCTCCGATATATCTATCACAACACCGCGGAAATTTCACAAACAATGCCTCTTGGTGTTTAGGTATGGGATAAATTGTTTTAATTATGAATATCACAACACCGCGGAAATTTCACAAACAATGCCTCTTGGTGTTTAGGTATGGGATAAATTGTTTTAATTATGAATATGAAAATCTATGTACTTTCTAGTATCTGTCTGGTTCACACATGAGCATGATCTTGGAAATCATAACTGACTGTTACTGTTGGTTACAACTTACGTATAAGTTCCGGCGTGGATAGATTTGGCCTGCAACACTGCCTCGCAACTTTCCAGGCTGGTTGGTTCATAGGTAATACTGACAGGAACTTTTATATCTTGCAATACTTGAACCGATTTGTCTACGATAAAATCTGGATGCGTCACCTAAAAAAAGAAAACATTAATACATACCAACAAGATGATTAAGACCGATAAATATTTTGTTCTCAATATAAAAATATGGATGGCTTATAGATTTCGCCCAGTGCTAACGGTCTTGTTATGTGGACCCTAATATCTTGGTTATCATTAAATAATACCTGGGATATCATTAAATAATATCTTGGTTATTTATTAGATAATAATATTCTCAAATTGAGGATAGTTTACATTACATAAGAGAAAAACATCGAGATACAATTTTATATTATTTTAATACACTATTCTAAGATGCTACTACTACTATACTATTAAAGTGAACAGTGTAAATGAACTAATTTCCTGTGTTTGATTCAGGTTTTTATTTATCTACCTATAACTTTCAGAAGTTTGTCATAAGGCATATCTATATCTAGTATTTCGTATTTTTCATTGAATGTTTTCAAGATTGTATGTAATGATGAGGTATATTTAATGTGATTGGGATTTTCAAACAATTTGAAGTCATTATTCCTTAATCTTGTATCTGGGACTTTAATGTTTATCATGGAGAGTAGTTCAGGACAGTCAATCTTATTATTGAATAGTTTATGTAGGTATATTATTCTTTGTCCTTCTCTTCTTTCTTCAATGTTTGAATGTTAAGTTGCTCAATTAAATCTTTATATGCGATTCCTTCAGGGTAGGTAGGGTAAAATTTGTTTTCCATGAAAAATAGATGCTGTGCAAATCTTTTTTGGACTTTTTCAATTTCTTTGGACCATGTTTTTGTTTGGGGGCCCCAAATGATTGCACAGTATTCTAATTTTGAACGGACTAATGAGGTGTAGAGCAATAAAATGGTATCTATGTCTTGTATTTGAGATGAGTTTCTTTTTAATCATCGCCCTCGAACGGATGGGGCGTATGATAACACCATGAAAGTGTGACCAGTATGGCCATGTTACAAATGAACTTAAAGTGATCTTGATTGGACATGATGTATCTAATCTATTTTAATTGGTGACCCATATCAACTTTCCCTCTCTTTTCAGTATTCAAATCCATTTCATTTTGGCAATTTTACCGCCAGTATAGAGATCTGCCGTCGTGAGGAATACAGCCCAAAGTCCAATTGGTCCATTTTGAATTTGTCTGGATAGAAACCAGGCAGTGGTAAATATTTGATAAAACTATTTTAACCAACTGGTGTATATTTGCATTATATGTATTTGAGCATGTCTAAATATTAAGTTAAAAAAAAAAAAATTCAGGATGAAGGAGACGCACCGTCTCAGACATGTCTAAACAGTGGATACGCACCTAATATCACGCACATACTTCTTATATTTCTTCTTAACGTTGCTTAACACAACAGGAGGTAAATGTTATCTCTTTCCAGCTTAACTAACATTTTTAACCAAAATCTACGTATGTACCTATCTTAAACGAATCCGAATGTATTGATAATTCTAATTTTATGGGAAAGCAAAGACTTTACTTACATGAAGAGAGAACTCGGTCTTGATTTTGTTCGAAAGATTTTCAAGGTATACCGTTTGTGATACATTTTTGCCTAGTTCTGTGGAAAAGTTCAGCTGTTTTTCACTAGTGGGAGCTAATGCGGTCAAGTGAAAGTGATAGATGGTGCGCCCTAAATCAGAATTTAAGATCTCCACTGAGGTTTCTTGCGCGTCTGCTTCTAAGATAGGGAGGTAAACTACTTTTACGAAGCCCTGTGGGAATAGAGAAACATATTAAGAGAGTTACATTAATCTGTTGGTCCAGATAAAAAAAAATAGAGAAATTTCAATTTGATTTCAAAATGTGTGTTGTTTGAGCACTTGCGTTTAATCAATTTCACATAAGCCTGAAATATAATTAAAAGAGATCTATCAAAAGAAATTCAAGCCTGCAGCTTTTTTTCTCAATGAATAATGGTATTAAAGTTTTAAAATTAAGAGGAATAAAGTCCATAGGTTAACTGAAATGTGAATCCCCGTCCTATTCATTACTAGCCACCCGGTTCGCAAGTTGGCATGACCAGATCAATTCGTGTGATTGTCTTACTTTCTCTTTTCCTGGAACAGCTATAACCTCAGGGACAGTCACATCAGGATGAGTACAGGACGCAGTAAAGACTGTGGTATCTAACATGGGATTTTCAACCACTAGTTTGTGTTGCAGTGTCTGTCTCGCGGGTGAAGCCAGGTCTATGAAATACTCGTGGTCGGTGTCATGGCTCAGGATTTCGTAGGACAAGTCCCACCACTGGTACTCCTGAGATTCTTCGTTCTCGAGGAAAACCTATAACGTAAAAAACAAGACTTTTTTAAGAAACATTTAGAAAATTTAAGGTTTGTCCTACTCATGGAGATGAATAACGAATTAATTGCAGTCTTTTTCCTAACTTTGGTATGCGTATTAATTGAACGTTACAGAGATACACTCTGTAGCAAATAATAATTGCAATTTTACTGTTGCTAGATAATGTTTATCTAGCTTTATTTGGGGGAGCAGCTCTTGTTTTTGACTTATCCGCAGAGATACACTATGAGGAATTACAAAATCAGTGTCCTACATACAATAGAGTATAGATATCAATAGACAACATCAGTAGTGAATTTTTTTGGGAGATTCCATTACTTTCGTTTCTATAGGATAAGGAAAGTAAAAAAACCTGATGCTGTAGTGATTTATAAATAGTACAATTTATTTATTCTTTAAGTTTAGTATGTAATACTAATGAAAGATCCTGATAATATATACCTATTTTTTAAAATCTCGAACTTACTTTAAGATGCAACTTTGCAACACGGTACGGGGTTATACAGAAGTCCACATTGCGATCTGTGTTCCCGGGAAGCGTGATGCTTTCGATCATCTTGGAACTGAAATAGTTATCTTCAGTGGAACCAACAATACTGGGTATAAACTCGAAGTAGCATTTGAACCTCTGACTATAGGGGAGCCAGTTGTGCGCTTGTAAAGGCTGTGTGTAGACTTGAAGTGCGGGGAGGGAGGCGGTAATGATTTCATTCGGAAGAGGTGGCAGCGTTCTGCCTACGAGTCGAATCACTGAATTTTCATTTCCCAGTTGTACGTAACCCTGGCAATAATAAATACAAAGTTGTGACGCATAATTTGAGCCCTAGCAGATAGTTGTCAATGAAATTTTTACTTGCATATTGCAATAAAAATATGAAAGTATGGACAATAACGAAAATATAAATGTGTTTTCAACCCACATGATAAATAATTCCCAATAGTAAGTGGCTTCACAGGAAGCGAAGGTGGCTCTAAAGAAAACAATTCAATTGAAATTTCACTCACCTGGTGAAGTTTCTTTTCCAATGTCATGTTCTGAGGTGTGTAGGTCACTTCGTAAGTAAAAGTCTTTTCCCCCACTGATTTCTTAACTCCACTGAAGAAGTAACCAGAGATAACCGGATCAACCGGGGAGTTCTTCAGCTGAATGAACTTGGTGGCAGCAGTACGCACAGGGGTTGTGAACTCTAGGGTGTCCTTGATGTGAGAGCGAGATGCACAACTACCCGTCATTCTCAGTTCCAGCGCAGAGTGCTTCTCGAGTTTACAAATTGCCTGTGTTTACAAGTGAAAATATTAGAAAAAATTTCTATGGGGTATATTTTTTTGTAGTATTTTTTTTTTTTTTTTTTCCTCAATGGATCATCGAGTAGCATTCACAATGAGAACAGAAATAATTTAGATCAATTTTTTGATACTTATATCCACATATTTCGTTTTTCATCTCAAAAAAATCTCATTTTCGCCACCTAATCTACTTTATCAGTTGAATTGTATGCAGGTGTATCGTCAAACTAATGACCATCAGTACGTACACACTAGCTTACCTTGAAAGATAAATACAGCATAGGGCGAGACGGGGTAAACTCGACATTGAAGTGGACCACAGAGCCCGGGTTTGAAAAGCCTCGGTTGGGACTTATCTTGAAATAGTTGGATGTCTGATTGATGGTCCACTCGAATTTTGAGCCCACATCACCATTGTTGATCAGGACAAGCTTCTCTACACACGTACAAGCGCGCTTTGTAGGATTGAATGCAATGAGATTTCGGTCCAGTAAGAAACTCACTCCTACCACGGTGCCTGGATGCAGAGACGAAGAAAGTTCAAATAGAAGGTATTACTGAATATACAGAGTGAACGAAAAGTCCCGGGACAGATTTTTATCTTTTTAATGGTTAAAGATAGACTTGAAATTTTGTATGTAGTTCTAATCTAACGCAAGTTTGTGATTTTTTTGATAAATTTGCGAATTAGTAGTGAATCAGACACCAACTTTCGTTTTAAATGGAATCCCCTTTTTTTATTTGATACTATTCGAAATCCACGCACGTCAAATTCTACAGGCAATACCAATAAAGGTTAAATTTTGGAGTCTAGATTCTCAATAACGAAATAAAAGGGGAAAATCAGTCACGGTCCACGGACAAAAAAAACTTTTCCGAAGACGAAGTGTAGGGATTGAGCTGGCTTTATTATAAACATCTTTATTTGCTATTAAAAAATTCTCTCATGAATTTCAAAAAGTAGACTTATATTTTCATGACACTATTTTTAAATGTACATTATTGCTCTACCTCATCATTAACGAAAAACTTACGTTCTTACCTTTGACTAAACAAAGAATTTTTTTCATGTATTCGAAATTAAGAATCAACCAAAGTTTTATATCCTTCTGAATCTTCGTAGGTTTGCATTCAATGGTAATGGACTGAATTTCATTAGCTTGGAGATCGAGATTTCGTGGCAGAACTTGGAAGAAGACGGAAGACTGGCCAACAGTAAGATTCTTATGGCCCCATTAGAAATCTGAAATGTATTAGTCTGCAATACAATAATTTAAGAAAACCACCTTGTAAAAATTGGGTGTTATTACAAAATAGTTGTATTAAGGTTAAAAAAAAGATTTTACGTAGGAATTAAAAGTTAGATGATTGCTGTGGTGCTCATATTTAAAAAAACTAATGAAAACTGCTTTTATCGCAGGAGGAATTTCATTAAGTTTTTTTTTATCGTAGAAGTTTGAGAGACTTACAAGGTTTTATAGTTTGATAAGTGAATAAATACAAGTTACAAAAGAAAGTACTTACAGTTGGTTTTAAAGAAGCTGTTTTTTGCAAAGCCATAGAAAGGTCAAAGCTAACAGATACTCTGCTTTCACCTCGGTTGATAAGGTCAAGTGTCCTCGTGACTAAGGAACCAACATGCATGAGACCAAAGTCGACTTCTCTTTCTCCGTTGACAAGAGAAACCTAGAATAATTCCAATTTATTTTAAAATCAAATGAAAACTATTTGCTTTGAATCAAAAACTGTAATACTCGTATCAAATCTCTTTAAAAAATTGTGATGAGGTTAAAACCCTTTTCATATTTTCTGAATGCACCACATCCATAATAAAATAGAAGATTAATTTAACCAAAACTGTACCTCTAGATTAGATTTTTTTTATTACTTGCTACAGAAAAATCGCACTACCAGTTACTACCTGGTAGCTAATCACAAGCCCACAATAAGACGAGAGGTAGAAAAACTTTCAAAGGATAAAATGTAGGTATATTAGATCTTCCTTAAATGACTACAAACATTCCTGTGATGAGAACAATGTGAGGGTTTGACTGATAATGAGTTTCAAAATCAAACCCAATATGTGTTAGAGATCTCAAGGAACGCTCAAAAGAGAATGGTTAATGTATTAAGGATAGCATTAATATCATCTAGATTCTAGATCTAGAAAGAATTCTTGAACGTACATGTTCAAGACACATTCAAGTTTGAATTGGAAACACGTTTTATTTGTGTACATCATCACACAATTATACACAAATAACACAATGGTGTCAAAAATCTAAACTCACACGTAATTCCGATGAAAAATTGGTAGCTTAAATGTTGAAACTTTCATGGATGACTGAGAAAATTCTGTTTTGGAAACAGAGTAATACATCTCATAAGTCAACAACATTTGTTTTGGTTTCTAATTCACCAAGTATTCACAATAGCTATTCCAAAAATATCACAGATTATCTAATAAAAAAACCTTATCTATATTTTTCAGAAACTTAAAAGTAACTACAAATTTCCTTATGTTGGAACCATTGTGTAATATTTCTGGTGTCTAATATTGATTTCCTTATAGTGTACCTCATAGTACAGAGTGGAAATCATTTAAGCTCATGTACAGTGAATTGAATCATGAACAAAGCCAAAGTAATAATCTCAAGTTAAGAAACTATCTACCAATGTCCAACATACTTTCTATTTCTCAAGTGATACTAGCCTTAAGTTCAACACCTTTTCCGAACACTTTGAGAGTTTCCGGGAATTTTCCGTTGACAAGAAGGTTAATCTCTTCTTGATAGCCTTTCGGTTGTAGAGGATTGAAGGAGATCCGTATTGTTCCAGTTGAGTTGGGTTCGATGAGTTTATCTTCAATGTCTACTTGTAGATAAGGAGTAGCTTGATAGTAACACTCTATCCTATAAGGGTCAGAATTTCATTATGCACTAATTTTCATGAAAAATTAGTATTTTATGGGAATAAGGTTTTTGTAAATTTTCGGTTGGAACCTGAGTAATTCTTACTGACGCACCATTTATTCAAGGATAAGACAGCTATATTATATGCTGTCTCCTTCAATCTTTGTCTTTTAAATTGTAAGATGATATAATGTTAGCTGTAGAAAATTCCTCAATACGACTAAAGTTAATAAAAGAGGATCGTACGCAATTCCTTCATCTGAGTAATTCTTGCACTGGACAATCCTTGTGTAAAGCATGCCTTGTTCTGTCTCTGCAGGGTTCTGGCCGGTAATATGACAAGCTTCAAAGTTTATCTCTTTGGGCCAGATACTGTACGGTAAGTTTAGAGCGATTCCCTTGAACTTGATAACATAACGCGGACCATGATTGATCTGCAATAGAGAACAATGTAACAAATGAAAATGGCTTTTTATTTATTTCTATTATGAAAACGATCTACCAACCTACGCAATGTTCAAGCGGCGCGGCGTAGGTAAATAAAGAAAGGTAAATTTAGGGACCTGTCCATGTCCTGCACCAATATAGACGGGATTAATTTTAGGTATAGCTAGAAACAACGATCCACATCTCTTGGGGGGAAAATAAAAATACAAGACTAATCTCGTGTTGAAAACTAATTTATTTATAAACAATTGGACCAAGCTTTATTTACATTTTTTTATATGTAGGTATACAATGAGCATGGTAACAAGTTGTGAAATAAATATAAACAAAGCCTGATCAAGGGTGGTGATAATGTCTTCGGCATTCTCTTCCAATTTATTGTGTTTGAAGGTCCTGTTCTTTTTAAAGAATGATTGAATAATTTAATTCAATTGACTTACATGCAAAACCAAGGTTTCATCATCAAACACACAATCCTTGTGGGCCAGCAAGGAGATACTTTCAGTGCGGGTGGTTTGGGCCTCGACCTGGCCCGAGGTTACCCCCACATCTATCTCTAGGAGATCGCCAGGTTTCGCCCTATGACTCCACCTGAATGTTAAAGGTTTTACACCCTCATTCGATATTTCGTACTGATAGGGCACTGCTGAACGAATGTTGATCTGAGAACAAAATAAACCGTGTTCCGTCATTGATGAATTCAGAACAAACAGTGAAGATAGTGTTGAAATCAATAATTGAGATAAACACCAATTCGTCACTCTCGTCTCACCGATGTGGCTCTCGTTATACATGGAAAAAACATACCATAATATGTCATATGAGTTTTAAGAAGACGAATATATAAAAAATGTCGATATTACATTTTAAGAAATAATTAATTGAAAGGCTTCCAGTCCCCTTTTCTTCAGGTGTGCGAGATTAAGACAATTTATTTAAATTGGTATTTAGATTTTTATTTAATAACCAACCTGAGTAGTTGATAGATAAAGCGGCGGACACATAACCTGGAGGTCGGTGGTTCGAGTTCCTAGTTCGACAAAAAAATAGTACAGCTAGTTGGAGTAATTGTGATATCAACGATTGTGATTAACGAAAATATGGTAACTCTTTAAATAATCAAACGAAAAATGTTAAACTGTTCATCCTTTTAATACTTATCTAAACAAATGGACTATTGTTCCTTTGGACTCACCTTCCCCACAAGGATCACATTGTCCTCATGAGGACACAGCTCGGCGTGTCCGCCCAAGCCTGAGGTAATGAACACCTTCACCTTCACTGGGAACACCTCACAGGAAACACAGAGAGGGAGGGGGGACAGAAGCTGGGCCACAGCACACTCAACATTGAACAGGAAATCTCCACTCGAGTTGGCTACCAACTCGAACCTGTCAGAGTAGAAAATTTATTTCAAAATACAAAGATTTACATCTTACATTGAAGAAATCCGCAGGGCACAAGCACTTTCATTGGATAGGAACATTTTAATGTAAGAAAAATTCCAACTTAGTACCGGTTAGGTATTTGCTAAGGAGCATACGAAAATCAGCGACATTACAGCAGGTTGCAGGTATAATGGTAGAAATACTGAGACCAAGAGTCTGGCTGGGGGACATTAAACTGGGAGAAAACCAGTGTCTCGCTAGAGGACTATAAACAGAGAGACTAATTCTTACAAGCCAAGCTAGCTTGCAGTTTCCTAAGGGTTTGGCTTATAAAGAAAAAGTCCTCACGATGGTTGATCGCACATAGAAATATGTGGTTCAGGACGAGCCAACTTTGAAATGAAGTTGGCTGGAGACTATCATTCCTTCCTCCAGCTGTAGCTAAGCTGGATACAGCAACAACACCAAGGCAATCATAAATTTTGTCATTTAACATTTTTGCTGGTATTCCTTATCATTAAATATGCTTTAACAAAAGCCGGATAGGTTTTGGCTGGTCAACTTCCTGTTTATAGTACTAATTTTAGTCACCATGTGAAATTTTTACCAAAAGGTCTTATCACAATATTCATTTAAATGGTAAGTTTAAGTTTACCTAACCCGAGTGCTGGATCTCGACTCCAAAATACCCGAAGAAGGCTCCACGAGAAGGATTTCCTGTTTCCCCTCACTGTACAACGAAGTGGAAATGAACTCATAATCTAAATCGTACAACTCTTTATTCTTGATCAGTAAAGTACCGGTGGATAAAGCACCTGAAAAATAATAGAATTAAAGTGAATTCGGTAGTTGATATTTGATATCAGAAAAGATTAGCTTAGAAATGGACGTGTCTCATTTACCCCCCCCATTAGAAATTGTAATCCACAGTTAAAAATGTTACTATGTAAAATATTAAGTTTCATTTCTTCATTAGATAAAATGCTAAGAACTTACCCACAAAGCACGACGGCAACTTCAGAAAGTTTTGGCTAAGATTGACTCGCGGTTCTCTAGCCACGCCTAAAATTAGGAAGTCCACAATTTGATCCTCAGAGAGAGCCAGTTTCCAATGAGACTCGAATTCACCTAGATTGTATGGATGAAAAGTGAAAAACACCTGCGAAATAAAATCAAATTTTCTATTTATAAAAATTCTATACTTGGTAATCACAAAGCATTATTGATAAAAGTGAAAAGTTAATATGTAGTACGTTCTCATCAAAAAGTTTCTTGTGAAAATTCATTTAAAAGCTCAATCGTTCTTTGGACCAAACAGCTAAGACCGGAATATTTAAAATCTGGGTAGTCACGAAAAAGTGGGCAGTGGCTAATTTAGACAATTTCATATCAAGAAACAAAGGGTTGGGTGGAAGAGATTGCCGCAGTCAAAAACCCCGCCCCTTATTTAGGATATTATTATTTTCTTCTTTATTATTTTTTATTTTCAAACAATTTAATCATTTATTAATTTTCAAGCTATTTTATATTGTAAATATTGTACATTTTGTCCTTCTAATAAAGGTTGATATAAATAATAATCATAGTAAATAATTGAAACAATTGAATATATAGAAGTGACCAGAAATCACTCACCGCTGTCGGAGTTCCAGGTAGCAGAAGTTGTGAATCCTGGGTACAGTCAAACACAGGAGGTACAGGAATACTAGACTCTGATTGATCAAACTTCCGATTCCAGGCGTAGGACAGAGCTACTGCTGTTACATTGGTCATTATCACTTTCCTGAAGTACGTCAAAAAAAACTGTTGAATAATGTCCACATGAACAATGAATGAATGCTTCACATCACACACAATCCTCCATGTACTAACCCACTTCTTATCCATACAATTTACAAACAAACAGAATTGTGAAATTTCCACGCGTTTGAAAATTATGGATAAAGGGAAATAATAATAATACTCTTTAGTGGAAGGTAACCACCAGGGGAGGTTTATGTGTTAAGCCGTTTTCTACCACCTAATCCTCAAGAGTCTTATTATTATGCGGTTATAAACTCAAGTCAATGAGGAAAATTTCATGCATTGGGTGGGATTCGAACGTTCCGTACGTTACCTGGATTACCAGACTAGCACCTAAACCACTTGACTACACTAAAAGTCAAGTACCTTTGAGCCATACTAACAAGATATTTTCTACCTATTTGTTTTCCTAATAAAGATTTGAATAATTATAGTAACAGCTCACATAGTATGTGTGACATTGGTGCCCGGAGCATCGAAAGCAAGACATCGGACACCAGCATCCAGATTCTTCTGTGCAAGTGATGTCACTGCCAAGTCATAAGCTGAAAGTTGGAGATGAACCCAAGGCATCGAACCCGTGCCCTCTAAACTACATGTCCGTTGGTCAGAATCCACGATAACGTCCATAGGTGTACTGGAAAAATGAAGTAAACAGGTAGAAAAGAATGCACTCACAATCGACGGTCGTGAAGCAATCTATGAGTTAACAAAACAAAACCAACACAGAATATTTTATTAACAGGTAGGGTTTTATATTTTTTCAACTCCGGGAATGTACTTCGAAGCGTTGTCAGTTGTCAGTATTGTTGTCAGCATTGCCGTCAAAAGAATTACCTCGTTTTATTTATAAATAGATACATGAAAATATTTTAAAATTACTTAAACCTGCCCTACTAAAATTTGCCATGCTTGTGACTCGAACCATCGAGATTACGAGTTCACTAAGGCAACCTTCATGCTACTAAGGTGGGTAGGATTTTAAAATACTCACGAATGGAAACCCAGTTCTGCCTCGTAACTGAAAGGTTGAATGGGCCTGAACGTCACATCATAGGTAACAGTTTGACCTGGCTCTAGAGCCACAGTTTCTGAGGGTGATATGAAGAAAGGGATCGTCCATGATTTCCGACCATGTCTCGGAGAAGTTGGATTGATCATTTCTCTTGAGTCAGTGTCTGAGGCTGAAGCACTGAAACTCGGGTCATGTTCTGAGGATAGAGAATCTGAAATGGAAGTAAGCGACAAAACAAAATCTGAAAAGAGGTGATTAATTTTTTTCACAAGTTCCTAAATACTTCATATTTCGATACATTGGGGGAGTTTACATACAGTATTTTTACATTAAGGGATTTTATATGCTATCTTTTTACCACATTGGGGGAAATTACCAGGTGAAATTTATACTTAATGATATTTTGGGAGAGTTTAAATTTGCCCGTTTAGCACATCTAGCTTTCTTTTTATGTAATCTATTACACAGACCAGAGTAAAATTACAGTCTGTTTTAGATGCTCTTTTCTTCCTAAAATTATAATTGCTTATTTATTTATAAACAAATTTGTTTCTAGGTTTTCTTGAACAATTCGACTATAAAGAATATCTACTTTGAATGAATACATTAGAAGGATTTTTCTCTTTTCATTGAGTATGTAACCACATAATAATAATAATAATACTCTGAGGGTTGGTAGAAACTGTTTTGAGCATTAAACTCACCTGGTGGTTACTTTCCACTAGAGTATTATTATTATTATAAGGAATACCTACTTTGAAGGACCTAGTGGGGGAATACCTACTTTTACTCACCAAATGAATAATATTTTTATTTGGCTCCTCGGGAGAGTTATCAATATCAGCCTCGCTAAGTGTTGAGTGAGACTCCGCTGTATCATGCACCATATTCCCTTCTATAGGAGCAGAAGAGATGGCCACAAGATCACTTGATTGTAGAGCAGGCATTCTCCGGTAGTTTTCCAGCGAGAGAGAAGAGTTGAGTTTAACAGGGATGTGACCAGTGTTGGAAACTTTCACCTGTATTATTTTATCCTGTCCAAATGTAAACACAAATATTGAGTATTACGAGTTATTATTACTACCGTATACTGTGAAAAGTTTAAAAATTAATTATTTAATGTTTATTCTTATTTTTGTCAATACTGAATAGTTGTCTCTGTATTATATTTGTTTGTATTATTTTATCAGAATCAAAATATATTTGACAACCTTACTGATTTTGGACACAACCCTAGAATGACATTTAAGGATACGTGTGCCTTTTCTTTATAGAATGATCTTTTTTTTATCGTAAAATGTACTACTTGAAAACAATAATCCATTCCATATTCTTGACTACTAGTGGTCTCGTATTACCTCGAAGCAGGAACACGTTGAGAAATGAAGATTTTTTTCGTTCACGGCAAATTTGACATAATCAGACACAAACTTCACATTGATATGGAGCGGAATTGACTCGTGATCTTTAAGCACCGTGTACTTTGGTTCTCCAAACAGATTTTGAAAGGGGGATTTTGTCACTGAAAGATTTTTCACTGACGTCGCAGAGACAGGATTTCTGGTAGAGTGGAAAAAACGAGCAATTTGGAGAAGTGAACAAATTAATGTTTAAACGCCGCGCCGATGGAACATAGTACATAGTTGCACGCGAATACAAAAGAAAGCTAGCAAAATTTCCGTTTTGTAATAAGTCGCTGGTTCGGTTCTTACCTGTGACAATTTTTTATAAATTAAAGTTCATGTTTTTTTTAAATAAATATCCGTTATTATCTCGATACATTAACCGAGGGGCTTATATTGGTGCACTTTCGCGGAAAATATTAATTAGCAGTCGGCCATGCCCCAATAAACTCTCCCGCGCCAACTAGCCGAAGGGCTTTTTTATTATATCAATTTTTTCATGACGATGGACAGGGAAGAATAGTATAATATAAGCATTTTCCTGCAATCATGATAAAAAATACTTACTTGTTTTTACCCGCTATTTTCTTCGCCAAAGTGGTTTCAATGTCTCTATTCTTAGCGTCTGTATGCGGATTATTTATACTAACTGCATTGAGTAAGTTTATGTCTTGGGACTCTGAGTGACTGATATTCCAATTCTCTTCACTCGAGTCTTCAAGAGCAATTGGCGTGAAAATGCAGTTGATGTGTTGACCTGAAGTGGAATATAAATTATTATAAATTTGGAGTTAAAAATTAGTTTTCAAAATATATTATGGGCGGGAGGACCAACAGTGGCAGTAAATTCCAACATTACTTTTTTTTTTCATACAATAAAATTTGAGATTCTAGTAACATCAGTATAATTTTAACAAATTGAATCGGGTAACTCTTGGCCGAATTTATCCGGTAGCTAATCATTTTTATACGTGATGAACACGTAACCAAACAGAGCATCTCATTGAAAGTTGAACTATCACGTCTGATGAAAGGGAATGACCCCCGTGATATGACCATGCATTTGAAAGTGAAAAGAAAAGAATGCGAGGGAATATTCAGTGAACTTGGTAAGAAGAAAATGATCATACTCTAACCTGTTACGCATTCAAAACTTATAGGAGAGGATTAAAAAAAACATACTCCTCGTCCATGGAAAATGGAGCAATTATCAAAATACTAATAATAATAAAATTAAGAATTCAAAACTGCCGAACTTTATAGATCAGATTTCACTCCAGGGGCAACCTTTACTCAGGAAAAGAGAAGCATTCATTGAAAAACATAGACTCACCACTCCATGAGACGGCTCTTTACATTTCATAACAATGACAAACGTTCCTGAAGTTCCAGGACCCAAGTGTCCAAGTGAAGGGAACACGGTCAGCTCAGAATTTTCCCAGGTAAACACAAAACGCCAGGTAGTATCTTTCGCGGTGTTCCCCAGCTGAAAACTATGCCACATTTCTTTCTCAATAGGGAAAGCGCCCATGTCAAACTGGTAATTGTGAACGGAACTCTCTATCTCAGAGCTCCCAAGGAGAGATCTCTTATCCATCTTCTTAGGAGTGGCGCGGGAGATGGAGGCAGAGGCGGGGTCGGGATGAGGTGGCGGAGGAGGGGGAGATAGTCTAAGCCTCGCACGTGCAGGTGGTCATCCAGACCCAGGCCTGAGGAGGTGAATAAGGGGGGTGGACAGATTCCATAGGAAAACCCGCTTAAACATAATCTAATATATTAATGTTTTTTGTAGATATGATGCATTTTTCATATTACTTTTCGCCCAATTGTCTGTGAAGGACTGTTAATATATAAGTGTTTAAAAAAAAAAAAATAAACTAAATAATAAAATTTTTGTCAACGGGCGAGACAGTTCCATATGTAAACCTACTTTAAATCTAAAATTGGTTTTGTGCGCGAGAGGTCATAGTGTGTAATGCTGATACTTTTTTTTATCTCATAATAGGTATTAACATGTTTGTATTGTAGGCCGGTTTTGAATTTATTGTACTCAAGAAATGTCTTTGGATTCCCTGTACTAAAGAAGTAGCGATATAACTGTCAGAACGGTCATGAGAAAACAAAGAAAAGGACAGGTTTAAATACTAGTGTACAATAGAATCTTCTTTCGTGACTACACAAAGTAATTGGTATTTATTTTTTATAATAGTACCGTCTCCCTTGGTGATCTATTGAAAGACCACTTTCTCACATCTGCTTCAACTCTCCTTCAGTTATCCATTTATTGTACTAATACGTACGAACTATAATTTAAAACTTACCAATTGTATGGATCACTAACTTCTCATAAGTATTGTTTCGAATGTGGAGATGAATTTCACCCAAAAACATTTCAGCAATCACAGGCTTGAACTGAACGAAGAATTCTGCAATAGCTCCGGGTTTTAAATCCATTAACATAGTGAACAATATCTCGTCTGAAATAAAAAAAAGATTTCACTTCTTTTCAACCATCTACGAGAGTAAAACATTCATGCAATTTCATTACGTAGTAAAGTTAAGGAAAAATCATGCAGGGCAATGTCTTGGGTGTACAGTAGGGTTAGTAAAAATACATAAAGGGCCATGCCTCGGTTGTATAGTAAGGTTAGGTCAAATACATATAGGGCTCAGCCTTGGTTGTAAAGTAGAGTTAGGAAAATATACACGAATCTACTTTAGAAAATTGTACCAAATATTATTACATTGGTACATAGGAAATATGTACTGAGAAATGTTTCTGTTACTTGAGGACCTGTATATTGTATAAATACAAATTAATGAAGAGGGTAAGGTAGTCAAATCAGATTGAAGTGCTCAACAGTCAAAAAGTTCTTGCTAGCTTACCAGTATCCATGAGTAACAGTGGTACGGTATCTTTTGACGGAACCACACTGAAAACATCATTCTCTTCTTGAAGATTTCTAGGATTACCTGAAAATGAGACCAAGAAAAGCATACTCAACTTGAGATCTGTTTTTAGATAGTTCAATTCGTGATATTCAATAAATACACTGAGGGGCAGAATCAGAGGAACACAAGATTTTTTTCTTCTTTTCACATGTATTTCCATGTGATTGAAAAGTGTTGTAACTTCTGTTCTAGGTAGCATTCTCAGATGATTTTTGTTTTAATTAAAAGGGAACAGTATAAGATATTACACAACTCAAGGTTTATTCAGGAAAAACACCATAACAACAGGAAATAAATATCAAGAACTTGCAAAACTTATAGAGGTGTTTTAAAACATACCTTACTCAGGTTACTGTATATTTAAAGTGTTTCTCCACTTATTACGGTAGTATGTTAAAATTGAGATATTTTGGTATTTGTATTCTGAAGAAACAAACAAGTTCTTAAATATATCATTTTTAACATTCTAATAAGAGGTAGGTATGTTGAGAAACATCTTAGACGAAAGGACATTTGAACAAATGTAGAAAGATGAAATATATTTATTTTTATATATATTGTCATATAATAATATAGTCTTCTTCTATTTAATCATAAAGCTTGAGTAGGGTTTCCTAAGTGTTTTAGCATGTGTTGGACCCTGTGTTGTCTGAACTAATGTCTCATGTTCATGGTACTAAAAGAGAACTTACGTGAGCCATCACTTTACACGTATTTTGTAATCTGAACGACTGAAAGCTACACATGCCCAACAGGGTTGGATTCATGGTCAATAAGTACTTGTTATCCTCATCCAGGCTTGGCTCCAGTATGGAAATCTGAGGTACGGTCACTTGACCCACCACTGAGAATGTAAACTGTTCAGCTAAAGGACTAGTTGATAGAAGGATAGACACTGACCCTTTGTACTCCTGTAGGTAAAACAATTATGTTCTGTAGAAAACCTTATTGAGTCAGTGGAAAAGTTTGAAAAATTAAACGTTTCAAATACAATTCAAGTTTGTTACTGGAAACTCTTTATCTATCTAAATAATATACAGTGTGTTTCAACTCTAAGGTAACAAACAGTGAGCAGTTATGGATTTTAACCCAGGTGATTTTGGATTTCGTCTTTTGTTACGGAGTTATGACCATTTTCCTGTTATGTACTTATTACTTTCCGTATATCCATCTAAAAGTATAAAATTACTTCATCATGAAGATTTGAAGTGAGATGTTATCTGATTACTTTTTCTTCTTGGGCATTTTGAGTTATAGACTTTTAAGCTTCTATCAGTGATTTTCTTTTTAATTTAATAAACATTATTTATTTTCAATTATTCTAATGATGAAATCAATTGACTCATCAGGTTTACCTCAATCAGAACAGGTTTGAAGGATAGCTGAACCTTCTTGAGACTGAGCGGTGCTATAGTAAATTCCTTGTTATCTAAATCAAACACATCGTTTGGCTTCTGTGGCGGTGACTCTGCAGTACTAGTAGGTCTATCCTTTCGGCGGGTACTTGATTTTGTGAGAGTCTTGCCGTATCCTTAAACATAGAACACATTCACAAATATTGTATGGAAGAGTAGGCCAAATCAACTATTATGTTCTCGTTTAAACGAAAAAATGACACAACCTAGGCTGGAAAGGTAGAGTTTCCAGTGAATGTATGGCAAAATTTCCGACTGATATCCAATGTAAAATAGACGTTGAGAAAAAAAAACTAATAAATAATAATAATATCGCCTTATTTATACTGCCCGATTAAGACTATTAACACGTTCTTCGCAGCAATATTTTATATGCCATATTGTTCTGTGCCAACCTTGTTCAGCCAAAATTGACATATTTTTACCTTTTGACAAGTATATCAAGTTGGAGTGTTCAAGGACAATCATAATGCCATAAGAAATACTTTGAAATAAAAGCCCTATAAAGGGGTTTGGTGCTCAGAAACTCTTCACATAAATCAAAACCCCCAGGAGGGTTTACGTTACCAGTCAATAAAATCAATAAAGCCCCTATGTGGGGTTTCGGTACCAGCTCCATTTCTAAAAAAAGCCCCCATATGGGTTTACGGCGCTGAACGTGTTAAGTCCCATTTATTTAGCAGGAAGCCCAAGACGTATTATTATGTGGTAAAAATCCCAAATGCGAGGATAAAATGTCATGTCGCAATGGGAGGATAACAAAAAATGGGAGAACAAAAAAAAAAAAAAAAAAAAAAAAAAAAAAAAAAACAACAACAACAACAAGATACCTGGAGCGTTCTCAGACGCGGCCAGTGTGGTGAACATGAGCACCTCGGCTGGGACCTGGCTGGAGTTGTACAGGTGGAGGTCGATGGTACACGAGTCCGAGATGGGGACATTGGCGAAGAGGAGGCTTCTGTCTTGCGTGGCCAAGACAGTGTAGGAGGTCACCTGGGTGAGTCATCATGTTAATCACGTGTCTCGCTAGAGGACTATAAACAGAGAACAGACTAGCCAACCTTTACAAGCCAGGCTATCTTGCAGTTTCCTAAGGGTTTAATGGCTTATAAAGAAAAGTCCAAGTCCTCATGATGGTTGATCACACATAGAAATATGTGGTTCAGGACGAGCCAACTTTGAAATAAAGTTGGCTGGAGACTATCACAACTCCCTCCAGCTGAAGCCAGGCTGGCTACAACAACAACATATGTTAATCACAAGAGTGCAACATGCGTGAGAGACGAAGCTCCCACTTCAAGCTTACGAGTCCGCTACCTGAACAATCAAGCTGCTAAGGTAGGTAATGAACAAAACCATAGTAAATATATGAGGACTTTGAATTTCAAGAAATATTAAACTAGCTTGTGATGGAGTTCACACCAGGGTTGGAGGAGAAAAACTAAGAACAACAGATAGTACTTTTTGTTGTTGTGAAATATGAGCGGTCTCAGGCCGGCTCCACGCAAGCCTAAGATGCGTTGTTTTCCTAGCCTGAGATGTATTTCCCAGCAATACTTGTCACGTCACCACATGCTTTCTGTTGAGTTTCGATGTTTCCTTTCCTAGTTAGAGCCTTAATATTGTAAGAGATACATTCTAAATTTCCAACTTTCGGTTTGCCGTTTGCTAAAATTTCAAGGTGTGTGTTTTATAACTATTGATCATTTGTGAGAAAAAAATGTTAGACTCACACAATCCTCAGCAATGTCCGATAGAGTCTCCAAAGAGGAGCAAACAAAGGTTGCTTCTTGGAAAATAAAATACAAATTGTGCAGCCGAAGTTTCGGGATCTGGCCTTGAGCTGACAAATGTAGGGACACTTCTTCAAATCCTGGTGGACGATTTGAAATTTTGCACAGTACCGTCTGAAATTTAAAATAAATAAATAATGATAGCAAGTAAAGGATTTGGATTTTGTTTTTGATTATGATTTATACACTGAAACTCACATGAAAAGAAAATTAATAATAATAAAAACAACTCTAAATTATATGTATTCTAAATTAGAAGGTATAAAATGTTCAACTCAAGTGTACCATACAAAAGAGTGCTTCTAAATTTGGCACAAGTTAAATTACAGACAGTAACTAGAATTGCAATTTAGTATCGCATTGCGGGAAGCAACTAATCTCGCTGGGAGACATTAAACAAATAAGTTGCCAGGCCAAAAGACAAAACTAACAAGATTGGCGTCAGGAATGGCATCCAGCAATAAAAAGTAGAAGTAGGAGTGCCAAATGTTCCAGAACCAATCAACCTCAAATATGAGGAAGAGGTTCAACAATGCCGACTGCAAGTTGTAGGTTTGGTAAAAGGCAAAGTGAACGAAGATTACCTCAAGAATCTATGTCAAAACCAAACTAGTCACTAAAAGTACACTCAGTCTTGATTCAGTATATCATACATTATAAAATACAATTATCTAGTAAAAAGTTGGGACAGGTTTAATTTTCTCACCTCAAAATATGAACTCTCAGAATCAACTGTACAAGTGACTGGAATAGAGACTATCTGGTTAGGTAACACGGTACCACTCTTCATAGTAATTACGAAAGGAGAAATAATTAGTGAAGTAGCTTCATCGAACCTGCTAGAAGAGATACAAGAAAAGTTTTTTAACATGAAACATTGTAAGGAGACTTTTTGATATGGTGGGATGATTTAATTGTTTGAATACTGCTGGGATGGCATTTTTTGGGATCCTTGATACTCGTATAAGCTGATGGTATAAATTAAACTCTACTACTTATAGTACACAACAGTAAACCGTAAAGGGGCATACTAGAAACGAACCCAAACCTTGAAATTTAGACCCACAAAAAAACTACCGTTAAAAAAAGGTTTCACCAATGAATGCAGTGATATCTTGTTTGCGGCCAAGTTATCTTGGTACGAAACTATTTCTTTTATTAGAACCCGTTTTTTGAGTTCCTCATTTTGTATGTTTTTAACTGCAAACTATCCTCTAACTTGGCCAGTTTCGCTCCTTGTGATAGGTATATTGTCATTTTGTACCTATACATATAATCGTAATATTCCATACAACCGATGGCATAAAACTGGCCAAGTTAGAGGATAGTTTGCAGTTAAAAACATACAAAATGAGGAACTCAAAAAACGGGTTCTAATAAAAGAAATAGTTTCGTACCAAGATAACTTGGCCGCAAACAAGATATCACTGCATTCATTGGCGAAACCTTTTTTGGATAGGAGTTCTGGAACTTGGCCTTTTTTTTAACGGTAGTTTTTTTTGTGGGATATCATTACTTTTTGTAAATGTTTCGTTTCACAGCACGTTTCATTATTTTTTATAAAAAATTTCAGGATTCTTCACTTTTAATATGCTCCCTAAAACGACATTGTTAAACAGCAGAAATAGTGCGAGAGGGCCGGTTTTCAGATTTTTCTCTGTATTTTTACAGTAAACCCTACCACCATGCAAAATTTCAGCTTTGTAGGTAGTAGGAAAATGCTTCATAATTTATATGCATAATCGAGTATATTTCCTCCCTAAAACAACACCTTTTAACAGCATGATAAGTGCGAAAGTTCCGGTTTTCAGAGTTTTCCCTGTATTTTTACAGGGAAAATTTACAATAAACCCTACCATCATGCGAAATTTCAGCCTTCTAGGTACTCGGGAAATGCCTCATAATTTTGATGATCTGTCAGTCAGTCAGTCAGTATCAAAATTGCAAATTTCATATTTACATTCCTCTGAAAGTTTTTTGCATAGAGTCTTGAAATTTTCAGTGTTTTTTTAATGATATTAGGACAATCTCTATTCCATATCTCTATGATCCATTAAACAGAAGATATAAGGGTGTGAAAAACCGGGTGAATCGGTTCGTGTAAAGATACACTGCCGTGCTTGCTGGAACTTGGCCTGGCGCACTGCCGTGCGCTCAGATTTTTGATAGGACTTACTTTACAGATTCATCTTTCTCCAATTTGTTTTTGCGTAAGTTTAACCCAGCCAAGGCTGGTTTCATTTTAATTTCATCGCCTTTTGGTTCAACTTCAATAGACTGAAAACGGAAACGAATTTGAGAAGTAACACTTTGCATGGCAAATCGAACGATGAGTAATTTATTCCTATCGATTTGCAATCGAGTTGAATTTTTTTTGTTTTAATCACTTTCGTTATATCACAACTACTCAAACTAGTTTGACTAAATATACGCTGAAACTGGAACCAACCTCTAGGTTACAAGTCCGCCGCCTTATCCATCAAGCTACTGAGGTCGGGTAGTTGGAGTAAAATAATTATCTCTCATTAAAGTACAAGTACATACTCCAACGACTCCAAACTTTACCAGTACATCTACGGTTTAAGAGTATATGGATCATGTCATGTTAAGCAACGCTGAGCTAGGCTAAGAAATGGGTCACACGCCACTCACAATGTATATAACGAGTTAAAAATAATAATTTTTGTTCAAACAAGTTGAAGTTTTCAGCGTTTAAAATATTTACAAGAATTCGCTGTACACTTTATGGACTATATCGTGTAAAGCAACGTCCAGCTAGGCTAATAAATAGGTTAAAATTTATGTAAAATAGCCCAGTTTCAGGCCATTTATTTGTTAATTATTTAAAATCGGAGGTTATACATGAAGATTTCTTTACTTGTGTGAACTCTGAAGTGAGCTCTGATCAGTTTGATCAGATGATTTATGTACCTTTAACTTCTCCTCTAGCACAGAAAACCAGAAATCAAAACTGAAGAGACCACTGTTGCTGATTTGAAAGTAAAGCTTTTTTGTCTTGTACAACAGGAGAGGACCGAAATGGAGTTCACCAATAGGGACAATGAGGAACCTGAAAATAAGCAATTTATCCTTTTTAACGAAGGAAGAAAAATTACCGTCATGAAGACACGCTCAAAAAAGTGGTTTTTTTTTGTTGGATACGGCTTGGCAAGTAGGAGATCGTAACATATTACAGGTTTGTTAGTAAGTTCATGATACATATTGATTATTCACTGGCCGGAAGAATGTCCTCTTCTCGACTGTGTACCGAACGACTCGTCATTCTTGGTTTAGATTTCTACCAACTCACTTTTCAGTTCTCTGTTAAATAAAAGTAAAATAGATTGATTCACTCTTACACCATGCATTTGTACATTACTAGTCATTTCCTTAAATAGCACAACATACATATCAATTGGCGACGATGGAGAAAGAAATCAAGCAATGGAGGAACAAAAGGGCGACATTCAAGGCGATGCTTACGAAGACAGATGGCAAAATTTCACCGGACTGCTCACCGGAACAGCTGACGGCGTATGAAGAACTTATTGCGTTCTATAGAAAAAAAATACGAAGAAGCTCAGGACACATTGGATACACTGGTACAGGAGGAAGAGTTAGAGCAGGAACAAAGTTACAGGTTTTCAATTTACGAACTGATAACAGGTATGACTGTAAAAATTTTACAATCGAGAAACAAGATAGATACACCTAAAACAAGCAATTCTCAATCATTATGTACAACATCAAATTTAAATTTTGTTCCTTATCAAGAGGACGAAACTTTTTCGAATTTTGTCAAACGACTTGAAACTTTCATGTTGCTAAAGGGTAATTCAGATGACAAAACGAAGGTATATATTTTACTACATGCTTTATTACCTCACATACATGAGAAATTACATGATATTTGCGCCCCAGATAGCCCTATTAATAAGACATATGAGGAACTTGTTAAAATATTACAAGAACATCTAGAACCAAGGCCTAGTCTCTGGGCACTACAAAATAAATTTATAAACCGTACTCAGGAACATAACGAATCTGTTCTACAATTTTCGACAGAACTAAAGAAATTAGCCAAGTACTGCGAGTTCAAGTGCGAGCGGTGTGAGCACTGCACAGCGGATGCATTCCTGAGCTTGCAGTTCATCAGAGGACTCGCTGATCCAGAGGTGCGAATGCGGCTGCTGCAGGACAAGGATAAGAAGAGCTTCAAGGACGTCGTGGACTTAGCTTTGACGGTTGAAATGGCTAAACAAGATAATTTGTGCATGGGGGAAAGTAGAGTCGAGGCGCCTATCGGGCAGAACCAAATAAGAACTACGCCTACGAATGTAAGTTACAATCCTATTCATGTTACAAGGGAAAACAAGACTATTTCAGAGCCTAGGAGATCAGAACACAGTGCCGCAAGTAAGCACACTGATGCTAGTACAAACCTAAATGATTTGAGAGGTAAATGCTATCGATGTGGGAATCCTCAGCATAGGGCCAATGTTTGCAAATTTCGGAACACATTTTGTTCAAAGTGTAACAAGATCGGTCACATTGCTAGAGTCTGTATGTCATTTATTAATAGGGCCAATGTTTGCAAATTTCGGAACACATTTTGTTCAAAGTGTAACAAGATCGGTCACATTGCTAGAGTCTGTATGTCATTTATTAAAAGTAACAAACATAAAAACCATACAGTAGAAGAACAATTCTTAGGAGAAGAATCCAATTACGAAGTTAATTTGATACGTAGTAAAAACACTGATAAATTTATGGTACATGTACTAATAGAAACAAAACCATTCCAAATGGAGGTAGATACAGGAGCCTCCCTAAGTTCTATTTCTTATGACGATTACAAAAAATTAAATCTGAATAGTAAGATTTACAAAACTAACATAGAAATGAAAACTTACACTGGCGAAATCATAAAACCTAGAGGAGTGTGTTTTGTGAAATGTAACTACAAGAGTCAGAATTTTGTTGGTAAACTGATCATAGTAAATCAAATGGTAGACCCTATTTTCGGCCGTGACTGGATTCGCGAAGTAAACTTGGATTGGGCTGAAATAAAAAAATTAACATCTGCTAAAAGTTCACCTTTGGAACACTTACTTGCAAAATATGAAAATGTTTTCAGTGACAAGATCGGAGTCATACCGAGTGAACTGGGCCATCTTGAGCTGAAACCAGACACGACTCCAATATTCTGCCCGCCGCGTCCAGTGCCGTATTCACGGAAAGTGAAAACCGAGGAAGAGCTGCTGCGACTTGAAAAAGAAGGAATCATCACGAAGGTAGATCACTCCGACTGGGGAACTCCTATAGTGACTAAGGAAAAGCCCAATGGGGAAATACGAATCTGCGCCGATTACAAGGTAACCCTAAACAAATCAATTAAAGATTTCAACTATCCAATACCCCGAATCGACAATATTTTTGCGGAAATGAATGGAGGCAAATTTTTTTGTACTTTAGACCTGAGTAAGGCATATTTGCATTATAAAATGGACGACGAAAGTTCTATGCTACAATGTCTGTCCACTCACAAGGGGGTTTATAAAGTAAACAGATTGATGTTTGGAGTCAAAGTTGCTCCAGGGCTGTGGCAGAAATTTATGGACAAACTACTACAAGGAATAAAAGGGGTACAGTGCTTTTTCGATGACATAATAATACAAGGAGCCACAGAGGAAGAATTATTACAAAGGTTAGATACAACCCTTGGGGTCATAAAATCTCAAAATCTTTCACTGAACAGAGAAAAATGTAAATTCTTACAGAATAGTATTGAATATCTAGGCCACAGGATTGACGCTGATGGGTTGCACAAAGTCCAAGACAAAGTACTTGCTATTCAAAACGCTAAGCAGCCAGGAAACGTAAGTGAGTTACGAACATTCTTAGGACTAGCAAATTACTACAGTAAATTTATTCCCAACCTTGCGTCAATTTTGAATCCACTCTATAAATTATTACGCAAAGATCAAAAATTTCATTGGAATGAACAGTGTGAAATGAGTTTTAAAAAAATTAAAGAAGAAATATCGAACGATAACGTACTTGTGCACTACAACCCTGACCTCCCCCTAGTACTCGCCACTGATGGATCTCCAGTAGGGCTCGGAGCAGTACTGAGTCATAGATACGCAGATGGTAACGAGCGACCAATCGCTTTCGCATCTCGCTCATTGACACGATGTGAACAGAAGTACAGTCAAATCGATAAAGAAGCAACAGCCATATACTGGGGAGTCCGGAAATTTTTTCAATATCTTTATGGACGTAAATTTATATTAATAACTGACAATAAACCGTTAACTTCTATATTCCACCCTAACAAAATGTTACCTACTTTAGCAGCCACCAGAATGTTTCATTACGCTTTATTCTTGTCAGGATTTGATTATAACATAGAGTACAAGAGATCATCGGAACACGCCAATGCTGACTACCTATCAAGATTTCCATTCGAAACACCCAATATGAATGAAATAGACGAGACTTATGCATATCAAACAAACCAGATAAGTACACTTAATAGTATAAGTTTTTCAAAAATACAACAAGAAACTAAAGAAGACCCTGATTTAAAAAATATCTTAGATGCTTTGGAAAATGGTAAAAGTTTACAAGCACTTGGTTATGATGACAGTGAACTTACATTACAAGATGGTTGTATCTTTAGAGGAATTAGGGTAGTTATTCCTAAAAAGTTACAGAAAGACGTGTTGGAAGAGTTACATGTGGGACATCTTGGCATGGTAAAAATGAAGGCGTTATGCAGAAGTTTCTGTTACTGGAAAAATGTGGATAAGAACATCGAAGACATGATCCGTACCTGTAGACAATGCTGCATGAAACAAAACGACCCGCCCAAAACTAAAGTACATCACTGGGAACACCCACAGCAACCTTGGCAAAGAATACATATCGATTTCGCTGGTCCAGACAACGGGTTGTGGTACTTTATTGTTGTGGACGCGCACAGTAAATGGGTAGAAGTTATCCCAACAAAAACTACTACTTCAGATTTTTGTATCCGTGAACTGAGAAAATTATTTACAATTTTTGGTTTATCATTAATGTGTGTTTCAGATAACGGATCTCAATTTAAATCTCATATTTTTGAAAATTTCTTACAGTCGAATTTCGTCATTCACAAGACATCAGCTGCATTTCATCCATCAACCAACGGGCAAGCCGAACGCTTTGTGCAAACAGTTAAGAAGCACCTGAATGCTATGTGCGAGGAGGCTGGTGACATAAATCTTAAAATCTGTAGACTACTGATGCAGCTGAGGAAGTTGCCAAATAGCGACGGGGTATCTCCCTACACTATGATGCTTGGAAGAGACCCGAGAACAAGACTCGATGCTATCATGAAACCTCCGGAGCTAGAAACAAGGAACACTCAACCGGGAGTCTCACACAAAGGCAGATTTTTCAATATAGGAGACCGAGTGCAAGCTCGCAACTACTTCCGAGGACCAAGATGGGTGTTCGGAAAAATAACGGAGCGACAAGGATTGCTGCATTACGTGGTGACTTTGGATGATGGACGGGAGTGGCGGAGACATGTGGATCAGATCCGACTCACACATTACAGGGGGGACATATGATACATATTGATTATTCACTGGCCGGAAGAATGTCCTCTTCTCGACTGTGTACCGAACGACTCGTCATTCTTTGTTTAGATTTCTACCAACTCACTTTTCAGTTCTCTGTTAAATAAAAGTAAAATAGATTGATTCACTCTTACACCATGCATTTGTACATTACTAGTCATTTCCTTAAATAGCACAACATACATATCAGTTCATATAGTGTAAAGGTACTTGTAGCCCACGGTTTAGCAACCAGCAACACACAACACGTACACAGTAAGTTTTATTTTCAGCAACAGCCAACACGTACACAATAAATGTATAACGATACCTGAAAACGTGGATCAGCACACACACCTCAGGATAAAAAAATACATAATTTTATTAAAATAGTAAGAAATAAAAAAATCCCCTTATTTTATTTTCGTGTAGTATTTAAACCACCACTTTGTCACTTACCGAGGTGTTAAAACTTGTATGGATACAGGAATGGGTAATATTGCTATCAAGTTTTCTTTGTCCGCTTTATCTGTTACCAACACAGTGATGAGTTCCTTTTTGTCCAGGGTAATTTCACCACTTAGCTCATCTGTGTGCGCGGTAACCTAAAATTCAAACCAACATCATCATAATAAAATCAATTTCATATTATTTGATAGCTTGTTCACAGTCTCACTCCAAATCACTCAACGGCTGCATATCAGATGGGCCAACAATAGACCCAAAACCTAAGAAAAAACCATCACTTGGGCCAATGAAAAATCCCTCACTTGGGCCAACAATGGAAAAAGGTCACCCATTGTTTTTGCATGGATTTTCGATAGAATACTGGGTGAACCAGTTCGAATATTTTTTTCTTCTTCATACCAATAATGGGTTAGACCAAGACTTCGTTTAGCATATTACAATTATGCTACCTAATAACAACAAGATTATTTTTCTACCGAACCAGAATAATTCGATCACAACCGCGGTTTGTCCTTGCATATATATATATATATTTTTTTAATTACTCTATACCCGAGACATGGCCATATAATAATGTATTATCCTATACTAAAAAACCCCACTTTAAAATCCAGGCATGGCCATAAATATATTTTCCTAACGCTACTAAAAAATATATTTTCCCAACTCTATTCTACACCCCAGGCATGGCCAATTGGCCATAAATGTATTATCCTAACCCTACTCAAGGGAGAGGCATGACCATAAATATATTTCCCTAACCTCACTCAAGGCAGAAACATACCTAAAATTTCAAGGATGCAACAGGAAGAGAATGATGCCAAGAAAATATTCAAAAAGGAAAAATTAATAGCCGAGGCAAGAAAAATATACTTGGAGAATGAGAGATCCAGTGAAAATAGACTACGCTTTCTGGATGAAATTCATCATTTGTGTTTACCCACAGATGTCTAGAGATGTCCCACACTTGAACTTAAATGGCCCTTTGCAGGGCCACCAATTGATCTAAAACTAAAAGACCAAATCTAAAAAAAATACAAGTCTAAAGAAGGTGCTAACTTGTGATCCACACTGAATGAAAAAATAACTGCCTCATATTTTTTCGAATGGCCCAAGTGATGGATTTTTTTTGATCCCTTCGCAGGTAAAATGACCTTTTTTAATGAGATTTTGGCCCATCTGATGAACTCCGCACTCAACATATGTATATTGTATATGTAGGTTTGGTGGCGTGGCGCTTGGAGTGTTCATAATCCATTAATTTAATCAAGTAATAGCAAGTGCAAAGTGGGCCATTTCCACATATGTACTGTATTTTAGTTTTATTTCTAAGAACTTTCGTAACTACGAGATCTTGCGCGATCGCCTAACTTGGCTGTTCCAGACTTCTTTCTGTGGGGTTTCTTAAAATTCAAGGTATTTGCGAAGTAGCCATGAATCCTAGAGTTCTTGAAACATAACATAAGACAAGAAATGGCGGCTATAGAACACTGAGCATGATACAAAGAGGAAAGTTATGGCAAATGCTGAAAAATGAGCGCACTGCGCCATCCGCTCTAGTGGAGGTCACCTGTGCAACATCATCTTTCACCATTGAGAGAACAAAAATGCAATACCTACATTTCAGGTAGTTGTGACTCATTTTAGTTTTATTACAAAAATAAATACAGTATATTCATAGAAATGGCCCATCTAATGTTTCCATCTAATGTTTTACTTTATTTTGTAATCTTTATCTAATAAAGCTCGGTGGTTGGATTGATTTATCTCTTATTAAAGTACAAATACCTTCTAACGACTACAAACTTTACCAGTACATCTACAGTTTTATCTGGAAGCAAATCATAGGAGCTAGAGTCCATTTTAAAGATACTCTTTGGAGAAAATGAGATCCCTTGCGAGCAATCAGTCTCCATAGCATTCATTCTGAAATAGTACAGAGAAAAAATAATTACTTATAAAACATAAGAAAAAAAACTTTTTCAGATAATGAAATTCCGATATGAAGTCACCAAAGAAAATGCCATTACCATTGAAATTAGCAATGTGACTTTCGAGTGAAAATACGACTCAATTTTGAATGAGCCTTTGAAAAAATCAGAGAAAATGCAATGTGCTGAGGATTGTTAAAACCATTTGTTGAATAAGAAGTATATTTACAAATGAACTTTTTGATACTAATTTAATGTAGTTGGGCCGGATCCCACCCAATGCTTGGATTTTTTCCTCGTTTATGGAATATGTGACCGTATTGTAATTATTACTAAAATAAAATATATAAATTGAATTGAAATTGTAACTAAAAAATTGTTTTTATTAAACCCAAAAGTTGTTGAAGAAGCTCAACTTACGAAAATGTCAAATCAAAAACTCCTTTATTTTTGACCTTGATAGTTCTCTCGACTGTAGATCCATATTGAACTTTGCCAAAATCCAGTAAGCCCCTAGCATCGGCTAGTTCTATGTCCACAGCTACATCAAATGATTCCCACATAACAGAGATAAGTCGAGGCTCTAGGATAAGTTTTCGCTTGAGATGATCTGTCACCTGAGGATTCCAATTCATGTCAAATCAGTAAATTGAACCCGTGATGAGTCACATTATTGAGTGGATTAAGAGATCACATTCATCCAGAGGGTCAGTGCAGCCCCCATGTTGGGAACCATCCCAGATCGAGAGGAATTTAAAGAAGTTTTCATCACCTAATATTTTTTAACAAGTTCCATTTTTCGTTAATAAATGATATGGAAAATCAATCATATCACATTATTAGAGCATATCCCTGGTATATAACTATCATATCACACTATTAGAGCATATTGTGCCAGTATTCTAACTAGTCAACTTACTGAATGTACATATAGTGAAATTGTACCAATGCTATCATGTATGCCTACCAACACACATACATGCTATACATTTATAGTTCAGTCATGGTAAAAAGTAAACCGTGATTTATAAAATTAAGATCTACTACTTCACACTTACATGAACCCACATTTCCAGCTGTTTCCTATCCACGGTATGCGGACTGTAGGTAAATTTAACATCTTCTATTTGTAAAGGACGAATCTCCCCTTCCATTTTGCTTATTCTCATCTCATCGGACAACAGCAGAGAAGTCGCTGATGACGTCACAGTTAGGGATTGAAAACTCCAGTGAAGCGACACAGGAGATCTGTTGGAGAGTCGAATACACGCCGAGTACTTGTGGTAGAGAAGAGAGCGTTGGAACGCAATAAACTTCGGTTTGATCGAGAAGTCGGCAGTAATTCCGTTAACTACCAGCTGGAAAAAGGAAAGTATGAAGGTGTATTAATGGTTTTTTTTATTGATACTTTTATTTACAATCTACAATGCTTAGTATAGGAAAATAAAATCTGCGGTGAAACTGTTGACGAAAGAGCCATCCATCCTTTGAGTTGCCAGAAAAGTACCGGAAGATTTCCTCGCCATGCTAGCTTGAATGACATAATAAAAAGAACCCTCACACTGATCGATATTCCTTGTCAGCTGGAACCACCGGGTTTATGCCCTGAAAATATATCGAGACCCGATGGAATTACAATCGTGCCATGGTCCAACGGGCAGATTTTGGTATGGGATGCTACATGCAGCGATACCCTAGCACCCTCAAACCTTCCGCTTACCAAATGTAATGCTGGAGCAGCCGCAGAGAGAGCATGTGTAAATAAACATAGAAAATATCTGCATCTAGAACAACAGAATTATATTTTGAAAACTTTTGCTATTGAAACAATGGGGCCGATGTGTAAAGAAGCTAAACAATGGCTGGAAGAACTAAAAAGATCAATTGTAAAAAAGACTGGAGACCCAAGATCGGGAAATTATTTGCTGCAACAAATAAGCCTTGCAGTTCAACGAGGCAATGCTGCAAGCGTTTTGGGTTGTCATCCTAAAGATGATCTTCTAAATAATGTTTTTTATGTTTAATAAAATATATATATATTAGAAATGAATTGTAATAAGTAAATTTGATGTAGTAGATATTACATGGATGAGAAGTAGCCCAATGACTACAATCCTTTCAAAATTGCAATATTCTGCTAGCTGTTTGTTTAGTGTATTAATGGTAATGCATAAATTATTTAAGAAGGAAACAAAGAACCAAAATAAAGTTTTGCAGACCACCGCTGGAAAATTATATTACAACGGAACTGATACTGAATGCACACAAAAATATGGAATTAAAAAATCACCAACAAAATTAGCAGTTTTGAGGGAACAAAAATCAATGATCCAACCTTAGATAACATTTTAAAATAGTAGTAAAAGAGAATGAAAGTTACAACGAAAGACCAAGAAATACACTCACTAATCCCTAATTAATCAATAAAGTTCGTAAATGTGGAAACTTTGAATAGGAAAATGAGTTTCTATCTATCTGTACCATTATGTAGGTAATTAAGAAAGGGTTAAACCTAATTCTCAAAGGGGAGCATGTGCCTTGTGGAGTCTACTCTAAAATTGGATCCGAGACCACTCTAAAATTATTATTTCTATTATTAAGAAAGAACAATGTCCAAGGGTTCATATATTTGGTATTTACCTTTATGGATCCTGCGTTCGGGTTTTCATCAATGCAGTAGATAATCTCATCTGTGCGGGTACCCAACTCGTGAGGAGCAGACCAAACTTTCAGCTTTCTGGATTCTCGAGGCTGACATAACATTGGCAAATCGCAGAAATTATTTTATTATATTAATGTCTGTCACACAATAGCAAAATATCACAGAAAGAGCTAGAAATCCAGAAACCAGATGTCCAGAAATCCAGAAGAAACAAATAAACCTTTGAGATGTTTTTTTTTTTTTAATAAATCGCAAAATCCATCATTTGTGTTAAAATATTACATACGATTTTATAAACATTTTTTTTATATAAAGAGACAAAGTTGAACGTCGATCTGTAGTCTAATGGAGCGACAAAGGATATGTAGTTTATCTATTATTTTAACATAGTGCAAAATAAATTGCCTACCTTGGAATAGTTTTATACATAAAACTTATAGTTGATGTCAATTGGTTTACTTGAAGTTGATACTATTTTACTTTCTTTAAATTTCAGTGTCCACTGTGGCAACTAGTAAAAATAATCTTCTGTTAAATTATATGCACCAAATTCAACAAAAATATAACACAGTAAAATGTATTCATTTTTTTAAAACTTGGATGAAATCTTGAATTACTGGAAATAATCAACTCAGGCAAAGTGGCGTCAATTGATTCTGAAATTTACAACGATAGAAACAGTCTAACAAAAATATTCACACCTCAAAACATGATCATGCTTTTATTAGATACTTGGTGCCCCGACTAATAATTATTGACAACTTAATCTACGAATACTTCTCCCAGCGATGTTTCCATTGGTCCGCAGGTAGAGAACGCATCAGCAGGACCTCTAGCTCCAGCGATTTTTGTTTGATGACCTCTACAGAGGCAAAACATTGTCCTTTTAAAACATTGGGTGCTTCAGCTTTGGGAAAAGGAAAAAGTCTGCGGGGGCCAGGTCAGGCAAATAAGGGGGCTGGCGAATCACGGTCATTCCGTTTTTAGCGCAGAATTGGCGAATCAGAAGAGCAGTGTGACAGGGCGCGTTGTCATGGTGAATGACCCACTCACCACTCCCCTACATTTCCGGTCTCTTCTTCCTCACAGCTTTGTGCAACTTTCTAAGGGTGTTCAAACCACGGTGTGAACGAACCAGGGTTTCAACTTTTCAACCTGGCGTCTCCGGGAGACATTGAAGGTCTCCCAGATCAAGGAACCTCTTCAGCAGGTTCGTCTTTGTTTGAACCTCTGGTATCATTGATAACATCGCGTACGACTCATTGTTTCATCCCCGAAAGCCTCAGTCAACATCTTGAAAGTTTCGTTAACGTTTTGGAAAGTTTCACTAAAAATTACACCCAAATCCGATGCTCTCATTTGGTGTTCATCGTAAAAATTGCCGCGGTCGGAAAAAGCGCTTCACTAGAAACGTGTTTACTACTGACCTAGGAAGGTTATCTTGAGAAATTAAAGCTTGAGTTACTCGTGAGGAGTTACACTATCATCTGACTCAGGGTCTAAGCAGAGATTTTTAGAACGTCCAGTTCCCTCGCAATTCGAAAAGTTCCGGAACTTTTTGATCAGACCTCGTAGATTATTTTTGTGTTTATATATAAAAAAAATACGGAAATTTATACTAGATGAAAATAATAATTGAAATTGAAATATAAAGCTTACTCACTTTTCGTGTCGAACCATCAATAGAATTTTACATGTAAGTTACTTTGAGGCCTACCCACCAATTTGGTTTCAATTTTTAACCAGAGGCTGACGTCCTTCCAAGACTCCTTCTGGAAAGACGTCAGCCACTGTGAAAGTACTACATGGGATTTTTTATTATTCAGTTGTTGAGTTATTGGCGACACTTAAGCTCTTTGTTTTGAGTCGAGTGATAAGTTGACGCACTATTTGATTCAGGACTCAATTTATATCACTCCAAAAAAATAAAACAAAAAAATTTCACCGGTATTGTTTAAGGAAAAAATAAGAGAAAGATATGCAGGGTGGGGCAAAAGTCTGGAAACCCCTGAATAACTTTCGAATGGCTTCTTCAGTAAAGATAAATTTTTGTATGGTAAACCGGGGTAGTAAGACCTTCTTTTATAGTGGGGCCGATTTTTGTTACCAGCCCCCATGTCGAGGCCAGGGGGGCCAACTTCATTTTTTTAAATACGAACCTCTACTGTGCCGCTGTGCGATACATTTTTGAAAAGGTCTTTAAATAAAAAATACTTTGGTGAAAATTTCATTTTTTAAATATTAACTGTTTGCAAATGGCGCCCAACTTTGTGTATGCAGTGTAAAGTCTGGAAACCCCTGAATATCTCTCGAAAGGGCTTTTTCAGTAAATTTAGAATTAGGTTCGGTAATCCGTGGTAATCAGACCTTATTTTAGAATGTGGCCGATTTTTTTTACCGGCCCCCATGTCTGGAACAGGGGGGCCAACTTCATTTTTTTTTAAATACGAAACCACACCTTGCGATACATTTTCAGAATTAAGCACCAAAGTACAGGGTGCGGCGCGGGAATGTCCCCTTTTTAATATTCGATTAAAAAAAGGCTGTCAGTCTTACCTGATGCTTGTTGTTGAATTATCATCTAGAAATATGTAAGGTTTGATTTTATTTAGTTTTGAAGAGTACACCATTCAAATGACGACCGTCATTGTCGATACATGCACTGCTGAAGGCGATTTCTAAAGTTTCGCTCTACTTTTTCCAACATTGCGACAGGTATACCGGGTATACGGCCTATTTCACGGCGAATGTTGTTTTTTTAACTCTTCAAGTGTTCTTGGACGATCATTTCTGGCCCTTTTCTCTTCTGAACACAACTAGCAGTCTCCCGAAAATTGGTCACCCACCTTAGTATCGACTTACGACACGGAACCGGATCAGTAAAACGAAAAATAACTCTCCACGCAATAAGCTTTCTGTTGCTTTGATAAAATCATTTTGTCAACTGAGCTAAATTGAATCAAAAAAATCAGTAGTTTGTGCATCTTTTAACTTTGTTTGAACTTGTCTAATTAGAAGTGCGGCTTCACACTGGGCAATTCAAAATGGGACATTACCGCGCCGCACCCTGTATTTTTTATTTAAAGACCTTTCCAAAAATGTATCGCAAGGTGGGGGTTTGTATTTAAAAAAAGGAAGTTGGCCCCCTGGCCCCGACCGGTACCAAATATCACCCCCATTTTAAAAGAAGGTCAAATTACCACCGATTACCGTGCACAATTTTAATTTTACTGAAAAAGCCCTTACGAATAATATTCAGGGGTTTCCAGACTTTACACTGCATACACAAAGTTGGACACCATTTGCAAACAGTTAGAATTAAAAAAATAAAATTTGCACCAAAGTATTACTTATTTAAAGACATTTCCAAAAATGTATCGTAAGGTGGGGGTTCGTATTTAAAAAAATGAAGTTGGCCCCCTTCGCCCCGACATGGGGGCCGGTAACGAAAAACAGCGCCAACCTAAAAGAAGGTCTTATTACCCCGGTTTACCGTACAAATTTTTAAATTTACTGAGAAAGCCATTCGAAAGATATTTAAGGGTTTCCGGACTTTTGCCCCACCCTGTATATGAGGGAGGTAAAACAGCTCGAAATGTTTCTTGTAATATACACACTGCCGTACAGAACCTGCAATTAGGCTGCTGATTTTTCCGGTGAGTGTAAGTAGGTATGTTTCTCAGAGAACGATTCTAGCTAGTACAAAATTCTAGCTTCATTGGCCGAGGCAAACTGTGTTTATCAACTCAAAATTAATTCACTGGACCTATAATAGTTGGTGACATGTTCGAAATGTTTCCACAATTATAAAAAGGCGTGCGTGATATTATCAAAATGTACAGATACACTATTCTGGAACAATGGCTAAAGGAAAAGCTTGGCATTATACTAGAAGACCAGTTTCGTGTTGGTAGTGTTATAAAAAATGGAGAAATTGTGGCTATGCTACTCAATAAATATGGCGTAGTACCAAAAGCTCGACTAAAAGTCCGCCAATCAAACAGTAATTTGATCAAACAAAATTTTGAAAACTGGACCATGATTAAAAAATGGCTCTCATCAATAGATTTTGACATGACAGATTTAGAGTTGATTGAGATCTGTGCAGGTAACAATTCAACAGCTCTCAAGTTCCTGTACCGCCTTTATTTGAAGCTGATAGATTTAAATGTCACCACAAAGATTAACTCTAAGCTACTCTCCAAATTTCAAGTCACCTCATTGAGTGCTCTCAATTCCTCTAAAGAACAGAACCAACAATCAAACATAAAAACTTTGATTGGATATAAAGCAAGAAGTATTTGTGAAAGGTATTTCCAAGAACAATGTATATGCAACGCCACGAAAAGTGCTCGTAAATATAAATGTGAAGCAATAGATAATGTATTGAAAGACATTCAACAATTTGAAGAAATGCATGAAAATAAAACATCTTCTTATAATGTGCCACTCCGTGCAGTTCCACTGCATGTGAAAATGTCATCAGCTAAATCAGTAACTAAATCAATAACATCTCCTGCAATCGCAAGCATGGAATGTGACGAATGTAAAGAAAGTAAATCAGGAGAATATGAGGACGAATATTCTCTCATGATTTGCACACAAGATCTAGTTCATCAGTCCAAGTATGAGAAGAAGGCATGTGAAGCACTACAATTAATTAAGTGTCAACAATATACCTTGCTGGAGAACTATAGACTTTCGAGAAACATAGCAGAAAGTGAAGTCATCATCCATTACGAGACAGAAATCGATGAAAGAAAATCTGAAAATGAGGAAGAGGAAAGAAAAAATATATTAAATCGCAAAATCCATTACTTGTGTCTAAATATTACATACGATTTTATAAACATTGCACACAGGATATTCACATTAAACATTAACAAAGTCCCTAAAACATTGTGGCAGCAATGGAAACAAGCATTCATAAAGGACAATTTTGATGACTTAATTGAAAATATAATTGAAATGTTTCAATGTTTCAATGAAAACACCGAAGAAAAAGATACATTCTCAGAAACGAGTATTATGAAGTTAAACTACCTAGAATGCTTGGCAAAAGCTGATGTGTGCGACTACTTAAAATTTGAAAGGGATTGGATTCTGGATGACGAAATGAGAGTGCCACCACAGGAAGAACTTGGTTTTATTGTAACAAAATTACTGAGACACATTGCTACTGTACCTGCCCCCCCTCTGAAGCCTCCACTGCCGCATTTCGGTGGTTCATTTTTTCTACATGGAATACCAGAGAAATATTATAACTTGTTTCGATCAATTTTAAAAGAAAATGGCGTTTTATTTATCACACCAGAAGATCTAATAAATTTTTGCGTGGCGGCGTACAAAAACGAAACGCCATTCACTGAAATGGTAGAAGAAATGCTAACAGAAGAAGATCAGTCTTGTAAATTTAAATCTCCTTCTGAGAGTATGCTTGAAGGAGGAGAAGAGGGCGAAGAAGTCGCTTTCTTTGCAAACAAAAGAACTCAAACCCCAGCTGTTTTACCAGAGGAAGTTCTTGCTGAGATTTCACCAGCGGCAGTTGTCGGTGGGAAAATAACAGAAAGTCTGATTACTGGAAAAGAGATTGGTGCTGATATCATTGTCGAAGCATTACTTTGTTTTCTTATGAAAGCAGAAGTATATGAAGGATGGGTTCTAGTAGATTTTCCAAACCAATTAAATGACGTGTCTGAAATAGAATCCCATTTGCAAGGTTGCTTTGTTCCTTTGCAAAGTGACAACAATGCAGAAACAGATATTATTTATAAATCGAAATTATTACCTTTTATTGTGAATTCAGACAATCCATTCAATCCTTACATTTCTCAGTGTATCTTTGTTAAAACAAATAATAAAATCAAGTCAGAACTTAATATGGTACATGAATTTTACAAGCGTTACGACCGATATAAACGATTCCGATGTCACGCAATATCCGGATTGCACAAGGACGTTGTTATTTCAGTTTTAAAGTTTATCTTACAAAACATCACAAGTGACACAATGGAAGAACGTACAGAGTCCGATGACTTAATAGACTTGAGTACCTATGGTATTTTAGAGGAATCCAGAAGCATGAGTTCGTTATTTGCAGAAGAAGAATCTTTGTTTTCTAATGAAATGGAGGCCGAATACGAAGAAGAGGAAGAAGAAGAATTTGTGGAAACGAGCATAATCGATAGTGAATTGTTTATAAAATATTTCCATTTCTTGGATTTCAATGTACCATCTGAATTTATGTTAACTATGGGTCAACTATGGCAGAACTTGGAGCAACAGTACTTAGATATGTTGATGTCAGTTTTCTCTTTGAAGAGGAAAGAAAATTCAACAGTATTGCCATTTAACCAACTTGTTGAGAATTTATTTAAAGACACGATAAGTTTACAAGACAACAAACAACAATTGGTGGATACGTTTCAAAAAGAATTTAATCTTCTCTCTAATGAAAAGAGATGTTGTGAAGATATCAAAAATTTACTACACGACAAAGTTTTCAACTTGCAACTCAGACTTTGGGAAATATCTGATGAAAACCAAGAGGTTCATCGGGAACATGTTGCTCAAAAAGTAGCATCACTAGACTGGTTTATGGATCACTTGAACGTAACATGTAAGCTTTATCTCACCATCGTGAATGGTGAGATAGCAAGATTTTCAGAAACTATGCAAATTCTTGCTGACTATTATCTCATTTACTTAAGAAAGGTTCCTCTATCAGAAAAAATAGTAAACATTGAAGGGAAGAATATAAACTTTGGTTCTGATAATTCCATGAATTCAAAGACATCTAAACTCTGGCAATTTATTACATTTGAAAGCGCAGATGGATTCTACACAGACAGTCAGTATCTCTACGAACATATACATGCTACATTTGAATACTATGAACATGAAGTAGAAACATGTAATATAATAAATAATGATTATTCCAAGATGAAAAGCGAAGCTCGCCAAGAAATGGAATCAGCTGTTGCTAGTGAAAAGGAAAGGATTTTATTGAGATTAAAATTGATTCGACGAAACTTCGAATCTGAAATTGAGCTTTTTGAAACATGGTGTTCTAATTTTCTTAATAACCAGTTCAACACAATGGTGGCGAGGTATGAAAGAGAAATGGCAGCTATCAACAACTTGTGCTCGGTGATGAATGTAGCTATAGAGGAGGAAACTTCACTATACCGTAGATTAATACTCCAGGAGGATACATTCTACATAGCATGTGATCTATTTCTTCAACCGCCACAGTCGCTTGATAGAGTTTTGTCACGCTCATATTCTTACAAAAGTAATGCCTTAACGCCCAAGCATATTGATAATTTAAGAAAAGTATTACAATGCGTTACCTCAGATGATGTAATTTTGAATAGCGTTTTCTTATTCATATTAGAGGATCTTTTAATTGAGGAAACTCACAAGGACTGTCTCCCCAAAAGTTGGAAAATGATTAAAAAAGATGACTTGAAGAATATGTTGAATGAAATATTTAGCAACACCTTGCATTGTAATTGGAAAGATTTTCTCATCAATGCATTCGAGGTTTCTTATCCCAGCTTATCTCAATTGATAAAAATGGCAAAAGAGTTTCAGACCTTTGATCCTGAACACAGTCACCTGATAGATTTGAAGGATTTCGTGTGTACAAAATTTTGGTTTGACTATGAACCAAATCCTTCACCTGAACTCTTAAAAGAACTTTTCAAATTCAAACAATTTCTTTTTGAACTGTTCCAAATCGATGCCAAGCGAACAAACTACAACCTTATGTTATTACATCTGTGTAAAGACTATGATCCTCTCAAAGGATTTTGTAAAGCTTTAAGTCTGGTGAGTTTCAATAGAACCGAAGTCTCCACGCGCACAGAGGAAAATAATAATTCTGCGACATTTAGCACGTGTGAGAATTCAGAGGAAAATTTCAGTCTCGTATCTCGACCAGATAGTTGCATATTTGATTTTCAACGAGATGAGTCTCTGATCTCTTATGAAGATTTTGAAAAGGTCCTATCTAGTTCTTTCCCATCCGACCAACAAAGGTCATGTGAAAATTTTCCAGAAGACATCCAGAAATGTTTGGAAAACATTCAGTCGCAATGGACTTCACTTTACTCCATGTGCAAGGTTTTAGAAACAATTTATTCAGAACCATGTCTACATTCCTTCCTCCTGTCTTCTCACAAGTTCAAAGCATGTGCTATATCTGAAATCATTGATCGCTACATCTATGCTGACAAACTTGATTGCTCAAGTATTCGAAATAGAATAGGAGATTGTGCTGACAACTTGAACGAAGAATAATTTTATACAAAAAATATTAAATAAAATTTGATTTTATTACATTATTGTTGTATTGTTTTTGGTTTGACTTGTTTGAGCAGCCTTTTTATTACTTTTTTAGCAGCCTGTTTATTAACCTGTTGAAAAATCGATATTTTCATACCTACATACATATTATGTGAAATCTTAATTCAAAATTTAATGTCCACTACAAGTGGATATTCAAATATCTTGAGAAGTAATGAAGATAGAAAGGTCGTGTTTTCCGTAGTTTCTCCAACTTTTTGGGGGGACTTCTTATGATGACCTACATAAAACTGCCTAAGTTATCCAGTCAAGATTATTTCAAGGTCAAATTCAGAATTTTAAATGAATCAACCTGAATTTTATTAAATTTTCAAATTCTACATGAAATTTCGATTTTAAACAATTCAGATCACATTTTCCGTGTACCTTTTTTACTCAGATTTTTCAATTTCAATTTATTTTCACCTCAAATTTACTAGTATGAGGTATCAAATTTATGTCGATGTGAATGCGAAAAAATATAAATTATCACATTTTCACTTTAATTTTTTGTGGATTTCCTTTACAAGCACTGTAATTCAATACTAATGTCAATGTTACGGTAATATAGACCAAATAAAAATATCTTACAGTGATTTGTTTTTTACATTCAGCATGACGAGACCTTTGATTTGATACGTCATGGCCATTTCGAGTGGAAAAACAAATCGACCCTGAAAAATCCGGGGGAAAAAGGTTCCACTGAAATTGTGATGTGAATAGTTAAACACAATCAAAATTTCATGGAGAATGTGAAGATGAAAGAAAATTCAGGTTGATTCATATAAAATTTTGAAGTTGACCTTAAAATAAATAACCTTGATGGACAACTTTGGCAAATTTATGTAGGTCATCATAATAAGTCCCCCAAAAAGTTTGGAAAACTACCGAAAAAAAGATATCTATCCTCAATCCTCATCAGTTCTCGAGATATTTGAATGTCTCATTTTTTTTTTTTTTTAAAAAAAGATGAGTGTTTCACAGCCTTTTTTATTTCGTAGCCATGAAACAGGAGCTACTGTAGACGCTTGTGGTCTGTGTTGTAGCCTGCCCATCCCGTAGTATGCCTCCCCTCTGATGGGCGAGAAGTGACACAATACTTCCCATTTAGGTGCTGGGTCAACACGAGCGCACCGGAAGGTATCCCTTACAAACAATTGTAACCAAATTAAGAATACAAATTTTTGTCGGCGCGGGGGTTCGAACCCGGGACCTTCCGCATGGCAAGCGAGTGCTTAACCACTGAGCTAATCGCGCGCTCATGGGACTTATTTATATTTATAATGGGACACCTTGTATAATTATTATTATCAGTAATTTTTACGTTTTTTCACATAATCATTCAGAAATAGACCTTTTTGCTCATAATTATGTATTTACATCAATACGGTAGTACTCCCGCCAAGCAGAAAACAAACAATGTTTCAAGGGCTAAGCAGGGTTTAGTCTACATTGAATCTCGTCATCCAAATAAATCTATACCTAGCTGTATATCAAAGTATATTTTGAAGGTAAAACATTTGTTCAAGCTCACTACCGAGAGGAAGTGTGCCTCTAATGTGGTGACCAAACGGGATTTTGATAGTTACAACTTGAAGAGCCATGGACTTTTATCCATTTCAGGAATTTATTGCCTCTGTGAGTTTTGATCTCCAGACGGTGAGATTTACTTTTCTACAGGGTGAAAATAAATGTATGGACGATAAGTCAGGAGCATGTTCCTGGGTACAATTTAGGTAAAGTTCATTCCCATAAAAATCTTTCTCTCTCTTCTAGGAGGTGTTCTTCTGCTATAACCATCAAACTACTAAAAAACACAATATTTTCATCTTCTTTGAATCTTTGAATCTATTGTAGCTAGATCTTGTCCACTCTTTCACATCATCCATACAATACATATTCTTCTCTCTTCCCTTCAATTCTTCCTTCGAGTATTTTCAAAATTAATGTTCAAGTATTTTCGAATTTTGTTTTGCTGCTTTTTTAAAATGTTCAGCAAAGCAAGTTTTCTTTCGTAACTCAACCTCGGAATCGAAAAAAAAAACAGTAATCAAGCTCGCCGGTAGGCGAGCGCTCGTCAAGCAGCGCCAGCCTACCGGCCTATATTAACACGAAACAGAGTTTATATGTATTTTGTTTTATTGTTTTCACACACTTCCCGCAAACTTTTATCAATTTTTATTTCAAATTCGTAATGAGACGCGAAAATAGATTGTGTTTCACGCAAGCGCGAGGTTCCTACGTATAGTTAAAGTCGTTTTCTAGCCACGCCGAAAATCTTGAATTTCATGAAATTTTTCATACGGGTTTTTTTTTTTTTTTTTTCAGACCAATTTTCTGTCAAGGGTACAGCAACGTGTGCTTATCGTGGAAAGACGTGAGCTACGTTTTTGAATAGGGAATTTTTATCTCTGCATACCTTTTATAGTTTCAAGTATTTATTTTTTTATAGGATAGGAGATATAGCCTTCTAAAATAAAACCGGAAAGTTGCACAGAGCCGCCCCTGGTTATCTTGGAACTGTGATTGTGGTATTTTTTGAAAGGTCTTACCATAGGAAAAAATATAAAAATATAATTAAAGTATTACACTGGACCGAACTTGAGTTATAGCCTTTGAAAGGAATACTTATTATGGAGCCCAGAGCCGTCTATTGTTATCCTAGAGATGTATTTCTGGTGTTTTTAGAAAGGTCTAGTCAAAGGGAATGAGATCGCTTAATTTCAGATGGTTGAAACAAGTAGAAAAGTATTTAAAGTCCTCTAAAGGAATATCTATAATGAACCCTGGAGCCACGCCTAGTTATCCCACGTGCATGACTGAAGGTTCTTTCTAAAGGTCTAATTACGGAAAATTATAATATGATGTAAATAAAATTTTAAAAAAATCAACGACAGTGTGAGACACAAAAAGAAAAAACTGAATTAAGATTAATGAGAGTAACAAAAAAATCTTCGCCGCACATAGAACTTAAAATATGGGTGGGACCTAATCGTCTTTGCTTCATCCAAGCTGCCAACAGACCGCTTTGTTGGAGTGGGAATAATAACGTTTTATAAATTCATTAAAAGGTTTCTACATCAAGAGGTAAACTAGATCTATATTATTATTATGAGCAGTGTATAAAATATTGGCCAGTAAGAAGCAAAAATATTGATTTGCAAATCAAATGATAAATACATAATAAAATATTATGTACTAGCCGTTTGCCCGTGCTTTGCAACGGGACTAAATTTCAAATTTACTAAGGCATGGCCGTACTGCTGGACAGCAATGCCTTTTTGAACTTTTTATAATTTTTCTAGACAAAGCGATAATGGTTTTGGGGGGGTCAATTCTGAGACATTTTTCGCTATCTCTTACCGTTTTGGCTAAACAACTCCGGACAAACAAACAAACATAGGTAGGTAGGTAGGTAGGTAGGTAGGTAGGTAGGTAGGTAGTCCTTTTTTCTGTTTTATATATAGAGATTGAGCAGTCTCTGTGGTGGTCGTCGACTGGTGTAGGTAAATTACAAAGTTTGCAAGGTGACCTGGGTTCGAATCCCGGCTAGGTAGATTTTTTTTTACTCTGTACTTTGGATGTCCGGTATTCTCGTGAGAAAAAAAAAACAGTAGGTAGTTTCTAGTTTGAGTCAACCTCCTATGACCGTTTAATTTCGAACGAAGTGAGTATGGTTTAACTCGATCAACATTTTTATTTGTCACAATCTAACTGTCCATCTACCTATGTATGAAACGTGATATAATTTGCATTTTTGTCCGATCGAGCTGAAATTTTCAGGGTATATTCCATGGATATATGCTTGCCTATTAATTCATAATTATTAAATGTATATCTAGTACAATTTCTCACTTCTTCTGTTTATATCTACCGATTATGCTGAAATGACACCATGTTTAGCAACTCGAAGTTAGGCAAATATATGGGTCAACATTTCTGAACACATAATAATACTCGGCACTTTCATTTCTCTCTTTATTTTACCAAGATCGAATTGGTCATGTACGTAGGTTAAATGTATATCTAGTACAATTTCTCACTTCTTCTGTTTATATCTACCGATTATGCTGAAATGACACCATGTTTAGCAACTCGAAGTTAGGCAAATATATGGGTCAACATTTCTGAACACATAATAATACTCGGCACTTTCATTTCTCTCTTTATTTTACCAAGATCGAATTGGTCATGTACGTAGGTACATACCTAATATAATTAAAATTGTATTGTAAACAAAACCACGAAACAGAATTGTCCGTTTTTTAACGAGTTCATTACTAAATTTTCAATACAAGGTTAAAACACTAGTTGATTATTAATGAATTATTGTTAATGGATTTTAAGATTAAATAGGTATGTTTTTTTCTTCATTATTATAAACTGGTTTAAGTCCCACAAAAGAAGCACCATTTATCACACCAACCTCATTTTAAAACAATTGTGACCAGTTGATTGTATTTTGGTTTTAACGTCCTGATTTGAACTAGTCAGGGGAGGGTTTTACCCTCCATTCGCTGGGAATCGTTCCAGCTACCCACATTTACCTCACCCAGCCTGGAGGGCTGTGATTCCAGACTCACGTGTTTAGAGGGGAAAAAAATATTAGAAAAGTCTGCAACAACCGGTAATGGAACTCGAAATGTCTGGACTACGGGCAGTAGTTACAACCATTACGCCACGGAGGCTGGCCAGTCTGGCCACTGACAGTCTAAATAAAGCATTTATTTGGATCAATACTTTTGTATTTTGAATCGTGAATTACGTAGATCTCATTCAAAATTTACAAATAACTACCTACAAATACATGGCATCCATAAAGTCTCGCCCAAGCCTGGGTTTCTCGAAAACGACTCAAAATATCAAAAAACGCTAAAACCTGTATATCTACACAGCCCCAGTCAGGCTGGAAATGGACCAACTTCAAAATCTTAAATAGAATGGTGTGTCTTGTGGAATATTGTCTAAAGGTGTTATTGAGAGAATTTCATTACAACAAATTTCAGTGAGTTACGACTTGCCGTTCTTGAGATACAGGGTCGGACGTCCTGCGTATCCATATATTTTGACGTATAACTTGTTAACCGTAAATTATAGAAAAATGAAATTTGTCGATAAGAACTCCTTATGGCAAGACCTGTCGAACAATTTATAACTCGACATACACTCTTGATGTTAGTTTCTGGTCGGTTTCGTCAGGCAGCCGGACGAAAAAAAAAAAAATTATCGAAAAAACAAATCAAGTTTTAACCTTGTTCGAAAGGTTTTACCACAAGGAGATATTATCAACAGACTTCATTTTTCTGGAATTTACGGTTAACGAGTTATACGTCAAAATATATGGATATCAGGCAGGACGTCCGACCCTGTATCTCAAGAACGGCACTAGTTCAATATAAATTACCCAACATTTTATATGATAGTCTTATAATATTACTGCGTATCACAAAAACCTTAAAATAAAAGTCTTTTTTCTTTTATCTGTTGATTGCTTTCTATTTCATCTATCAGAGGATTTCATCTAAATCAAAAAGTAGTGATATCCCCCAAAAAACACTACGTGTAAAAATAGTCGTCAAGTGTTGGAATGATTAAAAAGAACTGATATCAAAAACGTCAATTTTCTATGTGTTGAAGGAATTATTTTTCACGTAATAAGTCTCTTGATAATTCAACCAAAATAATAGCCTCACAACAACAATACACCTTTGAGCAAACTTCGATTTGGTAATTTGAGAATTTAACCAAAAAATAGCCACACAACAAAACAATGCTCTTGTAAGAACAATGGTTCTGTAATTATGCAACATTGTTCTTACAAGAGCATTGTTTTGTTGTGTAGCCATTTTTTGGTTAAATTCTCAAATTACCAAATCGAAGTTTGCTCAAAGGTGTATTGTTGTTGTGAGGCTATTATTTTGGTTGAATTATCAAGAGACTTATTACGTGAAAAATAATTCCTTCAACACATAGAAAATTGACGTTTTTGATATCAGTTCTTTTTAATCATTCCAACACTTGACGACTATTTTTACACGTAGTGTTTTTTGGGGGATAATAATAAAAGGGAAATGGGAGAGAGGGAAACGAGCGAAGGGGAGGAGATAAATAATGAAATGAAATATTAATATGGGTTCAAAATCTGCTCCCGCATGAATAATTTTAATAGCTACCCATATTAACCTCACCCATCCTCGTTAGGGCCGGAAATGCCAGCCTGACGTGGTTGGAGGGAACAGAATTTTCTTCGAAAAGTCTGCCCCGACCGGGAATCGAACTCGGCATCTCTGGACTACGGGCAGTAACAATCGTTACGCCACGGAAGCTGGTCGTTTGGAAGGACATTCAGATGTAAAATAGGAGTGCCAGAACTAACCAAACTCAAACATGTCCTGAGGTTGAACAATGCCGACCCCAAATAGGTTTCGAATAAGGTAAAGTGAAAGAAGAAGATTACCTCAAGAATGACATTCGTCCAATCAAAACCAAACTCGTCACTAGGAGTAGACTCTCGTCTTGATTGCCAGTAGAAATTTACAATGATGGGGGAAGAGGCAGAAGCATTCCTGATGTTGAACTCTGCTTCCTGACGCAAAACACTGAACAGGAATAAAATTGCCGTATTTGTAAATGAATTAAACAGTGCAGAACATTATTTACATGTGAGATACGCCAGGACTAGAGATTCTATTCTATTTACCTATTAAGTTTTTTCTTACGTCATTGGACATTTACTTAGTTTAAGTTTTATTTTGTATTTTATGTTTATTTGTGTAACTTTAAGTTCTAAGTTTTTTTTTTTCTTTTTGTAGGGCCAATTATTGTAAAATGGGTTAGATCCCGTAGATATTCTAAATAAATAAATAGATGATACAATTACAGAAATTAGAAAGGACAGGTCTTGGTATCGGTCCCAGGCTGAAATTAAAACCATGAACATCTCTATTTTGATGTTATTAGTTTCTTTGCCTAAAATAGCTGCAACATGCTACCAACAATAGATCTAGTCCACTTTTAGTATAAAAAAGTAGACATACTATATTTCTATTATATACCCACTAAATTTGTAACATCATAACACAAAGCATTGAATATTGACTAATTTTTTTTATTATTTTAGACAGATTGATAGATAATAACTGACTTACTTTCCTGAAGTACTGTCGGTTACGAGAACATAGCCAAAGAAGAAGATGCCTGTCTTCATGACGAATACATTCTGAGCAGTAAGATCGGAGTAATGGTCAATGACCTGAAAAACGAAATGTAATGATTATGAGGTGAAGGTTAACTCTTTGCGGCACAGCTTGGATTTTTTTTAAAAACCTTTCCGGCACGGTGATCCCTCGGAGGACCACTTAAAGCAGACCCCTTTCGGCACAGAGTAGATTTTTTTTTTTTACCTTTCCGGCACGGTGGTCCCCAGAAAGACCACTTGGAAAATGTACCTTACTGCACGGTGGTCCCGTGAGGGACCATATGAGAACTGTCTTTAGTATCGTCTCAGCACGCTTCACTCAGCCAAGAACCACTCAAGCTTCTTCCTATTGGATAAAAGTTTTCGGCTGTAGTCGGACATTGTCGTACCTTTCACAGTTCGGTTCTTATTGTTTGTTTTGTTCGGCGTGTGCTACTGTAGTGTGTTTTCAAGTGATTTTTGATTGATGTCTTTTTGATTATTTGTGAGTTTTATTTTAAAGTGAGTGGAAATAATAGTTATCAATATAAACTTTCAGTACAGTGAAGATAGTTTTTGATGAGTTTTATTTATATTGTGTCAAAATAAATTAAAAAAGGTGGTCCCTGCAAGGACCACTGTGCAGTGACAGACCTAAGTATTGTAATTTTCAAAATGTCTCTCAATGCTGCTTGACGAATGCATACATCATTCACAAAGAAATTACCCCGTCAACTGAGACACTCAGTAACCTCGATTTTCGTAGGAGCGTCTACAATGCCCTAATGGCCAAAAGAAGGCTTGAAGTTGTTTCAAAGGATCGTGACGAAGCTGGCACTTCAGGGACTGTAGTTCACATTAGGGGACACAAACCCCATGTGGACACAAATATTCGCTTCGCAAGCGTATCACACTTGCCCATTACTGTAGCATCCAAAATTAGATGCGCTCATTGTAGCACAAAAGCTCATCCTGGAAGAACGACGTGGAAATGCGAAGCATGCAATGTAGGATTGTGTCTCAGTAAAGATAGAAATTGCTTCAGAGATTTTCATACAAAACCTTAGTATGTAATAGGTACCTACATACTAAGGTTTTGTATGAAAATCTCTGAAGCAATTTCTCTGAAGGAGCAATCAATTTTATTACTACAATTATTACTATACGTAGAAATCTGCATAATATAGAAAAATTACCCCTTTTTGTTTGAGCTGTCCTCATTTTAACAGCTTTTCTTTTACTATTAGCTCTGAAGCAAAATATAACTTAGGTGAGTAGGTAGGCGCCGTCCAAAAAAATGAAAGTTAATGCATGGTGGTCTCTTCAGGGACCACCTTATATTTTATGTTTTCTCTGTAATGGTAATGTAAAAATAACTTAGAAAAACACGAAAATGATTCTTTTCATGTGCAGTATTTAGTTTCCTTACATTCGGCAATATTTTTTAAAAAAATGTACCCTGTGCATACAGAGCACAACAAGTCAGGAGGGCCCGTGCAGTAAAGGTCCCATTTTATGTGGTCCTCCTTGGGACCACCGTGCCGGAAGGGTAATTATTTTTTTTTTAGCTGTGCTGCAAGGGGGCTGCTTTAGGTGGTCCCCGAAGAGACCACTGTGCCGCAAAGAGTTAAACTAGCAGGGGGCATCAACAGATTCTGATACTTTATCAAAGATCTAAAGGTACTTTCCACTAATGCAGCACAAAGTTTGCTGTATGCTACAGATATCTTTAATTTTCGAATTAAGACGTATCTTGCAGCAGGCAGCCTGTGTATTGTTTTTAAAGCTCTTGCTCTAAGGAAAATAATTTTGAGTAATTACCTGGGGGAATAAGATGACTGGACTTCGAACAATATCTGGAAGGATACACAACCCCACGCATTTGATGGTAGCCTTTGTATTGTAGTTATTGAGTACGAATTCAAAGTCCTGTTCATATTGGCCCACTCCAGAGGGATTGAACGAGAAGATGAAAGGCATTTTTTCACCTGGGTCCAGAGTGAACTTGATAAGCTTGGTCTCTGGAAATTATTCAGAATGCACTTACAATGAATATACAATATACGTGGTTAGAAGCTATTTTTGTCACATGAGTATTGAAAATTAAAAGGCAGAGCAATTATGTACACCCATACTGCAGGTTATCTGTTGCATTAGTGTAAAGTCACCAGTAGCATCTTAGCACTCGTTAACCAGTAAGAGACAACTTTTGTCGGCCCTGTGCTACAATTTGTCTCACTGGGAATCTACTTTAAAAAGGAATATTAAATAGAATTAGAATAGAAGATTTAACAACAAAATATGATTTTTTCTGACATAAAGTGACTAGAAATTTATTTTCAACGACGCGTGGTGGAATTAAAGGCAAAAATAAGATATTAGGATATTACGGAAAAGGTCCTATAATTCTGCGCTACCTACTAAAATTGTGATACTCGTATAATAACACAAAGAAACACATTTATTTATTTATTGTTCTAAAATATTTGGGACCGACATTTTTTTACAAAGAGATCGCCTGAGGAGGGTAGGTTGCCTAGGAATGATTAGGTAAACAAGATGGATCAAAAGGCTTTGTTGTGAAATTCTCTTTTTTTTATGTCCCGCGTTTTATAGAACAATGATTTTTTCTTATTCGAGCACATGACCTTTCTTACTTTGAAACTTTGCACTCTTCCATTTGTTTGACAATTTTTTCATTATTTTTTATCCTTTGTAATGTATAACATTAAAAAGGGGTATATAGAAAAAAAGGATGTTTTTTTCTTAGAAATGTTTTTATGATACTGTATTTAATTCAACCTTTCGTGTCACGACATAGAGAAGATTACATGATCAATTGATCATAATACATAACTGAGTATTTGATAATAATTGATGGCCATAATTATGAAGTGAGAGAAGGTAATAATAAAATTAGCTACCAATACATAAGCAACTACCAAATGTTTTGCTTTCACCAGTACGGCCATGCCTTGGTGAACGCACCGCGCCGCAGGCCTGGCAGCAACGCGGCTGGTAATATGATGAAAAGACAAATTTGATTGTTCATTTAGAGTAGAAAATACCCCACGGATTTTTCTTACATACCACATTGATTTTTCTTGGCTGGAACAATCAACAGAGCATGTTCTTCTTTCTTCTTGATAGTTTTGTTGGGAGATTTCTTCAATTTTGTGTTAGATTTGAAACTTGGATTCTGGAAAGTAAAATCTCGTCAATTAATTGATGTTTTGCTAAGAATGGCTAATTAGTTTTGCGATCAGAATTTATCTTCTAATTTAAATGTTGAGAAAAACATTTTTTCAAACAGATCAAAGACCATAGCTTTAGATTCGGACATTTTAGAAAAGGCATAATTATGTTTACAGTCAAATTCTTGTGACTTGAGAATGTAAAAATAAATGTTTAAGAAGTATGGAATCAGACCATTTTTTTATCATGTAGATTTTCTCAATTATTAGGGGGATGACAACTTTATGATTTATTAGAAATAACATTTCTGTTGACTCAATGGGGACTTCTTGTCTTGCAATGAAGATCTAAATAAAACACTAGGTACTTAAATTATCTGACCTTAATACTGGACAAGGATACAGGAGAGCCAGCAGTGAACACATCAGTGTCTGAGGCACCCTGTGTATCAGAACTAGGAGCTGCACTAGTATCACTAGACAGCAGAGGAGATTGCAGGCAGAAAGCAGTATCATTCAGAAAAAATTCTTGTGCTAGACTGGAACTGGTGGGTTTTCTCAGATACCAGAAGTTGGGGGACGTTGGCAGTTGAGATTTTTCAAGTTCTAATTGTTTAGCGTCTGCGAAAACATAGAAATTGAGGATCAAACAAAATACCTACATGTGAAAAAAATAAATAGATGATAGTCTCAAGTCTCATCCTGATTATACCAGACATTCAAATATCTAGGAAACTACTGAAAATAGAGAAAATCTGTTCGAAATTTTTTTCAAAGCTCGAAGGGGAAATCTATTTGTGACCTTAGAGGTTTCTCAGATTAACCCCTTCAAGGTCAACTTTGACATTAAAAAGAAACAGAGTACTAATAACTTCTTTAAAATTTTCGTATTACAACTATCATTTCAATAAGCCAATTTCGAGATAGGCAAAGTTTTTGTCAACATGGTAAAATGTTTAGGCTGGTATGCAGAGACGTTTTTTTTATCCCTATAGAGTTCACTGTAGGGTGGTCCCGAGCTTGCTATAGGGAAAACTTCGACCTTGACACTTTTTCTTTCAAGAGACATCTGAATGAGCATAAGCACAGGGTGCTTCAAACAAACGTCTCTGCATAACAAAATCAGCTGAAATGACAAATGACCCAGACATCCCTACAGTGAGGGCTCTGCATACAACCCTAAGATTCATAAGTGAATCGTAAAGTTAGTGTTTTAAAAGGCTACCCTTTAGTTTTATGGATTTCATGGCTAAAACACTTCCCTCGATTCTTAAAGTGTTTATTACTCAGAAATGCATCAAATTCTTATTTGCCTCATAAAAATATATATTGTAGTAATACTTGCGTTTTTTCCGCTCTAAGATGTCACTGAGATGATAAAAAGCTACGAGACTCTCTAGTGCTGAGTTGAGAATGAACATGGGGAGACCTTGATCAGCTTCTGCTTTTTCCGAATCCTGGGTAGCAAATGGAACTAATGTCTCGTATTTCGAACCGATGAAAATAATTCAATTTAATAGTACGAGTTAAATATTAGATCATTTGTCTCTTTCAAGCATTAGTTGAAACTAAATAGAATTATGTGAACATTACACGACTGTCTATTACAATTAAGGAGGAAATCTAAATAATTCTCAATAATCTAATTCTGAAATCATTAACCTTACCTATCGAGGCGAAAAAATATTTTGAAAATATAATTAATAATTGTAAAGTACCAGTTAAGACTTAGGCTAGTAGAAATTGACATTTAAAATTAGCGACATAGAAAAAAATTGGCAGTGCTGATTGAAATGTTGTTAGGACCACTATCGGTGGTAAGTATCCAGATTTGCTACTTAGAGAAACTTATGTGAGCTGCGTGGAACCCAAAAAAACCCGCAAATTTTGATTTGCGGGCACTATTTTGTTGGGTTTTTCACATGTAATTTTTATTCTCTACATCTTAAAAACATTTTCAAGATAAATACGCCCAAAATGTGATTTTTGCCCAATTTCATAATACGTTTGAAGATATCAAAAAATATATTCAGTTCATCCTAGCCACAAAAGTGATAGAAAAGCCAAGTTAAAGAGACTTTGTCATATAAATAATTGGTGGAGCCACCAGTAGTGGAATTTCGATCGATAGTTCGGAGGACTCTTATGTTAACTTCGATATAGCGTAAAATTCATAGGAATCGACCCCCTTCCCCCAATTTTTAAGTGAAACTCCACTTTCGAATGTAAAAAGTCTTATATGGAGCCTCCAAGAGTAAAATTTCGTTCACATTAGAATGGTCAAGGTTAGAATACAATTATTCAAGTTTGCAAATAAATTGTAACGGATGGACGAAACCGATCATTTAGAAGTATTAGCGATTAACCACAAGAAATAAATATTTTTCGCTGCTAATCAGCTCGCACGAGTGTCCGGCAGAGCAAATCTTGATTCTTACCACCGGTAGTGGTCCTAAAGCCACCTGATTGTTTGCTCTAAATCATGTTCTTCCCTACTTGCCTAACTGTTATAAGCTAACCGACCTCAGTATTTAAGAGCATTGGTTGCTGACCTGTAAAGTGCCCTGAAGTAAGGCAACAGCGGTTCCGGGGCACATCTACTTTTTTTCCAACTGTTTTAGCCTGAATTCAATTTTTATTCTAATTTTTTTTTTTGTCGGTCACCGTTTACAAGTTATGCTATTAATACCAGCTTAATCCCAAGATACAGATGAAAAAAAAAACACAATACTTCTGATTTCTAGTATTAGAAATCTATCGGAAGACTAATACCTTTGTAAAAGCACGTTCTTTTTCGTGTTTCTTGTCATTTTTTATGCTCCCCTTGCTTTTTGCTCTGTTTACATTCGCTGTGGAAAATTCTTGAGTCTGAAAAAGAGTATTTTTAGGTGTTTAAGTGAATTATTAGAAAATCGTTAGTTTTTGGGTATTAAATAATGTGAAATATTGTTACATGACTTAGTGATGGACCTAGGTAATATAATTATCAGTCGTGGGTGGTGGTGCAGATAACAATAACACAATAATTATTCTAGACTTACAATGCCATTTCTTATGAAGAGCCACTAGTGATTGGGCTAACTTTATATTTTGAAAGTTTTAAAAGCAGAGCAACCAAAGTTGCTCGGTTATAGAAAATGACTTATGATACTATGAAATCGACTTATGATATTATGTAAAAGGCATGAGAACCGAGTATCAACGTGTCCAGTCTAGTCTTTTGGAAGTTATTTTGATTTTTTATTCAACATATCTCCTATGATTGGCGTTTTGTCAGATAAATAACTCACAACAAGGCCCAGAGAAAGAACATCTTCCATAGTGGGATACCACAGGGCCGCCATCTTGATGAGCCTAGACAGTAGACGTTCATACTGGTCAAAATTAGTGGAAATTTGACTTGAAGGTTGCAGGGTTGCAGGAGGTTCTACATAATCTGAAAATTACAAATTGATTTAAAATTATCTGTTGTGAACATTACACGACATTCCATTAAATTTTAGATTTTTTTTTTACCCTGAAGTCTTCTTATCTGATATTTTCGAAAATTCATGATATAAATATTGTTAAAATATCACTTTTTTCGAGTTTTTTTTTATATTTTGGTAACCGTTCACGAAGAAAATGTATACTGTTGTGTTAGGGAAATTACGAAGAAAATATTAAAAATGTGTGCAAGACTACCATAACAGATGGTTTAATACGCAAATATCAGATATTTGCAAATATACTTTATTTTTCTCCTTCTTTTATTGCCTTTTTACAAACCTACATGGGGGTAACATTTGTATACCCCTTCCTCATGATTGAGTTTGTTTGGTTATGGCTTCCACACTTTACGGCTGGATGCCCTTCCTAACGGCAACTATATTAAGGGGTCTGGAAGCCAATAATTTGTGTTAATGTCTTTTGGCCTGACAAGGCTGGTACCGCCTCTGAATAATGATTGCAAAGACAAACGTATATTCAAGTCAATTGCATGAGAAAGCTTCTGCAATAATGCATCATTAGTAAGTTAGTAGAACACATAGAATGGGTTAAATACTAAGACTTCAATCGACTTAGATATGATGTGCGGAGATTAAGGAGAAGTTTCTGGTTATAAAACATTTATATTTGGTGATTGTGTACTTTTTTTCCTCATTTGTTACCTGATTTTTCTTGAGTGGCCGCACTTTCTTCTTTTAAGATTTTTGACTTTTTTTTCTGAAAAAATAAAAGAAAAACCAAAAGTTCTTATATATAATCTTACTTATTATTGAGTGATAAGGAAAGTCGTGTGTTGTCACACCAGTTTATTCTTTTTTATCGTTCTACAAAATTGTATAAAGGAAAAAAGTTATTCAGAAAAAAACCTGAAGGAGGTCGTTTTTTTGCTGATTTGCACACCCATTAGCATCACAAGAAGTAGTTTTATACAGGGCCCGCCAAAAAAAAGGAGCCACTCGAAATATCTAGAGAACGGATTTAAATTTTGAGAAAAGCTAAAAGAAGTGTACCATTATATCGAGGGGGAAACCTTTTCTACTAGGTTTTGATTTTTTATCATTACCAGGGGCAGCTCCAGGGGGGATCAGCGTTGAAATCTTAAATGGAACCACCCTATTTGTAATACATTTATGAAAAGTAGTTGTCATTAAAAGTATTTTAAGACAAGTTTGAGTTTTTTAATCAAAACAGGGCCGGAGATATCGTACATTTCATTTCACAGGTTTCAGTAAAAAAAAATTATAAGAAGTTACATTTTTTGTAAAAATTGTCAAAGTGTTGTTGTCTTTCTATTTGAAATAATTTAATTTTCATGCCTTATTGATACCATTTAGCTTTACCAGGGGAGGTGTCAAGGGGTCATATTTTTTTTAAATTTGTAAAAACTATTCTTTTTTTAGTACCTACAATCTGTGGTAAATAAATGCACTAAGTGTTGTTGTTTAATAATAATAATTATATCGACTTTTTTATACTGCCTGATTAAGACTATTAAAGTCCCATTATTCCAGCAGTAAGCCCGAGACATATTATTATGTGGTAAAAATCCCAAATGGTATAACTTGTAATGTCCCGGCTGGGTTTCAAACCCACGACCTCTGGAATCTCTGGATTCACAGAGTGCCGCCTTTACCACTTTTTTTTTTTAAAGATGAGTGTTTCACAGCCTTTTTTTTCGTAGCCATGAAACAGGAGCTACTGTAGACGCTTGTGATCTGTGTTGTAGCCTGCCTATCCCGTAGTATGCCTCCCCTCTGATGGGCGAGGAGTGACACAGTACTTCCCATTTAGGTGCTGGGTCAACACGAGCGCACCGGAAGGTATCCCTTACAAACAAATTGTAACCAAATGAAGAATACAAATTTTTGTCGGCACGGGGGATCGAACCCGGGACCTTCCGCATGGTAAGCGAGTGCTTAACCACTGAGCTACCGGGACAGACTTTTAATCAAAATACAAGATACCTTTGAAAACGGGGCCGAAGACTAGGACTGCACGTGGGTTTTAGAAGTTTTCACATTCATTTGAAGTAAATTATACTCAAAAAAGGATGTTACTAAGTTTCATGTACTTCCGACCTTTTTCCATCTGAACTATCTGCCTACTGTGCTATCTTTGATTCACACAACTTAGAGATTCAATTATAGAAACTCTATTACTTAATTGAAAACATCAACAACTTTATGTTGGATTTAAGTTTTTCGTAAAATACCGTGATTGATTTTTCTTTAGTAGATTCTACGATCGCTTCAGGTTCCTTTTGTTCTGTAATAATTTCCTCCGACTTAGGGTTTTCCTGTGGATGCTTCCTTTCTTTAAGTATATCTCTGTAAATATCTTTCTCACTCTCCGTAAGCTTTGCAAATTGTTCAGGAGTTATTGATTGAAGACGTTTCCTTTTCTTATTCATCAATTTCTGACAGTAGATTTCTATAAGAGGAAACTAAAAGTTAATTCATAGAACTTTATTTCATTTTATACGTCCGACCGGACTTGGTAACAAGAGATATAGGTACATTAGTGAATACATTGATGTTTTAGTAAGTTCCATTTTACTAACACCTTCATATGTCAAATATAACGTAAACGCCTACTTTTTGTGATGCTAAATACAAAAGTAAAGAGTAAGCTAAATTTGACACCAGGCAAACATCTATCAAAGAAAAAATACCAATGTCTAATTTAATAGTCTGTAAATAAACTAACCTGTTAAATCATTTCGTTCTTTTTCTCGTTTCATATAGGCATCTTTACTATCATGAAACACCACAAGATGTAAATGTTTCACGCTAGGTGTTAATATTTTCAGAAGTAGGAGAAACAGATTTGCACTGTTTGAGAAAATACGACTTTTCAGATCTGAAATAACAACTCCTCTATTCCTGCATTTGTCAAGGATCCTGTAAAAGACAAGTTTATGACGAACAATTTTCTTTATTTTCATTTGTCTAAATGCGCCAAGATAAAATACATGTATTGATTGCTCTTTTTGATTTGGTTAGAGTTGACTCTCGCTAGTTAATATAGTTGAGTAAATTACCCTTCTATAAGAAGAAAAAAGGGTCAATAGTCAACTCTAATTTCAACATGAACACTCATATACTTATAAATACATTTCAATGACAGTAGAACCAACATCAAAACCATGTATAATTTTGTACATTTAGCAAGGAAATATTTGAAAGCATACCTATGACATCATACTTACCCTCCTTCAGTCAACAACAGCTGAGAAAGCGAGTCTTCTAGATGGGTAAGGTCTGAATTTTTATTGAATGATGTTGTCTGCTCAACCAAAGAGCGTTTAGACTTTTTATTGACAGTCTGGATTGGATGAGGGGCGGGCTGATGTGATAATATAGTATCGATTTTATTACGGAGACCTGTGGAGTAAAAATAAAGTTTAGGTTTATTTAATAAAAAATGTCCTTTTTATTTTTTGTTGTGATCCCAGAGATTAGATAAGGAAATTGGCATTCCATAGTTATTATTTACAATATCTATTATTTCTTGACAATTTTCCTGTGTTGAAATGGTAATATCTATTTTAACATTGATTGTGTCAAAGTTAATTAATAAATTACAGTTTAGAGATAGAATAAGCTGAATACATTACCGTCGATTCTTCTAAACGAAATGAGAAGATAAGTTTTCAAGGCTTGCTTGAGCAGAACCAAGTAACCATGGTTTAATAAGTAAAAATCGTAACATTAGTAAGTAAAACACAAAAATTAGTAAGTACAAATCGTTCCGTTAGTAACGATTTTTATTTACTAATTTTTGTGGTGGATTAGAGTACTTTAAAAGTACAGTAGAAATCGGTTATAACGACACCGGTTATAACGAATAATCGGCTATAACGAACAAAATCTTTGGTCCCTTGGAGTCTTATGGAAAATTAACATATGTATCGATTATAACGAACATCGGCTATAATGAACAAATCGGCTATAGCGAACAAATTTTGAAGTCCCCAGACCAACTTCCTATCGGTTATAACAAACATTTTTTTTTTTTTTTGCTATGAAGAATAAAATAGAAAACATGTTTTATCCTGCACAAACTTGTCGATTGCTTTTTACTAGGTCCTGAAAATCTTTTACATAATTTTTTTTCATTTCTTGTTTTATTTTAGTGTTTCGTGAATCGTGAATTGCATTTGTGTTTTATTTAGTAAAAGTTTTGTTTTTAAAAAAATGTCTATTAGAAAATCTTTTACGATTGAAGAAAAATTTGCTATAATATGCCGATTTGACGGTGGCGAAAAATGTGCCGATTTGGCTAGGGAGTTCGAGATTCCGAGATCAACCCTATAATAATAATATGTAATAATAATAATAATAAATATTATTATTACAAAAATAATATGTATGTATGTAATAATATTGTACCTTTTATACCCTATATAGATAAAAGTACATATGTACCTACATATGTACATATTATCTCTTATAACAAACATTGTTCTTTATAGACAATAAATATCGCTTATAGCGAACAAGTTCGCTATAAGCGATATATCGGTTATAGTGACAATCGGCTATAACGAACAATTTTCTCCGGTCCCTTGAAGTTCGTTATAACCGATTTCTACTGTACATAGAATATTCACATTAGAGAAATGTTTATAAATCACGCTCTTGGTATATATTCTTTTTGAACTTACCAACTTGATCTACAAGAGCCCCATCAATTTTGCCAGTCGGAATGGTAGATGGTGGTTTGTTAGCCACTGCTTGATTTATTATTTTATCATAGGTTTTGTTGATCAACTCGACAATTCCAATACAAAGTTCATCATTAGATGCTGCGTGCTCTATCAGTATATCGATCACAAAGTCATCAATATTGATACATTCGAGATTCAATTGGTTGGCGAGACGAGTGGCGTACAATTTCCCTTCTGAATTAAAAAAGAGTAACGATTAAAAATCATAACCCTTGATATAATGGTACATGTGTATTAGCATTTTTCAAAATTTAAATCCGTTCTCTAGATATTTCGAGTGGCTCCATTTTTTTTGGCAGACCCTGTATTATGATTTTCAGTATAGATCAAGAATCAAAGCAATGGAAATGGTATTGGAACATGCTTTTATAAGGTTTTTTTTACACAGCTGCCAGAGTCAGATTTGAGGACATTAATTTATTCACGTCTAAAAATTGAGAGAATCGGCATATGATAATTAAAATATGTGATATAGATTTTAAGACACGGATAATTTTAAAAGACACGGGTAAATTTCGGGAAAATATTAAGGAAGTTCCCCCACTCTTGGTAGATGGTGAACAAAGTATAACCTCTCTATTTGCCCGGCATCTATGAGCACTATGAGCAATTACAGGAACTGTTGCGGCAATTTTTAGGTGGGGACAAAGTGGTGACATGAATAACGGGACAGTACACGCACACTTCTTAAACCAACTTACCCCGTAAAAGCATGTAACATGCTAAAAAAAAATTAGCACTTATCTTGACTAGGTCTAGAACCGCAGATAAAACCGACTACAATGTCCAATTATAGTCCTCAATTGACAGTAAAAGGTATAAAAATGCCATTATTTATCATCTAGAAAAAATCTATTTTTTTTCACAGATTTGACCAAACTTTTAAGCATCCTCAAAATTTAAATCTCGGCTTCAAGCGATAAGTAATTGCTAATTTCCAAAGACATTTAGAAAAGAGGAGGTACAACAAACCAATTTCAGGGGCGGAATAACAGATGATGCCCACTCCACGTTTTTCAGCAGGGTCGGTGTCAAGGTTGGTGTGAGATGGATATGATGCGTACAGACCCAGAGGATCTTGTAATAAGTTATTCTCGCCCAGGGTGTCAATATAATCTGGAAATTTACCATGCATTACTATTGTTTTATCCAGAATACAGACAATATGTTTGAAAATGACAACCATAATAATTATTGATTTCAGAACTATACATCTTTCTACAAGCAAGAAGCTCATCATTGCTTTCACAAAGTACATTAGTACTACGTAGACTATGGGCGCAAATAAAAGACGTTTTATAATGCTCAAACTAAACGGAAGTATTGATGTTGTAGCTTGCCCGTCCCATAGTATGCCTCCCCTCTGATGGGCGAGAAGTGACACAATACTTCCAATTTATGGTAGGGTCAACACGAGCGCACTGGAAGGTATCCTTTACAAAAACAACTGTAACCAAATTTAGAATACAATTTTTTTGTCAGCTCGGGGAATCAAACCCGGGACCTTCCGCATGGCAAGCGAGTGCTTAACCACTGAGCAAGTTAATTAACACAATACGCCATTGTTTGAAATTTTGATTATTAAGATCACTTGAATTATTTTTAGCTTAAATAAACCTCATGGAAACTTCACATTCCGGTTAGCCTGAGCAATCGAGAACTATTGAATAGTTCTATAAGTACATTAGAGTGTTTTTTTATTGCCATACTTAATTTATATCTTCATACCTTTTATATCTTCATCGCGCACTGTTGTAAACAGAAGCAATAAAATCAACTACTACCGAAGTGGAGGATTTAATTCCAACAGATGATTTATTCTTTGTCCGAGTGCTTTTTGCTGCGCTCGGTTTTCTGGTTTTTGGAAAACTTTCAATTTAGTCTCAGGTGGTTCTTCTGAAATGCGCAAGGATAAAAGTAGTAATTTACTGTAAGAAGGTCAAATATCTAAGAAAATATTTTTAGTTCAAGATTATATTGGTGCTTTAAGCAATCCTAGACCTACACCATTCAACTGACACTAAACAATATAAGCTGGTTTCTGTTATAACTGTTGAAAGATATACTTTTTTGTTGTTGTTTTCTTTATTTTAACCGAGAGGTTGGAATTCGGTTTAAATTATTTCTTTGGAGAGTGTAGGATTGATAAAATAGCACACGGATATCTGAACCCACTAAAACCCTTCCTCTAACACCTCACATTTATGACCTCGGAACCGTATGACGTTACTTCGGGCACATAATAGTACAAGATATACTAAGAGCTGAAACATAATAAGTACGGTCATTAGGACCATAAGTAAAATTAATTTATTAAGTCTTCTTAGACGTGGAAAGCTGGCTGGCACCGTTGGTGAAAGTAAAATAATGTAAATCACCTATGACAGGGGGAGTTTCGTCATCGATGATGTGACTTTCAGCTTTCTTCTTTTTTTGCATCCACTCCGTAGTTTGGGTTTCTAATTCTTTATAGAAATCAATGAGCACAGGTGTGAAGTTAGTCTCCTCATATGTGCTAGGAATCAGGAGAAAATCCCGCTTGTAGTAGTAGAAGAGCATAGATACAAGCTTAGCCTCATCCGGGTAGACAGAGCTGTTGATATAAGATCCATTGTTGTGATGATATTAAATTACGTTTTGATGAAATCAGATAGGGTATCTAGGGAAGTCTTGATGAAATCAGGTAAAAATTAATAATTTATAACTCAAATAGAAGAAAATTTCAAAGGAAAAATGAGGCAAAACAATGAAAATAAAATTTTCACATAAATCAAGATAAAACGGTTCATAACCTCCTGAGACCTGGATGTACTTTTAAAAGTACATGAGGAAGGTACTGCTTGAGTCCTGAGATTTTTTTTGATTTTTTTTTATTTTTTATTCCTGTTCATAATGATTAGGGAGTCATTATAAGTGTGTAAGTACAAAGAAAATTACCAAATACGGCCTGAAATAAGAGATATCATGTACTTTATAAAGTACATAAGGACTCAATGCAGTGTTTTTCTCTACTATTACTCTCACAGCTGAGTAAAGAAAAACACAAATTTTCATATAAAAAAGTGTTTGGTCTTTTATTTGAACTTAAGTTTTGACAAGATTTAAACTTTAAATGAACCTACTTACTGAAACAGTGAGAAACAATAAATTTTGATTTTTTTGTAGATTTTTTTTTCATAGAAAATAGAAAAATTATAGATTTTTTTCTCCAAGGTTAAAAGTTTTTATTAAAACAATATCAGAAATATTTTATTCAAATTATATTGGAGTTAGCAATCCTAAATAACATTAACTGGAACTAAAACAATCAATCTTTTGATAATGTTGAAAGAATTGCTTTTTTGTTGTGAGTTTCTTTATTTTTATCGATTGAATTCGTAATTATTTCTTTGGATGTGTTGGATTGATCAAAATAGCAAGGTTTGCCTCCAAACCCTTTTCCCTTTACTAACACCTACATTGAATACCCAATATGTTACTTTCAATAATAGTACACAACTATTGGCAAAATTGTTATTGCATAGGAAAGAAATAGTAAAATAATTATTAACTTCAACGGAAAGGGTGCCCAAAGTAAAAAATAATGTAATCACCTTAAAGAGTCGTCTTCGAGAGATATTCAATTACTCTTTTTCATCACGAGTTGGGTTTCTTCTTTAGAATCATGGACAGTGTTAGTTAGCTCCATCTCATACTAGAAAGAAAAATCTTTTTCAAAATTGATATTGTACAATTACCCATAGACACTGTGATATAAATCATTCTGATCAATTAACATACTTTCTAAAATCTGTCGGGAAGTTTTTGAAATAAATTAATATTTTATAAATAGAAGATCCAAGGTACTAAAACAAGAATAAATTTCCAAAATCCAAGTAACGACATATAGCACTAAACATGAATATGTATATCAGATAAAATCCAATGCAATTCCATTTAGATTATTACAGCAGGACCCGTCAGCGAAACATCATACCCGTGTAGTACCGGAGGAAAAAATAGGACCACGGACGAGCAACTAACACGAAGAAACATTTAACCAGCCCAGCTAGGTGGCCAATTTCAAAAGGGTTTAAAGAGGCTTGAAACAGATGAAGAAGCCAAAAGTCCCCTCGAAGGCTGGTCCTGCATCAATTCACTCAGATAAATACTGAGGGCCAGGACGAGCAGGGAAAAGTTGTGTTAACAATTCTTTAAAATGTTACAAGAGTCATAATTATCTACTGACCCGGTTAGAGATCATCAAACCAATTCGGCGTAGCTCATGCCGCTACAACAACAACAACAACAAAGATCTGATTTAATGCTAATCCTTGAAACGTACGTGATCTCTTGGGTATTGGAAGATAACATCCACAGGAAATGGATTTCTATTCTGGAGTTCACTTGTCAAACCCTCTTCATCGAGTAAGGATGACGAAGTCCGAAGTCCACTTTCTTTTTGTTACCGAAACATATGGTTCCACAACATTTGCGAGAACTTTTATCTTCACGGGTTCATTGCCATTTTTATGTACATGATGTAGTCTAAATTGTGAGAAACCTGGAATTAGAAATATTTTAATTATAAACGGTTGATCAAAGCTGATGAAAATTAGTAAAGACAATTAACATTCCGAAGTCAAATACACAACACCAAGTGAACTTTTCATATTCATTCTACAATAAGAATGAGAAAAGAATCCCAAGATTGTGAATAACGGGCTCTTAAAAGTAACACTCAAATTTCAGTGACCGTTACAGGAGGTCACGACTCAGACCGGCTGTACATACTATTTAATACCAACACTTGAACCCGCAGACCCAATACTAAGTTAGAAAAATCTTCCCTTACTATAAAATCTCATAAGAATAATATTAAACATACAAAATACATGAAGCAGTCTTGGTCAAGTCCGAATGTTATCTCAAAATGTCTCACCGGAAAGTTTGAATACACCACAACCTGGATGAACTGAATGTCCCCTGGACTCAGTACGCCTTGATATGTGGAAAAAACCACACCCAGCGACTCCGCTGTCTCTCCAAACACTCTCGGCTGCTTCAGTGATATTTTCCAATTAACTTTTACGCGGCCCCTGAAAACACACAACGCTGAATTCAATTTACAATATTTTGGCGTAACAGCAATTCGTTCTCGTCGAGAGTATGACGAGAGTAGCGATTAATTTCAAATTTGCAATATTTCCAAATTGGTATTGATGAAGAAAAAATAAATGAAAATTGTGAGTAAGACCAATAGAAGACGATTTTATTCAATTTACTTCGTAATGATGGACATCCAGCCCTGGTCCAGCCCAGGCTGAATGAGGTTGGATAGAGGATTCCTGCGACTTATTATTCTCAAAACAGTGGACTTACTTATTCTCAACAGCAAAAAACTGGTTATACACACAGTTCACTCTGATTATTTTGAAATCCAACTCGTTCGGACGAACTGTCAAGTGAGGAACGCAAACTGTTGCCTTTACGCAAAGTTCGATGGAAAGACCTCCACTTACCTGTAAATGTAAATAGACATAACATAAAATTGACTTTGATGGGGACTCAGGGATTTCAGAACGAAAAGTTTGTCTGGTAACTTATTTTGAGATATTTTCACGATAATTTTATTATTTATAGAAATGTTTTTGTTTAATTAGAGTTTAAAGTTGTTTTTCGACTGCATGGTCATACACGACGGGGGTTTAACCCTCCTACAAACCTGCTACCCACAACCTCACTCAGCCTGGGTTGGGCCGGAATGCCAGCATCACGAAGTCTTCACCTCGCTGGACGTTGCTTAACTTCGGTGATAATACGAGAACGCGCCATCGACGCTGGCAGTGGTATTATACTTTCCTCACCTCGAAAATTTGACCTATTCAGTTTTTACTTTCCTTATCCTATAACAGTTACGAAAATTAACAAATGTGGAATATGGGAATTAAGTAAGGAAACAAACACAAGTATCTTATTTTAGTTTTTATTACTCACGTCCAAATAAAAAGAGTACTGAACACGCTGTGACTGCTGCTTGAACACAGTTCTTGAGGGTGTAAAGTTGAGAACGAGATATCGCACATCGTTTCCTCCAACCATTTTATCCCCTTTCAAGAGCAAGGTCAAGCCCAGATAGCCATATTCCTGCCCTTGCTTCCCCTTGTTCAATAGGATCGGGGCAGATATGTGAGTGGGGTTGAAAAGGACAATGCAGTGCACCTGGGGCTCACCAACAGGAATGTTATGGAAGTCTGAAATTGAAACAGTGACTTAAGAAACAGACATATATGGTTCGACCATAAAAGAAAACACTTCTTTCCTTTTACAAATTCACGGAGGGACTCATAGATTGTACAAAATTCATTCTGGTGACACATAAAGGAAATCATACTGGTTGCTATGGTAATCTCGACTGTCTCGTGTGAAGGATGCCCTCTGAGTGGAGGGGAGTTAATGGATTCTGCCCTCAAAAACACATGCATTGATTATAAAGAATTTCAATAAATTGCTCTTACCTATAACATAAGGCGCGACTTTGACGGGCCAAACCTCTTGATCCATATTAGTCTGAATAGTTTCGTCTGGGTGTAGAGTATTTAGATTGGTCATGGTTTTCATTTGATATTTTGCTACACAGGCTCTTTCCAGCGTCACTTGTATGTCGGATGTGGAGGTAGAGATTTCTGAAAGGAAAGAGAAAAAATAGTCAGAGCAAATTACAACTATTTTTATGGGATTTTCTTTTACCTACCTACAGAATATGATTTGATATTTCAAAACACTGATTTCAAATTATAATCTTGGCTCGTCATATAAAAGACGTCCAAGAGTTCAATTTTATAAGCTCTGTTAGGCGTTGCATTGTGTATATTTTCTGACCAATAAATAATTCTGCAGATTTACTGTTCAAAAAAAAAAAAAAAAAATTGGGGCGAATGGTTAATTAACATTTTTTAGAAAATGAAGAGAAAAGAATGTTCTTATGCCCATTTTGGTACTTTCCTCAATATTTTACGTAAAATTAATTTATAAAAAAATATCATACATTTTTTACGTGCTAAAAATGTCTTACATCTTGTGTCAAAATTTCCCAGTCAGCATCAAAAGCATTGGTACAGAAAAGCACTCTGCACAGTGTACTGAGACGCCTCTGGAATATTTTTTCAGACTCCAGTGGTGCCTGTTGCCTGACGTGTCACAGTGGTACAGGTAGCGGGCTAGGGCGATATATCGTGTTCACGGTAAACTGGGGTAGTAGGTGAGCGAAAGTGTGAAGCAACACTTGGGGGAAGGTGTTGAATCTGTCAGCACCATTTCCAGGGGAGGATGATCAGCCACCTAGGAGAAGTATAAGGTATATACAGGTGGACCACTTATATTCACCTATTTGTTTTTTTTTTTTTTCGCTAGAAAATCACAAACTAACTTCCTAAATAAGGGAATAGCTAGGCTCAACGTCTGGAATAGTATCCTCACGACGATTCGACAAGGTGGTCACCTCCCCCCCCCCCTTAAAATCTTCAGTCTGTCCGGTAGCTCATGTAAAGGCGCACTCTGTGATCAGCGATTTCAGAGGTCGAGGGTTCAAACCCAGCCGGGACATGACAAGTTATCCACCCTTGGGATTATACCAATAATAACACTTTGGCTTACTGCTGGGTAATGGGACTTAATAGACCTATTCGGGCAGTATAAATAAGCGATATATTATTATTGTTAGTGTTATTCAGTGCCATAGACGCTGCTTATAGCGAGTTTCTCTTACGATCATGTGAATTGCATAGAACTGTTTATAGTGACAATCGTGTGTATTTCACGTGCCATAGAATCTGCTATAGCGATTTTACTACGATCATGTGAATTCTAAGACTTATACACAATTGTGTATATATAACAATTAGGATTAATTGATCGCTTAACAAATAAATAATCAATATTTCCTGATAGATTTCTTTAGGCGAGTTTACTCACGTAGGATTTCTCGGATCTACAGCGTGATATTTGAGAACGGATACTTTCCGCGTAACCAGTAGATCAGAATTCATTGACTGAAGATTTGCTTACGAAATGGAAGAGAAAAACTGATCAGTACAAAGGAGTTGCACTTGTTGAATATTTTGATTTTCGAGTCTTTTCTCCATTTTCTTTTATGAAGACAATAATGGATTGACAATGAGTTAAAATGCCTTTTTAAAATTATAATTTGTTATAAGTTAAAATCTTACAGTGAAAACTTAATTGGTTGATAATGGATTAGAAGGAGGACAGTCATCTGGCGAGAGAAGAGGCCACCCTCATATTATATAAGCTCTTTAAAATAAAAAAAATACTTGCAGAAAAATTAAATAATAAATTATTTTCTTTTGTGTTTTATATTACAATTTGAGTGGTTTTTCAGAATTATAGGACTTTTCCGTATCTTTATATCCAATATTAATTTTTCCTATAAAATCCACCACTGTCGCTCATATTAAAGCAGCGACCAGTTTTTTCTCACGAGGTATTAGTGACATCCCAGTACAGACAGAAAAAATCTGGCCTGCTGGGATCGAAACACAGGTCACATGCGTGCAAGCCTACTAGGAATATTTTAACCACGGTGACTACTAGAATAATGAAATACGGGAATATAACTTACACACATTTCAAGTTAATGAGCACAGGTTTGACAGTGTAGTAAACATCGTGGGCTGAGACTTGTAAAGCAAGCTCTTGACTAGACTTCCTGTAATGGTGCACAGAGCTTTACCGTGATATCCATGCCATGCTTGGGGTAAAAGCATGTTCTACGATTTGTGTTTGATAGGGACCCACAGTTTCCGCTGGACGGATGAAACTGAAACACTACAAAATATTAAAAACTATTGTACATATTTTAGGCAGTACTATTAGGCTAATCAATGTAATGAGTTGAATCACAATTAATCGAATTATACCTGTTAAGAAGATTCTCACGTATTCATAATGTTCCGCTGGACAGAATCTTCCAAGTGAGATTCGAACCAGTGTATTCCATACGAACAAGTGACTATCCTTTTGAGAGCAAATATCTTTACAATGTAGACGATTTGATTTAACACTTGAGAGTTTTGATCCGTTTTGTTGAATCTTTTGTTCTGAGGAGTAAATGATTAAGAAATGTTAAACATAAGAAGAGGAGATAAAGTATGAAGATAAATACAAAACAACAAATAGTATAATAATGTCATTCAAAATAAATTTAATTGTACATACGCTATAAGATATTTTTGTAATTCGAGCAAAAGTAAAATGCCGCCTCTAAATCACGGATCTTAATATTTTTTTCTAGTTAAGAAGATCGAGTAGGCATCGTTTATTTTAATTTTTCGATATTTTCTACCGTTTCAACATATGGGCCCGGCGACTAGAACAGACAAAATATCAACGTAATGTAGGTAGGAGTACTAGGTACAATTACATACATACATAGGTAAAGTGGACAGTGTGTACTGTACACACATGTTTCTACTTAAGTTAAGAATTCTTATATCAGGACACAGATTAAGTTTACTTACAACAATAATATTTATGAGTTTCTTATAGTCCGCAGTCTTATGTTTGTGATTCAGTAGCGTCACTTCAGATATTGTATCCACAAATTTGCTAGTGATGTCTCCTATTTGTTCAATCAATGTCTGTTGAGGATCGATGAGTAATGCTTCAGCCAGAGCAACATTGCTCTGCGAACTGTCAGTGGACGCTTGAGAAGTCACCACATCCACCGCTTTTTCTTCTGCGTCCACCGTTGTACCCTTTCCAGCTTGTGCCGCAGGATCGGAAGTAGCCAATGGGATTTTATGTTTGAACTTTTGAGGCTGAGATTGAAAGCGTCGGCGACCTTTGGTCGAATACTTCTTAAGCTCATGTTTGAACTTCTGAATTTTCAGTTAGAGAGAGAGAGATGGGAGGAAATTAAAATGGGAGGAAGATTTGCGGTGATCGTTAATAGAGCTAATTTTGATAGAGCAATATATTACTTGGGATTTTTATGAACATCTTTTAAGCTTTTTTGGTATGTAGAGGGCCAAAAACAGTGAGCAACTAGTTGAAAGATCGAATCTAATTTTAAACTGCATAAATTAAAACAAAAGATTCCAAGTGAATGATCAACTATGCGAGTGTATGATATACTTAATATTTACCTAGTTCTAACTAGTTTTGGTCGTCCACATAGGACAAAGGTCCTTGAGAAAAACTCCGGGATCCAATTTTTCGGACACATGTACAATCTTCTAAAGAGATAAAATTCTTTAATAAAGTCCCCCTCGGGTATTTTTATTTTTAAAGAAAATATCGTTCCCAGAGAGGCTAGATATTACGCTGACAGTGTATCCAACTACTGCTCCTCTCATTGGTACCAGGTAGATAATGATAACGATTTGGGAATTCATCAACATCTTGTGAGGAAGGAATTTTCTTGATATGTCACTGTTATCATATTTGTGTTAATCACTTTCGCGATATCACAACTGCTCAAACTTGCTTTACTAAATCTACGCTGAATCCGGGACTTGAACCACCAACCTCCATGTTACAAGTCCACCGCCTTATCAACCAAGCAACTGAGGTTGGTTTTTCTTCATATGTCACTCTCTTATAGAAAAATCAAAGCATTGTCCTACATGTGTTTTTCCTAACCCTACATAGACCCAAGACATTGGCCTTGCATGTATTTTCCTTAACCCTACTAAACACCTAAGGCATTACTTTGCATGAATTCATTCTAACCCTACTATACACCTAAGACATTAGCCTACATGTATTCTTTCTAATCCTACTATACACCCAAGGCATTGCCGTTTAGGAATTTTTCCTAAACCCATGTAAAAAATCTACAGATTTGTTAAACTTCCGTATTTTTTTGTTTGTTGTATACAGTATGTTCAGCTTTAATGTGCGCCACAGGAAAAAGACACGTAAAACGGTTTTTTGGGCCCTTAAAAGTCGCCAGTAGGTATTTAAATAGTATAAAAAGGTGAACCAGGAGTTTTAGACCGAAGAAATCGATTGCCGCTAGTTTTATGAGTCTACCAATTACAGTCCATGGGGTACAGGTTCGAAACCAGTTCCATTATGAAATAATAAACTAGTTTACTTTTTTTTAAAATATTTTTCATCATTAATTTTTATATAAACTTTTTTTATATTTTTTATAAACAATTCTTATACTGTTTAAAAAATAATAATTGTATTTTTTTTTTTTTTTTTAAATAGGAAAATGGGCATAGCTTCTCCATAACAAATACTAAACCAAAAATCACCTCGGGAAAAAAGCCCTACTCAAAACCCGAAGCAGAGTCCTATATGTATTTTTCTAATATTACTCAACACCAGAGGCATGATTTATTTCTTAACTCTACATTAGAACTGAGGCATGACCTTATTTTGTATTTTCCTAAATCTAATATAACCCTACTAAATAAATTAATTTGATAACTAGTTACCTACTAATTATTATTTATGAGAAAACATGTTTTCCCTATCACTTCCATTTTTAATAACGAAAAAAACTCAATTGTTTCAGTTGCTTTTCAGTTCTTCAAATATTTGAGTCTGAAGTTCAAGAACATTTCTTTTTCTAGTGCATTTTACTTCCGAGAAATGTCTAATATTAGAAATCGGAATTAAGTAGCAGCCTCCGTGGCGTAATGGTTGTGACTACTGCCCGTAGTCCAGAGTTCCCGAGTTCAACTCCCGGCTGGGGCAGACTTTTCGAAGAAAATTCTGTTCCATCCAAACACGTGAGGCTGCCATTTCCGGCCCTACCCAGGCTGGGTGAGGTTAATGTGGGTAGCTGGTACGATTCCCAGCGAATGGAGAGTAAAACCCCCGTCCTAATCCAGGACGTTAAATCAAATAGAATCGTTGGCGTTAGGAAGGGCATCCAGCCATAAAAAAACGTGCTCCACCCTACCAACCTCAACCATGAGGTTGAACAATGCCGACCCCAAAAGCAACATAAGCTAATATGGGATAAAGGCAAGGGAGATATATATTAGAAATCGGAAGTATTGTGTTCGTTTTTGTAAAAAAAAATATTTTTTTGCTCCGATTTCAATTTTTTTCATATTTCTGGACGTTTCATAACCTACTGAGTAAATTTGGTTTTGTGTCCGTCTGTCGGTCTGTTAAAACGATTCCTTGTAACGCGCAAATCTCGGAAACTACTCGACCCATTTTGATGAAATTTTGCACACATCTAGGAGACATTCTGTAGATGGTCCCATTTTAATTTCATCGAATTCATACCAGCGGTTCTGGGTGAAAGAGACCATGCGCCTGACCACTAACTTTTTACTTAAACGCTTATATCTCGTGAACGGTACACCCGATTTCGATGAAATTTTGTAAGAATATGCATATTATTGTTTTAAATAGGTTATTTATATTTATTTTTAAATTAATTATAATTTGACTCTGATATTTAAGAAAATCCGAAATTTTGGACAAAAAAGTAAAAAAATAAGGATCACGACTTGCCGATACAGAATTTTTTGTGGAATTCAGATTGTAGAAAAAACGATATTCTACCATATAAAACAAATTAGAAGAAAATCGGTTGAGCCGTTTTGGAGATACAAGTAATTTTCTATAAAATCTCAAAATTGGCACGTGTTTACAATGTGAAATAATCACGAGGAAGTATTGTGTCCATAATTGGCAGTGTTTTTTTACTTCTGGTCATATTTGAAATATAATTATTGTTGTTGTGGCGGAGTTGACTATATGCTCTTTTCTTTTAGCACGGTATATGCATAATGGGGGTAATTCTGTTTCAGGAGTGCGCACGCGTGCAACTTAAAAAGTTCTTCAGTTTCTGCATCTGCTCATACATGGCCAAAAAATAGAGATATAGAGGTTATTTTATGTTCACCACGTCGCGTCGTGTTTACCAGGAGTGGAAAAATGGAGGAACTGGGTTTCTCAAGAAAGCATGTACCATGTTGATACTTTGATGCTTGATCTATAAGAAAATAAACCATAGGCGTCCCCCAGAAATCTAAAAATACAATAACATGTTGGCCATGCTGAAACAGATCACAGTACGACAAAAATTGTTTAAAAAAAAAAGTGCTAAAACCAACCAACCTCAACCATATGGTTGAACAACGTCGACCCTACTTAAGCGGGATAAGACAGAGTAGAAGAAGAAGACTATGCACTGGTAGTCAAGTGGTTAAGTCTGGTAATCTGGTTAGCGTAGGGATCCATTAGTTCGAATTCCACCCAATGCATGAATTTTTCCGAAGAATTTGAGTATATAACCACATTATATTAAAACTCTGAGGGTTAGGTGGTAGAAAATGCTTTAAGCATTAATCTGGCCAGGTGGCTATCTTCCACTAAATAGTATTATTATAATTCCTATGATTCAGGAAAAAAAAGTTCATTGATTTTATCTTGGACTTCTTATTCGTGATGTTTTATTCTTAATGACTAGTTGTTTTCTGAATACTTCAGGTGCAATTTCGAAAATATTTTTAAAGGTAATTCCTTTATCAATATTTTTTATTTCTTGTGCTGAATTATTGTCAATGATTCGTACACGGTACTGTGATAGAACCTTTTCAGTGTCCTTATTTTTATCCACATACAATGAAGAAGATGATTTACTTTTTTCTTTTTTTCTTTTTGTTCCATCATCATATATGAATACTTTAGTATCAACATTTACAGTATGATTTTCGGTAATTTTTTTTACGTCACCTTCATTCCATTTGGTATTATTTACCTCTTTCTTATTTATCGTTTTAGTTTCACCTATTTTTTCATTTTTATTTTTCTTTGTTTTATTTGGCTTTTCTTTTTTATCAAATTGTTGAAACTTATGGTTATCATTTCTATCAATTTCTTTTACCTTTTCTTCTTCCTCTTTACCTATTTTATTGGGCTTCTTCTTGTCCATTGGCTTTTCTTTTCGTTTATTTATCATTTCTTTTACGGTTCCCTCCTCTTTCTCAGACCTTTCTGAAAAATTGCCTCTTATACAAGACTCAAGATCACACATGTCTTTGGTTTCCCTTATACACGCACTACTGTAAGGGGAACATATTCTCATGCTATCGGCCCTGCTAGGTTCCCTCGAGTAAAACGAAATTTTCACATGAACTTTTTCATCTGGATTCATCAAATTTTCAGTTTTTTCAAATTCAATGGGTAGAAAATTATTATCTTTATCTTGATGGAAGTTTTCGGAAGAATTTATATATTTATTGATTGTTCTGTTCTCACCTTTACTACTAACATTAGAATGACATTCACCATTGGGTGACTGGTGATATTTGCAATTAGAACCTCCTGATGTCGATGGATATTCATTTAGTAATTGTTTACCTTTACAAATAGAACGTCTTAACTTTGACGAAGATAAACATTTTAACTGTTCACATTCGCAAATAGAGCCTCCTGATTTTGGTGGAGGTTCATGTTTTACTTGTTCACATTTGTAAATAGAACATTTTGAATTTGATAAAGATTCATGTTGTGATTGTTGACCTTTGCAAACAGAGCCTTCTGATTTTGTTTTAAATTTATGTTTTACTTGTACAGTTTCCAAAGTAGCGCCTCCTAATTTTATTGGAGATTCATTTTGTAACAGTTGACCTTTGCAAATAGAACATATTGACTTTAATGGAAACTCATGTTTTAATTGCTGACCTTTGCAAATAGAGCCTTCTGATTTTGTTTTAAATTTATGTTTTACATGCACACATTCCAAAGTAGCGCCTCCTGATTTTATTGGAGATTCACTTTGTAATTGTTGACTGTTGGAAATAGAACATCTTGAGTTAGAACGAGATTCACGATTTAGTTGTTCACATTCGCAAAATGAGCTTCTAAATTTTGTTGGAGGTTCATTTAGTAATTGTTGACCTTTGCAAATTGAACATCTGGGCTTTGATGGATATTCACGTTTTAATTGTTCACATTCGCAAATAGAGCCTTCTGATTTTGTTGCAGATTCCTGCTTTAAAATTTCACATTCGCAAATAGAACTTCTTGATTTTGTTGGAGATTCATTTTGCAATTGTTGACCTTTGCAAATAGAATATCTTGATTTTAATGGAGATTTAGGTTTTAATTTCTCACATTCACAAAGTAAGACTTTCGATTTTGTTGGAGGTTCATGTTTTAATTGTTTACATTTATAAATAGAGCGTCCTGATTTTAGTAGAGATTCGTTTGGTAATTGTTGACCTTTGCAAATTGAACATCTTGCCTTTAATGGAGATTCACGTTTTAATTGCTCACATTCGCAAAGTGAGCCTTTTGATTTTGTTGATGGTTCATGTTTTAACTGTTCACATTCGCAAATAGGGCCTCCTGTTTTTGTTGGAGATTCATTTTGCCATTGTTGACCTTTGCCAATAGAACATCTAGACCGTAAGGGAGATTTATGTTTTAATTTCTCACATTCGCAAAGGAAGACTTTTGATTTTGTTGGAGGTTCGTGTTTTACTTGTTTACATTCACAAATACAGCCTACTGATTTTAGTAGAGATGTATTTAGTAATTGTTGATCTTTGCAAATAGAATATCTTGAATTTGATGGAGATTTTCGTTTCAATTGTTCACATTCGCAAATAGAGCCTCCTGCTTTTGGTGGAGGTTCATTTTTTACTTGTTCACATTTGTGAATAGAACATCTTGACTTTGATGAAGATTTAAGTTGTGATTGTTGATCTTTGCAAATATAACATCTTAACTGTGATGGATACTCACGTTTTAATTGTTCACATTCGCAAATAGAGTCTCCTGATTTTGGTCGGGGTTTATGTTTTACTTGTTCACATTTCAAAATAGAACATCTTGATTTTGATGGAAATTCATGTTTTAATTGTTTACATTCACAAATAGAGCCTCCTGATTGGGTTAGGGATTCATTTTGTAATTGTTGACCTTTGCAAATAGAATATCTTGACTTTGATGGAGATTCACGTATCAATTTTTCACATTCCCCAATAGAGCCTCCTAATTTTGTTGGAGGTTCATGTTTTAAAATTTCACATTCGCAAATAGAACATTTTAATTTTGATGGAGATTCACGTTTCAATTTTTCACATTCCCCAATAGAGCCTTCTAATTTTGTTGGAGGTTCATTTTTTACTTGTTCACATTTCAAAATAGAACATCTTGATTTTGATGGAAATTCATGTTTTAATTTTTTACATTCACAAATAGAGCCTCCTGATTGAGTTAGGGATTCATTTGGTAATTGTTGACCTTTGCTAATAGAACATCTTGACTTTGATGGAGATTCACGTTTCAATTTTTCACATTCCCCGATAGAGCCTCCTAATTTTGTTGGAGGTTCATGTTTTAAAATTTCACATTCGCAAATAGAACATTTTAATTTTGATGGAGAGTCATGTTTTACTTGTTCACATTCCCCTATAAAGCCTCGCGATTTTTTTGGAGGTTCATGTTTTACTTGTTCACATTTCAAAATAGAACATCTTGATTTTGATGGAAATTCATGTTTTAATTGTTCACATTCGCAAAGTGAGCCGCTTGATTTTGTAGAATATTTATGTTTCAATTGTTCACGTTCGCAAATAGATCCTTCTAATTTAGTTGTAGGTTCATGTTTTACTTGTTCGCATTTCAAAATAGAACATCTTGATTTTGATGGAAATTCATGCTTTAATTGTTTACATTCACAAATAGACCCTCCTGATTTAAGTAGAGATTCATTTTGTGATTGTTGACCTTTGCAAATATAACATCTTGACTTTGATGGAGATTTACGTTTCAATTGTTCACATTCCCCAATAGAGCCTGCTGATTCTGTTGGAGGTTTATGTTTTACTTCTTCACATTTCAAAATAGAACATCTTGACTTTGATGGATATTCAAGTTGTGATTGTTGACCTTCGCAAATATAACATCTTGACTTTGATGGATATTCACGTTTTAATTGTTCACATTCGCAAATAGAGCTTCCTAATTTAGTTGTAGGTTCATGTTTTACTTGTTCACATTTCAAAATAGAACATCTTGATTTTGATGGAAGTTCATGTTTAAATTGTTCACATTCGCAAAGTGAGCATCTTGATTTCGTAGAAGATTCATGTTTCAATTGTTCACATTCGCAAATAGAGCCTCCTAATTTTGGTAAAGAGTCCTGTCTTGATTTTTCATATTTGCAAATACAACCTCCTGTTTTTGGTGGAATTTCACGTTTTGACATTTCACATTCAGAAATAATTGACTGAAGATATCCACAAATAGGCTCTCTTGAGGCTGATTTTTCTATATTTTTTCTATGTTTCTTTTTTAAAAGTGGCTCTGAGTATAGCTCTTTCGTATATTTTTTATCACAATTATTTTCACCTTTATTTTCATGACTTTCTCTCACAATGACTTGAAAGTCTTCATTATTGTATAAAATAATTTCATTATTTTTACAAGATCGCGTACTTTTAGATTGAAGTTGTATACCACACGTATCAAATACTTCTTTTATATCTCTTATTTCCCGCGCTAGTTGCTTATCATCTTCGTCTTCTACTAAGCTCAATATGTTGATTCTAGTATTTGATGCCGTCCCCATTGAATCACTGCTACTAGGCTCAATTATTTCACCGTCAATCGAAATGCAGAAAGATTGACATTTACCTACACCCGTATCCCTTACATGTAATACTGGGGTAATAAAACTATTGTTGCCAAAACTATGTCGATGAAAGTTCGTTGGATTGATCATATGACATTGTGCGAAGTCCATCTCAAGAAAATTAAAATCAAATGATTTGCTTCGTACTGGATTTGAACCTCTTCCAACTATTTTTGTCGGCTTTGTGTCTTGGCTTTTCTTCATGATAAAAGTCGTGTTTTTTATGAATAGGTGGCGTAAATTTTTGTGTATGAAACTTTGTGTGTGTTTGTATTGATTAGTGTTTTCAACACTTTCGTGTGCTCACTTTAAATTTTACATTGGGACAATTTTGTAGAGTAGCGAACTCGTGGCCAAATTTTTCGTCCATTGCCCCTGCCTGTACCTTTCGCTAAGATCTGTTTATTTGAATCAATATCAATCTCAAATAAGGCACGTTGAATATATATTTCTCGGTTTGTCTCTGAAGTAAAACAACGTCCAGCGAGGTTATGACTTGGATGGGTGACCATTCGAATTACAATTCTCGTGATGCTGGCTATTCCTGGCCCCACTCAGGCTCGGTGAGGTTAATTTGAGTAGCTGGTTTGTGAGTTTCGAGTGAATGGAGGGTAAAACCCCCGTCATGATATGATCATGTAGTTGAAAGCGACGTAAAACCAAAATTAAAAAATCCCAAATAACCTTGCTAGAGCTTTGTGAAAGAACGCTAATATACCTGCCACGTGAAACTTCTCGTCATCTTATTTATATGGAATGAAAAATATTACTATCCTACGAAACAAAGGTCCATAATTTCAAATTTTCACGAAATTAATAAAATAATAAATTAGAATTCTTGCAGTATGTACCTTGACAAATTTGTCATCACACTTGGAATAAGACACAGACCACTCATCAGCACTCCACGCAAAACTATATTCTATAGGGAACGGGCTTCTATTCGTAAGAATAACTTGCATGGCTTGATGCTCGTACAGGGAAACCGTCTCGTAACTCAGGAGTCGTGGGTTCAAATCGACACTGGGATAGTTGATAACAGCGACGAGAGGAATTTTGTCCTAAACAAACATGTTTCAGATTTTTCAGATTAGCAAAAAGATATATTAAAAAAAAAAACATTTTGCTGTTCATCAATTTGCATATTCAAAATTCAAATAATTTTAAAACTCATACAGGGCATATATCTACTTCTTTATGAGTAGCAAAAATAAATAAAAAATATCGAAGACACTTACTTGTCTCATTTAATCAATTACTATGTCTCATATAAATTTCTCGGTCTGTACATATTTGATGAATGCTTAAAATAATATTATCTAAATAATTATCTACTATATGTATCAATACGTAAACAGACAAATTTTTATCGTATATGTAATCGGACTTCCTGCCTGCTTACTAAGTTCGTCTACCCCGTGTCTCACCTGAATCTCCACACCCTTGTGGTCAAGGAATACATGGTCTTGAACCACATACGAGTTCAAAGAGTCCAAACAAGAATCGACATCAAAGTGTACTTGGAATTTGAATCGAGCGTGCGGCTCTATAAAACAACACAGCTCAGTTTTCCCCCTAGTGATATTATTTGGAAGATCTATTCGGATAGCTTTGTCCCGATTCAAGTGGATGGCTTCATGTAAAGAAAAGTCCGACGCACTGTGTAATGCCTCGTCTATAGAGCCTGTCAAAGCTCCTTGAATTGTACCATTGAAACTCAATGCTCCTATTTCTTCATTGCTGTCTGGAGAAAAATCTATTCCTTGTATCACAGCGTCGTCTAGAATCGGTTGGCAAGGATAACATTCTGCTATTCCCTGGTTACATTATTATGAGTGCTGTTTTTGAGGGATTCTTTCATAAAACCATCCGTGTGTTGAGATCCACTGGATTTGGACTTGGATGATGTAATGTATTCACTAGACAATGTTCTGTTGGTAGTGAGAAGGTCTTCTTGTGATCTTGAACTTATTTTTATCCTGTCATCAGACGATTTCACTGTGAAGACGAAATAGTATTTTTATGACAATATGACACAAATTCTACTTTTCCTATCCGAGCTAAAGAAGTTCTTACGCGTACAAGTTTCCAAAACAATAGGAATCAGTGTACTTTTCAATCCACCTCTTATCTCAATATTGTCAGCATCTAGCTGTGGTGTATAATTATTTAACTGCATAGTATATGCATAATGTAATGGTATAATTCTCATTATTGGCACAACAAATCAAATATGATTTCATTAATTTTATATTGATCAACTTACCACCTATCATATTGTGGGTGAACAAATCCTCCTGGTTGCAAGTCAAATAGAAAGGATATCGTACGTATATCTTTGTATACAAGGTGTCTCCCGTTGGATTATGTAACTCAATCGTATCAGTGGAGTCCACACAGCGGATGTCAGGACTTACATGATCCACCCTGAACAGCAGTTGTTCTGGGGTGAATACCACTGTCGAAGTAATGAAGACAACATGCCAGGATGTTTTCAAGATTTTTTGAAGATTCATTTTATCGCCTGAGTAGATTAGAAAAGTTATTATTAAACAAAATAATACAATGATGTTTTATTAACAATAACAGATATATGTACAATTGTACGTATTGGTTGGGTGGAAGAGATTGCCAAAGGCAATAACCCCACCCTTTAGTTAGGACATGTGTATATATTTATTTATTTTTTCTCCATTTTTTCCGGTTTTTATTTCTTCTCATAAAGTACACTGAGTGAAGTACACTGAGTGACAAATTTAGCGAAACGCATAGGTTTTTTCTCATATAACGTGTGTATTTCTTGTTGCACAAAAACATTTTTTATATTTTTCTATTTGAGGAAATCACACAAAAATTGATACAGAGATAGCAAAAACATGAAGGCCAATTTTCGTAATTGAATGAAGTGCTTGTTATTGTCGACCTTTCCCATACAGGGTGTACAAAAAAACTCTTTTTCAATGATTTTTCAAAATTCATTATTTTAGATTAAGAGTAATATTGTCTTGCTTTATGTATTGATCCTCATTCCTTCTTGTCTCAAAAATGTTGAGCCTTGATGGACACGTCATTATTCCTCTGAATCCAAAATAATGAAATTTGAAAACATCATTGAAAAACAGTTTTTTTTCTACACTCAATTTTTTTTCTACACTGCACTCACTGTATTGGAAAGGTCGACAATGACAATTACTTCATTCAAGGTTGATAATTGGCTTTTATGTCTATCTTTGTACCAATTTTTGTGTGATTTCCGCAATTAGAAAAATATTTTTGTCCAACAAGAAATACACACGTTATACGAGAAAAAAACCTATGCGTTCGGCTAAATTTGTCACTCAGTGTATATTAATTTGTAATTAAATGATTGTGTGTATGTTCTTATTTAATAAAGTGTAAAATAATAATAATATTGAACATACAACATACAAAAGAAATTATAAAACAAAATTTGATCAAGGGCGGTGCTATTCTCTGCCAATAAAATTTCATTTTTTTCCCACCAAAGTTTAACAAAGAACTCTTTATTGGTAAGGTTATTAACACAATAACATGGGAAATAACGTAGTGTAGAAATAGTTGTTGTTTAATTACCATCTACAAATCCCAATAGAAAAAATTGTGCAGTGACTTCCTTTGGTGTTTCACTGTAAACATCAATCCGTACTTCCTCCTCTTCTCCAGGGCCTAATCGACATTTACTCGGTGCAATGCTCCATGTAGGATGTTCCTTTGTAATCGGATGTCTATAGAGAGCACCAGAACTGTCAGCTTTAGATGACCAGAATAGGTCAAAAGTTCTGGCTCCAAAATTTTGAATAGTTATTGTGAAGGTGACCAAGGTTTTCGTGAATATTGATCCTGTAAATATACAAAACAAACACAAAATCAGTGGGGAGCTGAGTGGTTTGAACAGAGGACTCTGACTATACAATTTGTTGGTTCGAGTTGTAGGCCCGAATTAATTAATGCTGCTGTGGTGGGCACTGTTACTATTGTATCTGATTTCAGCCATGTGATTGGCTTTTACCATGGTAATTACAACATAAAAGTAACAGTGTCTGCTTTAGCGTCGTTCATCAATTCCGGCCGTAGTCTCTTTAAAACAAACGTCCAGATACACTGATACATATTTCTTTTTATTTTGAGCATCTTAGCTTCTCAGAATCCAAAGAACTTCAGTGCGTCTTAAAAAGGGCTCATTTTCAAAAAAAAGGAGAAAATATTTGATGGTAATAGAAAAAGTTCGAGTCTCATATTTATTATTTCTGTCCCGGTAGCTCAGTGGTAAAGAAGGCACTCTGTAAATCCAGAGATACCGAACCCAGCCGGGGACATGACAAGTTATCCTCCGAATTGGGATTTTTACCACATAATAATACGTCTTGGGCTTAGTGCTGGAATAATGGGACTTAATAGTCTTAATCGGGCAGTATAAATAAGGCGATATTATTATTATTATTTATTATTAGGAAAACCAAAAAAACCACTTACCAAAATCATACTCAGGTACAATGTTGGGTTTCGTTAGGATACTATATCCAACTCCAAAAGCTGACACTTTCACACTAATGTTCTCGAAGTGGCGACCCTTAATGCAAAGGATATTCGACACTAGGCCAGACTCTACAGGGATGATGTTTATAGCGATCTCTGCTGTACTAAAAGGAGCTACGGTAGCCACCTGTGGCGATATGGACCAATTCTTACAGGGTCTCACCTGGAAGATACAACAGTGGAAGGCGTTGGTTTTTGGAAAAATACGAGATTTGCAATTTCAAAATTAAACTTATCAAACATGGAGTATGTGTCATTCATGTAGATGGTTTCAACGGCAACAAACCTGCTTGCCATTCAATATGACTTAAGCTTAAGAACTCTACAAACATATTATTATTATTACTATTACTATGTAAAATACCCTTGTAGTCTTCTCGACAAATGGCAGGGATAAAGTCAAAGGTAATCAATCTCTCCAATCCAAGAATTTTAAGAGGCATATTGATAATAGACCAAGTGAAAATAAGGTTGGAAAAAAACTTACGATGTTAGCAGAGAAAGAAGCCTTTATAGGTGACGCATTTTGGATTTGGAGGGTTCTCGTTTCTAGGGTTAGCAGCGGTATTTCACCAAATTCCAACACCTCAGAGCTGGTGGATAACAGAGGTCCACATCCTGTTACTTCCAACATACTGCACTGCATTGTTGTCTCGGCTCCCAGAAAATGAAACCTGAATCAATGCCACAACATTATGACAACAATAACAAATGCATAAAATACTTCGGATTTAGGGCGAAATTAATAGACATTTTTGTTACACCTCTGTACACTTGAGTCTAGATTTTGCGTATTGTTTTAAATGGGGAAAATTTCACCCTTAATCTTGACTTATAAATGTAAAAAAAATACACCGCCAATTATGTACAATGATGACATAGAGAATAATATGTGTCAAATTAAAATTTCTTATGTTAACCATTTATAAGATATCCTTTTTTCTTACCCATCATATTCTCAAGTCATACTACTACTGAAAAAAAAACTGTAGAAGTAGAATGGAAGATTAAGTCTTACTTGATAGGACACTGTATAAGGCCTGTTTTGTTAGCCATAAACTTGACAATTAAATTCTTCGAAGATGTTAACACACCTTTGTTATGTGATAGACAGAGCTGGACTTTGCTCTCAGACTCCTGTAAAAAATAAAATATAACTAGTTGATCAAAATTATAAGATCTCACTTCAGAGTTCTCATGAGAAAAGGACTACTTAGGTAACTATCACATTCTAAATAATTAAGAATAAATTACCCAAACTGGGCAATTTTACATAAATTTGACCCATTTCTTAGCCTAGCTCAACCTGCTCAACATTGATCAACATGATGTGGTCCAAAAACTAAACAGCAAATTCCAAGTGTGCATGAAAAGTTCAGAGTATGTTGTATGTAATAATGTATGTTTATTTTAGTTTTTCTATATAATTTTTGTGGCTCTCTCCCTAAGGAATACTTTTAAGTATGAATTTCAGTTCGATTGGTCAAAAATTAGGACTTTTATCGCTTGACCTAAATACATACGCTTTATCTCGTACATAGGGACAAATGTCGCTAGAGTTATACCAGACTCATTTCGTTACATATCGTTCACGATTATTTACACATGAAATATGGAGTTTATGTGCTGAAATTACTTGGAGATATCTACTGTTGGCAATTTCTGCTGGATCATGGTATTTTGTCATAAATTCAAATATAAATTCAGACAGTAAAACCTAGTCTGGTGGGTATAATTTTTTTTCTTCAACTTCCACCATTTCAGTGATATTTGAGTATTCAATCGGTTAATAGAAAAAAAATTGATCATTACCCGTAATATTATCTCGAAAACTTACAGATGAGGGCACGTATTGGAAAGCTACACTCCGGTCAAGGCAATCACAATTCAGAGTTATTTGAAAGCTATATTCGTGACCAATGAAAGCTTGGTCATAAACTATCAGCTTGGGCTGACATTCCACTGTACATGGTTGACAATTGTACAGGATAGTAACCACAGAGCTCAGAGACTTGAGGATTGGTAGTTCGCATCTTAGCTGGCTCGAAAATTGGCCGAATGTATTACAGGTTAACGTTATCTGGAAATTGCGAAACGTTATTTGTTATTGTTGCGCAAACGCAGGACTTAAACACAGCCGCGCTATCCCGGAGGGTTAAGAATTTGCTATTCTACTCACTTCTTAGATCACCAATTGAATTGCTAGACTCTTGTTTATACATATTTCTTCCCTGTTCGTAGATTTACTTCAGTTAGTATTTTTCCTTTTCAAGATGAGTGTTTCACAGCCGTTTAAAGTAGCCATGAAATAACAGCTACTGTATACAATCTACGCTTGTAGCGATTCCGTAGTAGTTATGCCTCCCCTCTGATGGGTATCTAAAAGTGACACGATACTTCCCACTTGGGTGCTGAGTTAACACGAGCGCACCAATAGGTGTCCCTAACAAACAACTCTAACCAAATTTTGAATACATATTTTTGTTGGTTCTGAGGTTCGAACGCAAGACTTTCCGTAAGGCAGGCGAGTACCTTACCACTGAGCTGATCGTGCCCTTAAAACTAACCATGCGCTCATCACAGTGTACAGGTCTACTGTCAGTCGATTACTACACACTAAAACTATTATTAAGAAGAAACCACCTTAACAGTTTGACTGGAGCCAGGTGCCAACACTCCCGCTGTTGGTTCCACCAGAAACTCGCGAGGACTATCAGGCACCCGACACTGAGTATAGGGGACACTCAAATAGTCCTCATAAGTGACCGCACTTTTGTTGCCATCCTCTAGCCACATCTCAAATGAGACGTGTTCGGGGGAGTCGGCACAGAGCTCCACTAGTCGACACGTGGGAAAGCCTGGAAAACAAATGAGTATACAATGTATTCAGTACTAAAAAGTCACCTAAAAACTATTTCAAAATATTGTAAAAATTATATTATTAACAGAACATCACGTCCTTAATCGGAGCTACGCTTCGGTAGGCATTATCGACAAGAAAAACCATTTGTAAAAAAAATGGAAGTAGGAAGATGTAAATAATACGTACAAAATCATACTTTTATCATCTTGAAACTGTGATACTTTAACTTACCAAATGAAACATTGCCGAAGTCAATAACAGGTTTGCTTAAGTTGAGAGAAACACTGCGGACAGTCCCGCTGCAAGAGATTCAAAGACAAAAAATCACAATTTATTTTAATCCTTCATTATATTTAGCTCACTGGAAGATGAGCACTTGTCAAGACTTGAACTATTGCCAACCAATCTGTATTGACTGGCAATTGTTAGAAACATACTTTCCAACATAGTTTGAAAGTATGTATTACTGTTACTGCAAAAACTACATTCACATGAGTCGATCTGTAGAGCAAAACCTTATAGTGATATAATGAAATTAGGTGTAAGCTACAATAAAATTTAAACTTGAATTGTTTTGCACTCAAAATAAACAAATTTAAAATTGATTATGCGGGAACGCCTAAAAGAAATAACAGGAGGAGTACAACCCTAGTATAAACAACATACCTCAAATCAAGGCAAAGTTCCTCATGAGACTCCAGGATATGAAATCTAATTCGTTCCGTGAAGTCGCCGACAAATTCAGACCGTATCTCCAGCCGAAACACTCTCGAGCTGAGCGCTTCCATTTCAGCGAAGGCAGGACAGCAGGAGATGCTACCTCCGAACACAAGCGTCTGAGCTGGGAAGTCAATTGTACCCACGATGTCACCAACGTTCGTTATGTGGATCTGAGAAGTGAGAGAACACGGCTGAGTAGTCCAAGTCTAACTTGGACCTCACTTCGATTAGTCAGCTATAATTAAAATTTAATAATTGTGTTGACACACAATATTGGCAACTTATTCCTCCTGAGAAGTCTGAGAACACCCCTGCAATTCAAAAATATAATTCGAGATGTACTAAACACTGGAATTTGTGATAACATTTAGATTTTGTCTTAATATTCATTGAAGAAAATACTGTGTAAAAAAATAATAATTGAAACTGGAGAACAGAAGGCGCTATCTTACTTATTCCAAAAAATGTCACTTGTAATCCAGAGAGAAAATTGTTGAGTATTTTGCCCTCTGGATTACAAATGACAGAAATATACTATCAGCTGTAATAAAAAAAATGATTGAAAAAAATATTTGAAGAAAAATATTTTATGCAAAAAAGTTTTTGGCATGAACGTACCTCAAAAGCCTTTGAAGAACAAACAAAATAGTCTAGACAGATTTGGCTAGCACTCAATGTAAACTTGGGCCCCAATCCATGTCCTTCAAATGTTAGGGCATGTCGGGCATCAAACCCAGTCATGTCACAGTAAGCTGATATCTGGTAACCACGACATTCTAAGGGATGAAACGTAACTGCAATGATTGCACTGGTATGCGACCAAACTGTACCACTCTGTGAATAAAAGTTCAAGTTTTACAACATCAATGATACACAGTAATGTGAACGCGGAATCTGTTGGAGATATTGAAACGGGGAAAAAAAATCGACTCTCAATATAAGACGCTGTTATTTTGATGTGGAAATCGAAGTCATTACACTCTCAGGGGCGGCCACAGGGTTCATAAGGGTTCCTCTTATGAAGCATTTTCACCCTTTTTGGTATAGACTTGATACATTCTTAGTCTATTAAATCTACTGGTACATACCAAAGGTTCCATATCAATAACATCGCTGGAAAAAAGAAAGAGTTCATCTGTGGGTCGCAGCAAAGCCAACTCATCTGAATAGAGCCGATCGTAGATAACTTCATGACACTTATCTGATCCGAGATCCTGGTATTTGAGCACATTGTATCTCGTCTGCTCATTATCTTTGATCAGATCACAACAATCCTTCAACCTGTTGAGAGTGAAAATACCACAACAGTTGAGGAGTCTTTAGAAAAAGGAATTTTCATAGAATTATTGACACAGTGGTTAGGTATTTATATTGTTGTTAGGCGTTTTTTTCAAGAAATAGGAGCAGTGTTGGTGGATAAATCTGGAATGAAGATGGCTGGACAGTACTTGTATCAGGGAATCAGCATTGAGATAGAGAAGGGCAACGCCGCCGCAAGCATTGTGTGCGCATGTCCAGTCCCAGAAGATCTCAATGAAATATTTTATTTGAAATAGTTTAAAATGTTTGAATCTTGCGAGTTTAATACAATTAATATATTTTCACTCTTTGTATATTAAAAAGGTCTTTATATAAGCAACAAGCGGGCTGACGCCCGCTTTGCGGGCCGAGGCATGGCCGTGAAAGCAAAAAATCCTTTTTCGCCAATGGCAGGTGTTGTAGTGGGAATTTCGAAAAATCCCGTCTTATTGCACATCTAGACTATAAGACAAAGCTACCTACCAAATTTCAGCTTCCTAGGACTTACGGTTTGGGCTGTAGAGCGATGATCAGTCAGTGGTCAGTGACTTTGACAATTAAGATATAAATTGTTATGACCAAGACTCGAACTCCAACCTCTTAAATCGGCTTCTGAGATTGATGAATCAAAACGCCTTACTTATCAATATCAGCCAAATCGTGCTGGAGATCTGCATTTTTGACAAGCCGAAACTGGATGGGCTGCTCACTGTTGTTGACGATTTCAAATCTCTGCACGCTCCGTAGTCCCAGGGGAACAAGTCCGAAATCCAGATGAGAAGTGCTGAGACTCAACTTCAAATTGGAACAAGGACACTGGATAGAGGCGGATATGAACTCCCCTGAGAATGAACAACAGTCTGAATTAAAATACAGAAAAAAATAAGATTATAATCGTTGTTTTCTTTAATACTTAACTAGCGGTCTGCACCCTATTCGCTTTTAGCTCACAAACCAGCTACACACCTGAGAACTTAACTTCACTCAAACTGGCTTGGATCAAATAGTTTTAAAATAGGACCCTCAAGGCTCAGTCATCAATTCATTATGGAGAAAAACACATCATAATTTCATAACCACTTCTTTACCTCTTATTCGCTATAATCTCACAAACTATAGGTATACACCGAAGAACTTAACCTCACTCAACGTTGGGACAAATAGTTTAAATAGTAAAAAAACATAAAATTAATTTTATTTATAACAAACCTGTGTCAAACTTGGCAAGCAACTTGCTTTGGAAATCTCCTGGTTCTAGAGGCTTACATTTCAATGAGACTGGAACTTCTTCACCCGGTCGCAAGAAGATCTTGCTAGGAGATACTGAAAATGGACTGAGAACAATAATTTCATTTCATTTACCATACAGTAAAATCTGACTTAGAGTCAACAAGGTGTTCTGGTAAGAGTTATTTATAGAAGAAAAAGTAAGCTCTCCATAAATTAAAGGATTTAGATAGTTAAATGAAAAAAAAAAAAAAAAAAACCCGTATGAATATTTTTATGAAATTCAAGATTTTCGGTGTGGCTGGAAAACACGAAACCTCGCGCTTTCGTGAAACACAATCTATTTTGCGTCTCTTTACGAATACAAAATAAATATTGAAAAAAGTTATCGGGAAGGGGGCGAAAACAATAAAACAAAATACATGTAAACTCTGTTTCGTGTTAAAATAGGCCGGTTGGCTGGCGCTACGACGAGCGATCGCCTACCGGCGAGCTTGATATTTCAACTAGAATTCTACTCTGTATCATATAGGTACCCATCCAATGTGTTGAATTCATTATACAAGTAATCAGTACACCAAAGTCTGTACTACACATGTATGAGATCCATGCCCTTTTTTCCCTGTGCAACATCTGAACAACTTACTTTTGTACTGAGAGGGAGAACTCGGCCACCATCGTGCCAATGTTTTTCACTTGAACTTTCCGTACTGTCTCTATTTTCGGCGAAGTCCTGGACAACTCCAATGTGTCTGGCAGGTCAAGCAGAGGTCGAGGGCCCAGCACCAGAACAGGCACATGGAATGTTTCCGAGTTGCTTCTCAGTTCAAGATGAGTGAGGAGATCAGAGTTTTGTTGAGGACAGAACTCCAGTTTTAAAACAACTGTCATTCCAGGAGCTACTTTGAGATTCCGGATTTTAGTGTCGTAGGTTACTTTGAAAACGGACGCAGGCAGAGGGAAGCTAGAGACAGCCAAACTTTGCGTTGTCTAAACAGAGAGATGATGGAGAACTCTTTTAATATTTCAAGGCGATACATAATGGTTATCATCATAGGATGGCGGCATCGTGAACGATGGTAGCCAGACAGTGGAAGAATGACTCAGCAGTTCTACCACTGTCTTTACAAGGAGGCTAATAATTGAGAAGGTTTTTTGTCATAGAATCTAATATTTTTTTTTATGGAGACTTTGAATATTTCAAGTATAACGATGCCGGGAATCAGAAAAGTAGAACATGAGATAGCTTCAATGTTTTTGTTGCGTTAGACGGTATTCTTGGCTCAAAATTACCGAGAAGGAATTGAATCTTTGAGCTCGGGATCATTAAGAAGGATTTTTTTACCTATTAACAACCGACACTGCAACAATATTTTGTACTAAATTAATTACAGATTATACCTTAGAGTAACGCTATGCAAAATTTCTCATTTGAGAACAATTAAATTTATTTATTTTTTACAAATTAAAAACTTCGTCCATCTTGCTGTCATCGGAGATAGACCCCATAATGCTGACGGCATTCCCTTTTTGTATTGCCAGACTCAATCGTTGCAAAATCATCTTAAATTATTTTATCAAGAAATGTATAACTTACGTGTAACAAATTGGTTATTCTAATGTTAAATTTATATGTTTGGTAAGGAACAAAGTTTTGAAGAACCAGCAGGGAGGGTATAATGGAAAATTTACTCGATGTACTAAACTCATTCAAAGGCGTAGGTTTTCTTTTAGAAAGATCCACAACTGAATCATAGCGTTCTTTAATACTCAATTCTAGTTGGGAGCGGTACTCCGATGGCTTGATCTGAAATTGTAGGGAAATAATGGCAGAAACATTATGGGTGATTACAACGTATTTCTCTTCCTAAAAAAAATCACGTAAAACTAGATATTTGATGGAAAAAGAAACTTCTTTGTGAGTTTGCCAGCCTTGTATTGTCATGTATTTTTACGAGAGGTTGCTCTTCGCAACAAAAAAAAATCCCAAGCCCAACACAAGTGCTGTTCCTCAGCACGACTAAACTGAATTTGAAATATTGACCTTTCTATGTTAGTTTGTAGGTAATAGATTCGTGGTTCGTGGTAGAAACCAGACTAACCTGATCATCTGTATCAAGACACCAATATAAGAGCTTCATGAAATCAAAATGAAAATCGGAGCCTGGAATGTCCTCGGTCAGGATTGAACTCCTCAGGGAGTGACACTCGGTGTCTTCTTCCGACATTATTGTATCTCTTTCAGAATGTTTTAATGACTAACATTTTGAAGTACAACACTCGAAGTAAACAGGTATTTCTAAAAAAAATACTTCCTTCACTCGGATTTTCACACCTAAAACTTCAGAAGTACAAGAGATAAAAGCTCTTTACTGAACAAACAAATTGAAATGGAACCATAGATCTTTTCCTTTTTCACTGGCTGAAATATGGTTAACCTCAAGGAATCCATGGTACCTATAAACAGTAGGAACTATCTTGAACACCGAATCTGAATTGGCTCTTGTTTCATGCCTATGAAATGAATAATGAAACATGAAAAGTACACATGAACTAAGAGGAATAATATCAAAGAGGGTCTCTAGAACTTAGGTTATTTGATCTTGCTGCTTGAAGTTCATTTAAGTACAATATTATATTTGTGTTGATCACTTTCGTGATATCACAATTACTCAAACTCGTTTCTATAAATCTACGCTGAAACCGGGACAAGTCCGCCACCTTATCAATCAAGCTACTGAGGTCGGTCATTTATGTACAATATTGAAAAAAATTTCAGTAGGTTTACGTCTGAGATGGATATAGAATGTATAGATAGATGTGTTTTAAGTCATCACCTAACTCTGTATTACAAACGATCTGGTTGTTATTGATGCTGACAGAAAAAAGACATAATTATATCAGTAATAATTTGTGTGATTTTATGAAACTTTTCGAGGTTTCCAAGAAAGCTCATAGTGACATTATGGCATATATTTAATGTGGAAACCATTGTTTTTTGAAATAATAAATTTAAAAAAAAAAATCATCGAGGCGCACGGCAGTGCGCCAGGCCAAGTTCCAGCCTGAGCACGCAGTGTGTATATCAGGGTTGCCAGATGAACTTTGTGTAATTTCCCCACCATGTACAAAAAATTTCCCCAAAAACATGCTATTTTCAGAAAAATTCCCCAAAAAAAAATCTACCGTTTATTTGCAGTTATTCAAACCCAAAAATGTGTTATTTTTGTTCTTTATATCTTAGACATGTTCTTTGTGTCTACTTGTCTAACCCTTATACTCACATATCAGTAAACACCAGCAAAAAAAAGTTTCAAAACATTAACCAACATTAACCAGATTCGTAATCAAAAAGTCATCCCAATCCAGAATTTGAACCATTAGCTATAAAGAACAAATATTTCCTCACATATGATATGGATCCATGAGACAAGCAGGGTTTCACTGAAAGACGTGAAGTAGGTTTATCTGAGGCAATAGCATATTTATATGAACCACAAGACAAAACCAATAGAATATTTTATGTATAGGAAGCCTAGAAGAAAAAAAGGCACCTCAACCTCAAGGTAAAATTAAACAGTAACATGCAGTTCTGTAACACTGCAGTGGGAAGAAATTTATTTTTGTGAACGAGAAAAAATAATTCAGTACAATGTAGCAGAAAAAAGACATATTTAAAAAAATCACGATTGTCATTAGTTGGCCTTCACTCACTGAGTTACAGTTATTCAAGACAGCGGATACCCTGTCTTGCAAAAGTCTTAAATTTGTAGGTTCTCTTAAGCAAAAAAATTGTCTCAGGTCGGATTTGAATTTATTCATAAATATGGGCGACAATTTTGTTTTCAAGTGAATCTGAAGCACTTTTTTCTGTCTTAAGACAGACTTAAAATCATTGATAAATACGGGTGAAAGCCTTGATATTCTTTTTGGGACTCATACCCACAGATCACATGATATCTGTGTCAAAGACTTGATATTCTATTTGGGACTCATACCCACAGATCACATGATATCTGTGTCAAAGACTTGATATTCTATTTGGGACTCATACCCACAGATCACTTGACATCTGTGTCAAAGACTTGATATTCTATTTGGGACTCATACCCACAGATCACATGATATCTGTGTCAAAGACTTGATATTCTATTTGGGACTCATACCCAAAGATCACATGATATCAGATCTGTGTCAAAGAGTTGATATTCTATTTGGAATCATACCCACAGATCACATGATATCAAAGAAAAAAATGTACAAAAAATGGCGTTGAGATATATTTCTCATAAAACTAGGTCCTAGTAATTTTATAACATTACAATAATTATTATTAGTAACAGGCATGAAATTTTGCACTTTTCTCATAAAACTATAGGTCCTAGTAATTTTATAATAATACAATAATTATTATTAGTAACAGGCATGAAATCTTGCACCTTTCTCATAAACTAGGTCCTATTAATTTTATAACAATACAAAAATCATTATTACTAACAGGTATGAAATTTTGCACTATAGAGGTGTTGTGCATACACATAATGCCTCAAATTTGAGAAAACAGAGTGCAGACGTCATCATCAATAGATTGACTTGTTGGATCTAATGATGTCTTATATCACGATCACGATTTTTTTTTTCTTCGAGAAATAGATTATTATGAATAAAATTAATGATACAGAAAATTAAAAAAAAAAAAAAAATATTTACCTTACCAAATTTCCCCAAATATTTCCCCAAAGTTGGAGTCTAAAATAATTTCCCCAAAATTTCCCCAGGAGCGTGTTTTTTTCCCCATTTTGGGGAAAAAATCCCCCAATCTGGCAACCCTGGTGTATATTTACACGAAACATTTCAGCGTGATTTTAACCCTGTCGTAACTTTTTTTATTCTTTGATGTAAAGTTTTGTAATTTTAAATATACATGTAGATAATACCTCTGACTAGACACTATAAAAATGAAAGCTATAAATACAATGGTTTTAGAGAAAACGGACATTGAAAACTGCCCTTTTACTACTCACTCACTGACTCACTCACTCACTCATCAATATTATGGAGCACTTCCCGTGGTCGTAGAGACTTGAAATTTGATATGTAGGTAGATATTAATGAGTACATACAGGAATAAATCCAAAAATTGTAACTTTTAGAGGGTAGACCCCTAAAACAGGGCCGATAACCCGAAACCTAGGGGGTAAGGGGGCAGTAGAAGGGTATGGTCTAGAAACTTGAAATTTAGTATGTAGGTAGGTATTAATGAGTACATACAGGAAAATACACAAACAATTTCTTTTTTAGCGGGTAGACCCCTAAAACAGGGCCGTTAAGGTGAAACTTAAAGTGGAAAGGGAACAGTGGAAGCGTATGTCTAATTGTCTATATATGTATTTTAAATTTAAATGTAGGTATAAGAATATCTAACTAACTTATCTAAATCTGAATATTACCTAGATTAAAATACATCAAAATATAAAGTATAAACCCCGCGCGCTAGGTTGCAAAAAAGATTGCGATATGAAAACACTAAGTATCTCGAACTCTATATAATCCACTCGCCTCTCAGTTACGAACATGTCGCTCTACCGAACCTGCAATGGAGGTCTCTGGAACCAATGTTGAAAATAGTGTTATATATTTATTTATAGTTCAACATAGTTGGGTTCCTCTACTACTCTCCGATAGCTACGTGTACTGTCAAAATGATTGGATCCGCGATGAAAGTTTTTCTGTTGTGCTCTGTTTAGGTTCTTTTATATTATCTTCTCCATGAATTCTGACTTTACATTTGATACCAAGCTTGATGAGGGCGTCAAGTAGAAAGTTCAACATAGTTGGGTTCCTCTACTACTCTCCGATAGCTACGTGTACTGTCAAAATGATTGGATCCGCGATGAAAGTTTTTCTGTTGTGCTCTGTTTAGGTTCTTTTATATTATCTTCTCCATGAATTCTGACTTTACATTTGATACCAAGCTTGATGAGGGCGTCAAGTAGAAAGTTCAACATAGTTGGGTTCCTCTACTACTCTCCGATAGCTACGTGTACTGTCAAAATGATTGGATCCGCGATGAAAGTTTTTCTGTTGTGCTCTGTTTAGGTTCTTTTATATTATCTTCTCCATGAATTCTGACTTTACATTTGATACCAAGCTTGATGAGGGCGTCAAGTAGAAAGTTCAACATAGTTGGGTTCCTCTACTACTCTCCGATAGCTACGTGTACTGTCAAAAATGATTGGATCTATAATGAAAGTTTTTCTGTCATGCTCTGTTTAAGTTATTTTATATATTATCATCTCCTCCATGAATTCTGACTTTACATTTGATACCAAGCTTGATGAGGGCGTCAAGTAGAAAGTTCAACAGTTGGGTTCCTCTACTACTCTTAGGCCTATTTGGGGAAACCTCTATAAATATATACCGCGCCTTCTTGGTACCTCTTGGGTGGTGTGGAAAATCAAGAACAATAGTTTCAAAAAAAGCAGCCAAGTACAAAACTACAACCTAAAATTACTATGCATAGGTATAGTTCTAAATACATGTACACTTAGCATGAATATCCAACAAAATAATAATATATTCAGGAGAAAACCGTTGACTTCTTATTCGGATTAGTTTCCGTACTTTCATAAAAGTAAGTCTTATCAACCAATTTCTTTTAAACTTAGAAAAAAAGGAATGAGATCCCACAAAAACATAAATGTAAAATAAAGGCCAAGTTCCTAACCAAAAATGTTGGCCCTTAAAAGTATTGAGATCTAAATTAGGTCCAAGTTACAGATATTCCTATAGGTACATTAAGACTGAACAAAATATCTAGGAACTCCCTAGAACCGTATATGGAAAATTAGAAATAATATTTTACATATATTCAGTTTTATCTTTGATGTTTTAAATTTTCACTTGGTAAATTTTCTTCTTTAAATATAATTGTCTTGACCCACAATATTAATCTGAGTGATTTTTTGATGGAGGACATTTTTTTTTTCAGTTTGAATCCTCTTGAAAACCTTTAGATATTGGTCTCAAGCTACTGAAGTCGGTCATTTTATCGATGTTTTTTTTTTTTTTTTTCAAAAATCAAACCACCTCTTTTATTGAGCAGGAAAAAGCTCATGCCGAAAACTGTGGGACTCTGGACCGCCCGGTATCCATAACTGTCTACTACAACTGAAACTCACGGTTGTGGGACTAGTAAATATTGAAAATCTGAACATTTTTCCATATTACTCCGTACATCTGAAAAGTGAGCTAACTTCGGTGGTACGAGATAGCGATTTCAGAAGATGTTGCAACACCAGGGAAGAAAAATATATTACGATACAGAGGTTTTTACGGACGCCGGACGTTTCAAAACATCCTCGGTGTTTTACTTAAAATTGGTGGATTGGCCAGGAGCCTGTGCGACTCCAAGTTTTCAATTTTCTCTCATATCCTTGCCTTTATCCCATATTAGCTTATGATGCTTTTGGGGTCGGCATTGTTCAACCTCATGGTTGAGGTTGGTAAGGTGGAGCACGTTTTTAATGGCTGGATGCCCTCCCTAACGCCAACGATTCTATTTGGTTTTAACGTCCTGATTAGGACGGGGGTGTTACCCTCCATTCGCTGGGAATCGTACCAGCTACCCACATTAACCTCATCCAGCCTGAGTAGAGCCGGATAGAGAAAGAGAAGTGTCGTATCCAAGTCCCGCATGGAACCGGACCTCATGCTGGTATCCTGCTGGGTCCTCAGCATCATGTCCAGGAAGTGGGAGGTGGCGGCGGAGGGGTGGGCGCGGGGGGGGCTGGGAGAGGAACACGGGCGAGGCGGGGGCGAACCTGCCACCCCCCGCTCCCGCGTTGCTGTTGGGCGCTCGGTTCCCATCTGTTATATCTGGGGAGGGGTAAAAACATTATGTCTGTAGCATCATGTCCCCGCGCCAGTCGAACCTGGATATAAGAGAACTCATGGGACCGGAATTTTTTTCTCTTATATTCTGGTTTCTCGTATAATATCCAGATAACTTTTTATTTTTATTTACAACGCAATTAAAATCACAGGTGATAAACTTGATCCATCCCACTTGCATGAGGCAATGTACCTAACATGCAGGTAGCATTACCTCATTGGATCGCCAAAGAAATCCTCTGAAAGGAAAGCCTTTTCGGTAATCCTATAATGCCAACAATTGAGCAAAGCACCTCTTTATTAATTAAGGTAATTTAATAAACAGCTTGTAAAAAAAGGTATTGAAAATATTACTGTTTCGATACACAAAAACATTTGAGCCATGATTATAAAAACAGTATATATTGGCCAGATAAATAAAATAAAGAATAACCTTTAACATTCAGTGACTTTACCAAAAAATTCAAGTTTGAAAAATAAACACAAATCAAATTCTAGTTTTTCAAAATTTCTCCGATGTTGGAACTTCACGTTAAGATGTCACATGCAACTCCGGAACGAAGGAAAATGCATTTAAGATACAACCACTAGAATCAGGTACGTGATAGTTAAAATATTTTTTTTAGTTTGATTTTAGCTCAGGTCTCTTTAACGTGCAGGTTATTCAAGACTGGGAGTCAATCTCAGTTCACATTAACCTCACCTAGCCTGGGTCGGGCCGGGAAAAAAAGAAAGAAAAATCGAGCACTTGCTTGTCATGCGAGTTCGATCCCCCCCGACAAAAAATTAAATTTAAAATTTGGTTACAGTTGTAGTAAGGAATACCTTCCGGTGCGGTCGTGTTGACCCAGCAACTATATTGGAAGTATGGAGTCACTTCTCGCCCATCAAAGGGGAGGCACACAACAACACAGACCACAAGCGTCTACAGTAGTTGCTGTTTCATGGCTACAAAATAAAAAAGACCATGAAAACTTCATCTTTTAATACAATAAAATATCAACCAACTTCTTTGAGAGATGGGTATCCAAAATGAGACATTTTATTTTCACGTAAATATTTTTCTTGTTAGGTAAATCCCTTTATTCAAATTATTATTCAATAGATTCAATCTAATTACAGATGCGTTCATTCAAGCGGAAATGAGGCAATAAAAAAAATTGTTCAGGAACAGAGGGTTGAAAATGAGAAAAATAACACAACTGGAGGAAAGGGATCGGCTATAAGGGGTGATGAGGAGGCCGAGGGGGGACCACCAACTAAACCCCCCAACCAAAATTAAAAGTAACTCAAGCACATCAACACATCAAGAAACAAACTAAGAAAAAAAACATAATTACCAGTGTAAGAAAGTATCCTCAAGCACAGCAACACATCAAGAAACAAATTAAAAAAAAAAAAAAAACAAAATTACCAGTATAAGAAAATTTCAAAGTATCCTCAAGCACATCAAAACATCAAGAAACTAGCAAAAAACAAAATTACCGGTACAAGAAAACTTCTGGAGGAAAGGGATCGGCTGGGGTGATGAGGAGGCCGAGGGGGGACCAAGAACCCAACCCCAGCCCCCCCCAAAATTAAAAGTAACTGAAGCCCCATCAAACAAAAAACACAAAATTACCAGTATAAGAAAAATTCAAAGTAACTCAAGCACATCAACACATCAAGAAACTAAAAAAAAAAAAACAAAAACAAAAACAAAATTACCGGTACAAGAAAACTTCTGGAGGAAAGGGATCGGCTATAAGGGGAGATGAGGAGGCCGAGGGGGGACCACCAACTAAACCCCCCACCCAAAATTAAAAGTAACTCAAGCACATCAACACATCAAGAAACAAACTAAAAAAAAAAAACAAATTACAGTAGAAGAAAAATTCAAAGTATCTCAAGCACATGAAAACATCAAGAAACTAAAAAAAAAAAAACAAAAATTACCGGTACAAGTAAACTTCTGGAGGAAAGGGATCGGCTATAAGGGGAGATGAGGAGGCCGAAGGGGACCACCAACCAAACCCCCACCCAAAATTAAAAGTACTCAAGCACATCAACACATCAAGAAACAAACTAAAAAAAAAAAAAACAAAATTATTAGTATAAGAAAAATTCAAAGTATCCTCAAGCACATCAAAACATCAAGAAACTAAAAAAAAAAACAACAAAATTACCGGTACAAGAAAACTTCTGGAGGAAAGGGATCGGCTATAAGGGGAGATGAGGAGGCCGAGGGGGAACCACCAACCAAACCCCCCACCCAAAATTAAAAGTAACTCAAGCACATCAACACATCAAGAAACAAACTAAAAAAAAAAAAACAAAATTACCAGTATAAGAAAAATTCAAAGTATCCTCAAGCACATCAAAACATCAAGAAACTAAAAAAAAAAAAAAAAAAAAAAAAAAAAAAACAAACAAAATTACCGGTACAAGAAAACTTCTGGAGGAAAGGGATCGGCTATAAGGGGAGATGAGGAGGCCGAGGGGGGACCACCAACCAAACCCCCCACCCAAAATTAAAAGTAACTCAAGCACATCAACACATAAAGAAACAAACAAAAAAAAAAAAAAAAAAAACAAAATTACCAGTATAAGAAAAATTCAAAGTATCCTCAAGCACATGAAAACATCAAGAAACTAAAAAAAAAAAAAAAAACAAAATTACCGGTACAAGAAAACTTCTGGAGGAAAGGGATCGGCTATAAGGGGAGATGAGGAGGCCGAAGGGGGACCACCAACCAAACCCCCCACCCAAAATTAAAAGTAACTCAAGCACATCAACACATCAAGAAACAAACTAAAAAAAAAAAAACAAAATTACCAGTATAGAAAAATTCAAAGTATCCTCAAGCACATCAAACATCAAGAAACTAAAAAAAAAAAAAAACAAAATTACCGGTACAAGAAAACTTCTGGAGGAAAGGGATCGGCTATAGGGAGATGGAGGCCGAGGGGGACCACCAACTAAACCCCCACCCAAAATTAAAGTAACTCAAGCACATCAACACATCAAGAAACAAACTAAAAAAAAAAAAAACAAAATTACCAGTATAGAAAATTCAAAGTATCCTCAAGCACATCAAAACATCAGAAATAAAAAAAAAAAAAAAAAACAAAATTACCGGTACAAGAAAACTTCTGGAGGAAAGGGATCGGCTATAAGGGGAGATGAGGAGGCCGAGGGGGGACCACCAACCAAACCCCCCACCCAAAATTAAAAGTAACTCAAGCACATCAACACATCAAGAAACAAATAAAAAAAAAAAAACAAAATTACCAGTAAAGAAAAATTCAAGTATCTCAAGCCATCAAAACATCAAACTAAAAAAAAAAAAAAAAAAAAACAAAAATTACCGGTACAAGAAAACTTCTGGAGGAAAGGGATCGGCTATAAGGGGAGATGAGGAGGCCGAGGGGGGACCACCAACCAAACCCCCCACCCAAAATTAAAAGTAACTCAAGCACATCAACACATCAAGAAACAAAAAAAAAAAAAAAAAACAAAATTACCAGTTAAGAAAAATTCAAAGTACCTCAAGCACATCAAACATCAAGAAACTAAAAAAAAAAAAAAAAAAAACAAAATTACCGGTACAAGAAAACTTTGGAGGAAAGGGATCGGCTATAAGGGGAGATGAGGGGGCCGAGGGGGGACCACCAACTAAACCCCCACCCAAAATTAAAAGTAACTCAAGCACATCAACACATCAAGAAACAAACTAAAAAAAAAAAAAATTACCAGTATAAGAAAAATTCAAAGTATCCTCAAGCACATCAAAACATCAAGAAACTAAAAAAAAAAAAAAAAAAAACAAAATTACCGGTACAAGAAAACTTCTGGAGGAAAGGGATCGGCTATAAGGGGAGATGAGGAGGCGAGGGGGGACCACCAACCAAACCCCCCACCCAAAATTAAAAGTAACTCAAGCACATCAACACATCAAGAAAAAAAAAAAAAAAAAAAAAACAAAAAAAATTACCAGTATAAGAAAAATTCAAAGTATACTCAAGCACATCAAACACATCAAGAAACTAAAAAAAAAAAAAAACAAAAAAAAAAAACAAAAAACAAAATTACGGTACAAGAAAACTTCTGGAGGAAAGGGATCGGCTATAAGGGGAGATGAGGAGGCGAGGGGGGACCACCAACAAACCCCCACCAAAATTAAAAGTAACTCAAGCACATCAACACATCAAGAAACAAACAAAAAAAAAAAAAAAAAAATTACCAGTATAAGAAAAATTCAAAGTATCTCAAGCACATCAAAACATCAAGAAACTAAAAAAAAAAAAAAAAAAACAAACAAAATTACCGGTACAAGAAAACTTCTGGAGGAAAGGGATCGGCTATAAGGGGAGATGAGGAGGCGAGGGGGGACCACCAACCAAACCCCCACCCAAAATTAAATAACTCAAGACACATCAAAACAAAAAAAAAAAAAAACAAAATTACCAGTAAAAAAATTCAAAGTAAATCACATAACAAAACAAAACAAAATTACCGGTACAAGAAAACTTTGGAGGAAAGGGATCGGCTATAAGGGGAGATGAGGAGGCCGAGGGGGGACCACCAACCAAACCCCCCACCCAAAATTAAAAGTAACTCAAGCACATCAACACATCAAGAAAACAAACAAAAAAAAAAAAAAAAAAAAAAAATTACCAGTATAAGAAAAATTCAAAGTATCCTCAAGCACACAAAACATCAAGAAACTAAAAAAAAAAAAAAAAACAAAATTACCGGTACAAGAAAACTTCTGGAGGAAAGGGATCGGCTATAAGGGGAGATGAGGAGGCCGAGGGGGGACCACCAACAAACCCCCCACCCAAAATTAAAAGTAACTCAAGCACATCAACACATCAGAAACAAACTAAAAAAAAAAAAACAAATTACCAGTATAAGAAAAATTCAAAGTATCCTCAAGCACATCAAAACATCAAGAAACTAAAAAAAAAAAAAAAAAACAAAATTACCGGTACAAGAAAACTTCTGAGGGAAAGGGATCGGCTATAAGGGGAGATGAGGAGGCCGAGGGGGGACCACCAACCAAACCCCCCACCCAAAATTAAAAGTAACTCAAGCACATCAACACATCAAGAAACAAACTAAAAAAAAAAAAACAAAATTACCAGTATAAGAAAAATTCAAAGTATCCTCAAGCACATCAAAACATCAAGAAACTAAAAAAAAAAAAAAACAAAAATTACCGGTACAAGAAAACTTCTGGAGGAAAGGGATCGGCTATAAGGGGAGATGAGGAGGCCGAGGGGGGACCACCAACTAAACCCCCCACCCAAAATTAAAAGTAACTCAAGCACATCAACACATCAAGAAACAAAAAAAAAAAAAAAAAAAAACAAAACAAAATTACCAGTATAAGAAAAATTCAAAGTAACTCAAGCACATCAACACATCAAGAAACTAAAAAAAAAAAAAACAAAAACAAAATTACCGGTACAAGAAAACTTCTGGAGGAAAGGGATCGGCTATAAGGGGAGATGAGGAGGCCGAGGGGGGACCACCAACTAAACCCCCCACCCAAAATTAAAAGTAACTCAAGCACATCAACACATCAAGAAACAAACTAAAAAAAAAAAACAAAATTACCAGTATAAGAAAAATTCAAAGTATCCTCAAGCACATCAAAACATCAAGAAACTAAAAAAAAAAAAAAAAAAAAACAAAATTACCGGTACAAGAAAACTTCTGGAGGAAAGGGATCGGCTATAAGGGGAGATGAGGAGGCCGAGGGGGGACCACCAACCAAACCCCCACCCAAAATTAAAAGTAACTCAAGCACATCAACACATCAAGAAACAAACTAAAAAAAAAAAAAACAAAATTACCAGTATAAGAAAAATTCAAAATAACTCAAGCACATCAACACATCAAGAAACTAAAAAAAAAAAAAACAAAAACAAAATTACCGGTACAAGAAAACTTCTGGAGGAAAGGGATCGGCTATAAGGGGAGATGAGGAGGCCGAGGGGGGACCACCAACTAAACCCCCACCCAAAATTAAAAGTAACTCAAGCACATCAACACATCAAGAAACAAACTAAAAAAAAAAAAAACAAAATTACCAGTATAAGAAAAATTCAAAGTATCCTCAAGCACATCAAAACATCAAGAAACTAAAAAAAAAAAAAAAAAAAAAAAACAAAATTACCGGTACAGAAAACTTCTGGAGGAAAGGGATCGGCTATAAGGGGAGATGAGGAGGCCGAGGGGGGACCACCAACCAAACCCCCACCCAAAATTAAAAGTAACTCAAGCACATCAACACATCAAGAACAAAAAAAAAAAAAAAAAAAAAAAAAACAAAACATTACCAGTATAAGAAAAATTCAAAGTAACTCAAGCACATCAACACATCAAGAAACTAAAAAAAAAAAAAAAACAAAAACAAAATTACCGGTACAAGAAAACTTCTGGAGGAAAGGGATCGGCTATAAGGGGAGATGAGGAGGCCGAGGGGGGACACCAACTAAACCCCCCACCCAAAATTAAAAGTAACTCAAGCACATCAACACATCAAGAAACAAACTAAAAAAAAAAAAACAAAATTACCAGTATAAGAAAAATTCAAAGTATCCTCAAGCACATCAAAACATCAAGAAACTAAAAAAAAAAAAAAAAACTAACAAAATTACCGGTACAAGAAAACTTCTGGAGGAAAGGGATCGGCTATAAGGGGAGATGAGGAGGCCGAGGGGGGACCACCAACCAAACCCCCCACCCAAAATTAAAAGTAACTCAAGCACATCAACACATCAAGAAACAAACTAAAAAAAAAAAAAAACAAAATTACCAGTATAAGAAAAATTCAAAGTAACTCAAGCACATCAACACATCAAGAAACTAAAAAAAAAAAAACAAAAACAAAATTACCGGTACAAGAAAACTTCTGGAGGAAAGGGATCGGCTATAAGGGGAGATGAGGAGGCCGAGGGGGGACCACCAACTAAACCCCCCACCCAAAATTAAAAGTAACTCAAGCACATCAACACATCAAGAAACAAACTAAAAAAAAAAAACAAAATTACCAGTATAAGAAAAATTCAAAGTATCCTGAAGCACATTAAAACATCAAGAAACTAAAAAAAAAAACAAAACAAAATTACCGGTACAAGTAAACTTCTGGAGGAAAGGGATCGGCTATAAGGGAGATGAGGAGGCCGAGGGGGGACCACCAACTAAACCCCCACCCAAAATTAAAAGTTACTCAAGCACATCAACACATCAAGAAACAAACTAAAAAAAAAAAAAACAAAATTACCAGTATAAGAAAAATTCAAAGTAACTCAAGCACATCAACACATCAAGAAACTAAAAAAAAAAAAAAAAAAAACAAAATTACCGGTACAAGAAAACTTCTGGAGGAAAGGGATCGGCTATAAGGGGAGATGAGGAGGCCGAGGGGGGACCACCAACCCAAACCCCCACCCAAAATTAAAAGTAACTCAAGCACATCAACACATCAAGAAACAAAAAAAAAAAAAAAAAACAAAATTACCAGTATAAGAAAAATTCAAAGTAACTCAGACACATCAACACATCAAGAAACTAAAAAAAAAAAAAAACAAAAACAAAATTACCGGTACAAGAAAACTTCTGGAGGAAAGGGATCGGCTATAAGGGGAGATGAGGAGGCCGAGGGGGGACCACCAACTAAACCCCCACCCAAAATTAAAAGTAACTCAAGCACATCAACACATCAAGAAACAAACTAAAAAAAAAAAAACAAAATTACCAGTATAAGAAAAATTCAAAGTATCCTCAAGCACATTAAAACATCAAGAAACTAAAAAAAAAACAAAACAAAAATTACCGGTACAAGTAAACTTCTGGAGGAAAGGGATCGGCTATAAGGGGAGATGAGGAGGCCGAAGGGGGACCACCAACCAAACCCCCCACCCAAAATTAAAAGTAACTCAAGCACATCAACACATCAAGAAACAAACTAAAAAAAAAAAAAAACAAAATTACCAGTTTAAGAAAAATTCAAAGTATCCTCAAGCACATCAAAACATCAAGAAACTAAAAAAAAAAAAAAAAACAAAATTACCGGTACAAGAAAACTTCTGGAGGAAAGGGATCGGCTATAAGGGGAGATGAGGAGGCCGAGGGGGACCACCAACCAACCCCCCACCCAAAATTAAAAGTAACTCAAGCACATCAACACATCAAGAAACAAACTAAAAAAAAAAAAAAACAAAATTACCAGTATAAGAAAAATTCAAAGTATCCTCAAGCACATCAAAACATCAAGAAACTAATATAAAAAAAAAAACAAAACAAAACAAAATTACCGGTACAAGAAAACTTCTGGAGGAAAGGGATCGGCTATAAGGGGAGATGAGGAGGCCGAGGGGGGACCACCAACCAAACCCCCCACCTAAGTTTAAAAAAAAACAGCTCAGACACACTAAGAACCAATAGAATTAAAGAAAATTTGCCAAGTGAAAATTTAAAACATCGAAGATAAAACTGAATATATGTAAAATATTATTTCTAATTTTCCATATACGGTTCTAGGGAGTTCCTAGATATTTTGTTCAGTCTTAATGTACCCATAGGAATATCTGTAACTTGGACCTAATTTAGATCTCAATACCTTTAAGGGCCAGCATTTTTGGTTAGGAACTTGGCCTTTATTTTACATTTATGTTTTTGTGGGATCTCATTCCTTTTTTTCTAAGTTTAAAAGAAATTGGTTGATAAGACTTACTTTTATGAAAGTACGGAAACTAATCCAAATAAGAAGTCAACTGTTTTCTCCTGAATATATTATTATTTTGTTGGATATTCATGCTAAGTGTACATTGTACATGTATTGTGAACTATACCTATGCACCTATAGGAATATATGTAACTTGGCCCTAATTTAGAATCAGGCTACACGCATCGAATCACAATTAAGTTTGCAAATATTATATAACACTATTTTCAACATTGGTTCCAGAGACCTCCATTGCAGGTTCGGTAGAGCGACATGTTCGTAACTAAGAGGCGAGTGGATTTAATAGAGTTCGAGATACTTAGGGCGGAATTAATAGACAACATCAATAACTTAAGTCGTTGGTAAGTGTCACTTTTCCCTATCTTACACAGTACGCAATCCGTGACTTAGCGCCACAGAGGTATTACAAAAACATCTATTAATTCCGCCCTTAGTGTTTTCATATCGCAATCTTTTTTGCAACCTAGCGATTTAAAAAAAAAATCATCTAGGCAAGAAAAAACACAAACTATGTCTACTGTGTGAGAAATGATCACCGGAAGAACAGCCACTTAGGAAATAAGAATACAGATCAATGATTATTCAATAAAATATATTTTCAATTCTAGGATATGGAATAACTTATTTGATTACATTTTCAGTAAGTAAAATAACAAGTTATTATGACAAGTGGGTAAAATAATGAAAATTATCTTTTAAATTTCTGTATAAAAGTATACTAATAACTTCTTTGACACTCCATCGAACAAATTATAAAGCAGAATAAAAAGTGGTTTACATACATACTGATACAAAAGTGCAAGTAATAAGGTAATGGATTCAAAGGTCACATTAAGGTGAGACGACATGCAACAAGTTTTGCTCTCACTAATTCAAGAAGTCTTTATATTCTCTAAACCCCAATGTCAATCAAAATTAACTCTGTTAGCTACAGCAGCTTCCGTACTCATAGGGGTTCAATGTATGTGGTGTAGGATGATAATAAATAATTGTTCAAGTAAATGTTACCATAACTGGTTTAATCGCAAGAATGATGTTAATATTACTCAAACCCGCCTTACTTGGTACTCCATACTTGTGACTGGAACCGGCGACTTCCAGGTTATGAGACTACTACCTTATCAATCGAGCTCATGAGGTGGGTTGATTATCTATTTATAGGACTCGTGGTTGGAGGGATCTCACTTCATTCTCCTCTGCTTGATCAGATGATTTCTCAGCGCGATCTGTTTGTCCTTGAAACTTCTCTTTATCTTGCCTCGCACCTTGTGTCTTACCATCATGAAGTTCTTCTCCTTCCTCTTCTCCTTATTCGTGGTACTCGCGTGAGGGTTCACTCTGTTCTTGGAGTACCCCCACTTCTCTCTCCCTTCCCTCCCCTTCATCACGCTCTCCAGACGCGTCTCCTTGTCATGCTTCTTCCTCTTGTAGATGTTCTCGATGTCGCCGATATTCACCAGCTCCCCCTTCGCCTCCTCCTGCTCAAGGGCCGCGTTGTGCTTTCTCTTCTTGCCCAGCTGCAGCGCTTTGAATCCCGTCTTCACTTTCTTGGCCTGGGCCGACTCTATTCGCTGGAAATCCTCGTCGGTGAGAATTCTCGTGAGAGATACTTGCTCCGCTTTCTCCTTACGATCTTGCACGATGACCTCTTTGTTCATGTCGGACATTTTCAGCTTCAACATTTTTTCTTTCTTCCGCTGCAGTTTGGTCTTCTTTTTGGCACTCCCTTTTGTTGAATCTCCTTTGGCTTCAGCGGTGTCTTTTGCTTTTTTGGCCGGTGGCTCATCACATTCTGTTTCATTACTTTTCTTTTCTTCATTTCCTACAACACTAGTGTCTTCTTCTCCTTCTCCTTCCTCCTCTTCTTCATCAATGGACTCTTCTTCCTCCACTTCATCATCACTCTCGCCACTGTCATCTTCACTTTCATCACTATCTATTTCAATATCACTATCCTCATTATCAGAGAGGTCGACCCAGCTGCCACTGTCACTATCGCTGAGGTCATTGCCCTCTGGTTCGGGTTCAGGATCATGTGTTATTTTCTTCTTGCTCTTATTACTAATGAGTACCTCGGCACCCGGGACATACTCCTTGGCGTCAACTTCTCCGTACTGTCTCACCTGTGAACACAAAATAATTTTCTAAATAAGAGACTTTCAACTGCTGGGGTAACCTTTTCGAGAGAAAACGATAGAATATAGACAGCCAGCCAGCTTGGGAATATTTTCCCCTTATGGGACTTGAACTTACAAGCTAGGGGTTGAAAGGCCACTTTACCCACTTGTCAGCCAACAACCTGACATGTTTCTAAATAACTCTGAATTATTGTAATTAGAAAAAAATAACTTTTTTCTAATTATTGTTTATTTATTTGGCTTTAACGTCACTTTTAACTACAGAAGTATTCAACAGCCAAAAGTGCGTCCGCGAATGGATTCGAATTCCCGACGGATGAGAATCATTTTGGTATCTATATTCGACGTTGTTTTTTTTACTATTTCCAGGAAACTTATTTCGCAATTCCCCGGAAACTGGTTTATTCAATATGCCAAATTTGCTATTCGCTTTTCCGCCCACCTTTTTTTCTTTTCAGAACTACCCTTTCAATATTTAATTATCATATTATGGATATCAAAGAGCCATCTGAACGTACTCATGAAAGGAGCCTTTCTGACAAAGAGATTAAAGAGAGGTAAATTGGACCTGGAAATTGTTTTCTTACATCCAAGTTTGATTGAATTAGCCTTGGTTTCTTGAGAGACAAGGTTGGGTGGAAGAGATTACCACAGGCAATAATTCCGCACTTTAGGTAGACCATTAACTTTATTCTCTTTTTTTTTTCTTGTATATTCGCTTAATCTTTTTGTTTTTCTTTATATTTTCCATTGTATTCTACTGTATATATTTTTTTGTTCTACCTAAAAAAGCTTACTAAAAGTTATCATATTTGTGTTATTCACCTTCGTGATATACAACTACTCAAACTCGGTTTTACTAAATCTACGCTGAAACCGGGACTTGAACCACCGACCTCCAGGTTACAAAATCCGCTGCCTTATCGATCAAGCCACTGAGGTCGGTATATAAGCTTACTATAATAATAATAATAATAACAACACATACCTTGAGCTCAATGCTGACCTTTTTCTTGTATATTTGTTAATCTTTTTGTTTTTCTTTATATTTCATTGTATTCTACTGTATATATTTTTTGTTCTAAACAATAAAGCTTTCTGGATTTTTTTCTCTCTTTTATCCAGATTTCCCTCATAAATAGGTTATTGGACCTGGACATTGTTCTTTATATCCAAGTTTGATTGTATTAGCCTAGGTTTCTTGTGAGACAAGGACACCACCTACCTTGAGCTCAATGCTGGCCTCAGGGGCCGGCTTCTGTCTCTTTTATGCAGATTTCCCTCATAAATAGGTTATTTTACCTTAAATAGAGTAAATTAGACTGGAAATTGTTCTCTTACATCCAAGTTTGATTGAATAAGCCTTGGTTTCTTGTAGGAGAAAGACAACACATACACATACCTTGAGCTTTCTATAATAATAATAACTCATACCTTGAGCTCAATGCTGGCCTCGGTGGGCCGGCCTCTGTCTCGCCGGTGCAGCAGCGTGGGCAGGTTCACGCGGTACAGGTGGAGGAGTGCGCGCGCAGCCATCATCACACTCTTCTCCCGGTATTCTTGTAGCCCACCAGGTCCTGCAGCAGGTCCGGACTCATGACGAGCGGGGCGCGGGCGCACAGCTGGTGGATCGCGTTCAGACCCATGGCCATCGCGTCCGAGGAGTTGCGCTCGGTGACGAAGTTGTTCACCAGAGCGCGGAGCACGGGTTCTAGCACCTGAAGATTAATAATAATAGTCATAGTTCCGTCAAGAAGTTGTTCACCAGAGCGCGGAGCACGGGTTCGAGCACCTGAAGGGGAAGGTAACGTAAAATAATTAAATAATCAATCAAACCGGTTTCGTTCCGTCACGAAGTTGTTCACCAGAGTTCGGAGCACGGGTTCGAGCACCTGAAGAGGAAGGTAATAATAATAATAATAATATCACCTTGTTTATACTGCTCGGAGCACTGGTTCTAGCACCTGAAGAGGAAGGTAAAGTAAAATAATTAAATAAATATAGTGCAATATCAATCTATACGAATTTGCTTTATTTAGTTTTATTAAATATACAAAACTTGTCCCAGAATGTCCCAGGGACCGTCCTTCCGGAAGGGAACCGAGGATGCAAGAAGCAATATCAATAATTGACGCAGCACATGGGAATTTCTTTTAAGACCCTCGGAAATAATAAAATGTAAATGTACCGCGAACAGAAATCTAATTACATTTTGTAATTTGTAATTTATTTTCATTAATAATTGTACATGTACAATATGTACATGTACATAATAGGTAACATAAATTTAATGCGACTACCCCACACTAAGGGGATGCAGTCCCCTTGTTTTGTGGGGTAGTTGAATACACATAATTGATAAAAGACAGAATAAATCTGTTGTTGTACTTACATCTGGTGGCACGAGATCATGAGATGCTTGAGCTACAAACTGCATCAGTCTGGTAACCTCTGTAATAAAATACAACAAATATTCAAATTATATAGTGTGTAAAAGTGGTTTTTAAATATTTTCACCAACACCTAAGCGTGCAAAGAAAGACCAAGAATGTGATTTTATTATAAAGTATGTACCAGAAAAAATAGATTAGTAAATGGAGCAAAGAAAATAATAAAATTACATATTTCACCAAAAAATAGGGAAGTAAAAATAGCAAGAAAAGCCCATTAGTAAGTAAATACAAAAGGAAATGAATACAAGCACATCCTTACCTGGTTTAGTAGTTTCATAAAATTACACCACCATTAAGTAGGAATTATTAATATCAAGAGAAAATGCACTAAATAAGATTATACTTTAAGTTTGTGAGCCGATGATAAAAAAATAAGACAGTTCTAAAAAAGTACAAACAAAACTATAGTAAAAAACAACTTATTATTTAATTTACACTTAAGCCAGAATTCTACTGCAACATTTTGTTGCGCAATGCCGCACAACGTTTTGTCTCGAATTATCCGCCCACTTGCTGTTTTTCCATATAAGTGCATGTATTTTTTTATGGACTAATTTCAACATAACTTTTTGTATTTAAAATTTTTCTATGAAAAAATAGCAAGAGGGGTGGATAATTCTGCCAGTAAGTGTATAAAAATTAATAGCAGAGAAAAATCAAGCTTTGCTAGTAGTTAATCAAGCAGCTAGTTAAATCGTAAGAAAAAAAGCATTTACTTTAATATCAAAGAGTAAAACTTATAACTGGTAAACCATGCTCTTAAATTAATTTTAGAATCTTGCATGGCATGGATGGCACACTATACAGACAGAACCAAACATTCTTTGACTCATCAAGAACATGACATATCAAGCATTTTACATCCCCCTCTCTCACCATGGAAAAGCTAAGGGTATAGAGACATGAATACACTCAAAAAACTTATCATGTATTTATTATTACTTTTATTCCCAAGTTGTAATGCAAAACTATGGGAATGTCATTAAAATGAAAAAAAAAAAAATGATATAGTCCCATAACTTATAGTAATAACTCAGGAGAACACTAAATTGGATACAGTAAAAGTGAAAATCTAATGTACAAAATTCGAAATATAGTAATTTTCGGTCCTTCTCTCAAAGAGAATTTAAGAATTCCACTCTGAAATTAGAGGGTATTTTTTTAATTATTATTGAGTAAGCGTTGAGCAATAATACCTCTCTGGTGGGGTTGCAGGAAGCGCTGTACATAGGGGTAGAAGTTGAACAGGAAGAGTTTGTGCAGACCAACCAATCTGGAGATCACATCGAGACTCATCAGCTTCACTTCAAACCTCTCGTGGCGTTTCTCCAGCTGGTTGAACAGCTTCTCTGCCAGTCCCTGGGGGTCGTGGATGAGCTGCAGAGCGGAGAAGTGGTACACTTTGTCCTTGGACTTGCGGTTCTTCTTGTTTCGAATGTTCTGAAATTTTGATATAGACATTTTCTATCTTGAATCTTGAAAATGACCATGCAGTTGAAAGCGAGGTATAAAAAAAAAAAAAACCAAAAAAAAAAAACTAAGAGACTTGTCCTTCATATCATATCATATTATCATATCATAGGGTGGCGTCATCGAGAATGATGGTTGTTGTTGTTGTAGCCAGCTGGAGGGGTGAGTGATGGTCTCCAGCCAACTTTATTTCAAAGTTGGCCCGTCCTGAACCACATCAAGTTTGTACAACTCGTGAATGATGATAGCCAGATAGTGGAGGAATGACTCAGCACTTCTACCACTGTCTTTACAAGGAGGCTAATAATGGACAAGGGTCCCCAGAACCCAGCAAATGCTGGTCTACTCCCTGTTTAAAGTTCCCCAGCCAGACTGCTGGTCTACTCCCTGTTTTTGTTTTAAATTCTAGTAAATAAAATTCTAGTGATAATTAAAACACGTGATTTTTTTTATGTCAACCAGCACTTTACAAAAGTTAAAGTTAAAAGTTATCATATTTGTGTTATTCACTTTCGTGATATCACAACTACTCAAACTCGCTTTTACTAAATCTACGCTGAAACCGGGACTTGAACCACCGACCTCCAGGTTACAAGTCCGCTGCCTTATCGATCAAGCCACTGAGGTCGGTCCAGCTCTTTACAAACTTCATGATTAGATGCCTACTCCTCACAAACTTTTAAATATTTAAATGGTAAGTGTGTGTGTGTAAGTTCTGTCTAGACTCTCAGCGAATTTCAATACTCTCTCATCCAAAGGTACATAACATTCAATCAATCACTTATTTAACTATGTTCATGTTCAATAATAATGAAAGAGATTGGTTTTAAATTTCTATTACCATGTGAATGTTATTATTTTTTTAAACAAGGATATTTCATTTATAAAACATCGCGGAAATATTAAGTACAATAACTTTTTCACATACATAAATAAAAAATCACGGAAATATTAAGTGCAATAATTTTTTCACATACATATATCAAGAGTAAATAGTTATACCTTCTTAGCTTTGTCCAGCTGATTGGTTCGCTTTTTGGTTTTCTTGTTGTACTTGTTGGCCAGCTTAATCTCCTTGATTGTCTCCTCATCATCAGAGTCCTCCTCATCAGATTTCATTTCAGTCTCGTCTGCTGTGAGGAAAAACTTGAGCGCCGCTGTCAACACCTAGAGGTTTAATAATACCAGCTTTAATCACAAAATCAAATTGAAATAATATTTTAGGTTCCTTTTTTTTAAAAAATATTTTATAATTTTTTTCCTGTATGTATTTTATATTAACCTAAAGTGTAACATACTTTTACTCGTTTTTCTAAAGAAATACTTAAACAGTAGAAATATACATAGATTTGCTGTTATTATATAAACATTGCAGTGGTGCAGTGAGAGCAATTAGTACAATTTTTTGAAGTGATGAAAAATTGATAAGTAAAGTGCTTTTAGCAAAGTTAACTAACAAAATCATTGACTTGTACTGGTCCAGAGAACCAAAGAGTCCGTGGAAACAACCATTGTGAAAACATGATTTCAAGAATTCACCTGTTCCATAGGTACGCTAATCAGGGGTATGGTAATTTACACTCTGATTATTGTACCTTAGGCAGACAAAAGAATAGTAGTAATAACCTTAGCTGACTTGGAGAAGCAAGCAGTGGAAATCACATTCACAGTCTTGGCATCTCGCCACACATTTTTCTTGTAGAGATGAACCATTATGGAAAGAGACATCTTGGCAGCCCGGTAATTGGTGTCCTTCAGCATCTCATACATGAAGTTCTGCAGTGTCTGGGGAAGAGAAGGGTCAAAGTATTATTATTGAAAAGTACCCACATATCATTTCTAGACTGATAATTTATTGTTTGTCCAGGGGTTGTGTTTTGATTTTTAGATTCCAAAGGTTGTTTTTTATACTATACTCTTCTTGGATGAAATAAGGCATGGAGTTGCTAAGGCTGCTTTTGAGAATTTACTCTCTCAAATATGGGTTTATTAATCTCAAGCCAAAACACCTCAAAACATTGTCATTATGTCTATCTTGCAAATTTAATCAACAGGAAATTTGAACAAAAAATTGCCACCTATACATAAATTTATACATATGTATTATTTTATTTATTAGGTATAGGCACACCCTTAGTAAAAAAAAACATAATTTGATGAGTCACAGTCACAGAAACATTGTTTACTACATTAAGTAGTTTGAATCTGAACCAATTAGTTTGGTTAATTTCACTCATTTTACAATATTGTAATATTTATGTAAGCTTACTGTGTTCAACTTTGCATTCTTGTGTTTGGCATTGATGTTCTTAATGTCTGTTATGATGTGAGTTTCAAGAAATTTTCGCAATGGCTTATCTGGGCACCTGAGCAGTCCAAAAAATAAAGGTAGAAGATCTATGGGAGTCAGAAGACCTTTGTTTCCAACAAGATGAGAGCCTTGCAGAAAGTCTGAAAGAAAAAACACAAGTACATAAATAAAGTTTGAAAAAATGTGAATGGTCACCCATCCTAGTCCTAACCTGGCTGTACATTACATAACTTCAGCAATAAAACAAGAACTGATGTATTCAATGTCCCACTAATGCTTTATGACAAAAGGTTATAAAAATCACTGTTCTATGTTTTCATAAACTAAACCTTCTTTTTTTTAATTATGTACAAAACATGCTTTTTATTTGGATTAAATCATTTTAGTGGAGCATGCCTTAGGTATATCACCACTCTTGATCAAACTTTTTTTTCTTTTCTTGTATACAGGGTGTCCCACCAAACTTGGACACCTCAAATTACTCGGCCCCTGAAAGAGTTTTTGAAAAATAAAAAAATCTAGGGTACATGTGCTAATTATGCGGTTTCAGTTATGAAATTTTTTTTATACAGGTTGGTCCAAAAGCCAGAAATTGAGGTGTCAACTTTCGATTTTTAAATGGATCGACCTGAATTTTATTTGATAATTTTACTTCTAAATGATTCCTGAGTACTTTTTTAAACAAAAATATTACATACAGGGTGGTTTTTTTTCGACCAATTTTTTTTCTAAATCTTGAATAACTCAAGTTCGGTTAATTTTTTCGATAACAAGAAGAGAATGTGTTTGTGTAATGAATACACGCACTTTCAATTGGCATCAAAAATTTTTATACAGGGTGGTTCACAAGTGAAATAATGACTTGATTTTTTTTAAAACCGAGTTTTTTTTAATTTTTTATTTAGGATTAATAATTCTCGTCTAATTTTGCACATTTTTCGTTAGTCATATCGAAAAACAAAACTAAAGTGTTGTACAGGGTGAAACATAATTTTTTTGTAACACCCTGTATATGGGCAAACAAAGAGACGCAAAATTAAATGTAAAGACTAAATATGCAAGAAAAACTTTGATTTTTAATTAAACTAAAAAGTTATGGTGTTTTAACTAATATTGTCGCATGGACCACCCTGTAGATATTTTCTTAAACCATCATATGGGTAGTCGAAACTGTCTAAAATTCAACGAGGAATCCAAATCTGAAAGAAAAAAAATGAATTCAAAAAGCCATGCTCAATTTTGTGGCTACACCTACCTACTTTTTATTTCAAGTTTTAAAATCATTCAGTGTGGACACCAAATTGAAAATGGCTCCAAATTCGTGTTTTTTACTTGTTTTTCGCACATGATTCGAAGTGTTCGTTGAATTTTATACAACTTAGAGTACCTACATGATAGTTTAAGAAAATATCTACAGGGTGGTCCATGCGACAATATTAGTTAAAACACCATAACTTTTTAGTTTAATTAAAAATCAAAGTTTTTCTTGCATATTTAGTCTTTATATTTAATTTTGCGTCTCTTTGTTTGCTCATATACAGGGTGTTACAAAAAAATTATGTCTCACCCTGTACAACACTTTAGTTTTGTTTTTCGATATGACTAACGAAAAATGTGTAAAATTAGACGAGAATTATTAATCCTAAATAAAAAATTAAAAAAACTCGGTTTTAAAAAAAAATCAAGTCATTATTTCACTTGTGAACCACCCTGTATAAAATTTTTTGATGCCAATTGAAAGTGCGTGTATTCATTACACAAACACATTCTCTTCTTGTTATCGAAAAAATTAACCGAACTTGAGTTATTCAAGATTTAGAAAAAAAATTGGTCGAAAAAAAACCACCCTGTATGTAATATTTTTGTTTAAAAAAGTACTCAGGAATCATTTAGAAGTAAAATTATCAAATAAAATTCAGGTCGATCCATTTAAAAATCGAAAGTTGACACCTCAATTTCTGACTTTTGGACCACCCTGTATAAAAAAAATTTCATAACTGAAACCGCATAATTAGCACATGTACCTTAGATTTTTTTATTTTTCAAAAACTCTTTCAGGGGCCGAGTAATTTGAGGTGTCCAAGTTTGGTGGGACACCCTGTATATTTTGTATTGAATATAATGTTATGAGAATTTATTTCAGAGTTTGGTTGATTTTTTTTTTAATTTTTTTTTTAATAATAACACCTTCCTATATCAAAAGAACATCACAAGTCTATTCTAAAGATCTAGCACCATTTCATTTGTTGGATATCTTGACTAGAGAATCAATACCACTCAGTCAATTTTAAAAGAAGACCCATCAGTAAAATTTATGCTAGCAGCATTTGGCAACTTGGCTTATTTAGAAAACTTTTGGATTTCCAATTAAACTGGAGAAATGCTATTTAATCACATACATATTGCAATAATACATTATAGTAATTAAATTACTTTACTATCACTTGTGTCTGAGAGATTTATTAGGAAACTAGCCGTTTGCCCGTGCTTTGCAACGGGACTAAATTTTAAATTTACTAAGGCATGGCCATACTGCTGGACAGCAATGCCTTTTTGAATTTTTTATAATTTTTCTGGACAAAGCAATAATGGTTTTGGTGGGGTCAGTTCTGAGACATTTTTTGCTATCTCTTACCGTTTTGGCTAAACAACTCCGGACAAACAAACATAGGTAGGTAGTCCTTTTTTCTGTTTTATTATTAGGAAATATAACATGTGACTTCTGCAACTCATGCTTTGTATTGTCATTTGTAAGGTTTTACCTTACAAATTCAACCATCCAAGTACAGGTAACAAGAAATATTTTAATTTAATCTGAATGTAGAAATTGATATAGATTTAGGGTAAACTTAGGGCAGAATTAATAGACATTTTTGTAGTAAATCTGTAGAGCTCAAGTCTTGGATTGGGTACTGTATAAGATGGTGAAAACCAGGCAAAATTAATAGACAAAATCAAGACCCCATCTAAGACAGTATGCAATCTGAGACTTAAACAACAGAGGTATTACAAAAATGTCTATTAATTTTGCCTATATCTATTTTCATTTTTTTTTTTTTTTTTTTTTACCATTCTCATATTGGAGTCCAAAATTGTATTGTGAGAGTTCAGAACTTCCATTAGTTGTTGAGCATAGCAAGAAAGACTTGTGGGATAACACTGGGCTACCTGAGCCATGAACATGATCAATTCATCTAAACTCTTGTTGTACTTGCTAGGTTGAAGACAAAACACTGACAGTAAGGATTCAAAATGCCTCTGTTGTTGAAGAAACTGTAAAGGAAAAAGAAAATCAACAAAATAACAAGGCCAGCTAATTAAGGAACCAAGACATTAGTAGTAGTTCAATATTAGAAGTAGGAGCTGATGATTGGAACTGGTTATTGAAGTACCTGTTGAAAAATACTCGGGTACTTGGGTACTGTCCCTGGTTTTCTATGAAAAATTCCCACAAACCAGCTTACTTATTGAATGAAAATTAAAAGTTATCATATTTTTATGTTAATCTCTTTTATGATGTCCCAACTACTGAAACTTGCCAACTTATGAATCAATCTACTGAGGTTGGTTATTGAATGAAAAAAGTCTAAATTAAATGCATTCATTATTTAGACTGAAAGTATATTTTAAGACTTACTGCAACTTTAAATAGTATGCTCGACATGAACAGAAAGGGCAGGGACATAGATTAAACATTTGACATAGGTACTTACCTCATCTTTGTAAGAAATGGGATCCCTTTTAATTAGGTTCTGAAGTTGAGGAAGATTGTTGGGAAGTTGATTATTATGTCGAACCATGATGATTTAGCTGATATTTTCACTTACAGATACAAGAATTTCCACATATGAATTTAAGAGAACTATCCGTATGCTAGTAGAGTCTCTTTTTGTAGTTAAAGGCAAAGATCCTGTAGGATGACAAGGATCGGGATCCTGATATTCCAGACTTTTTAATCAAGCATGTTGATTGTTGATAAAAGAAAAGATAAAAAAGAATTTTATGCACTATATTACAGATTTCTATTGCACTGAACAGATTTCTACCGTTTAATATTAGAAGGTCCCACGTTTTTGTTTACGTGTTTTAAAACAAAAACAGCGGCTCGTGATTGATTGTTCTGATTTTGTGATTACGCGGCTCCAAACTTCAATACGCTATCTTAAATTTATCATATCACCTTACAATCAATATTTAATAAATGCAATTATCAAAGAAGTTTGAATTATTAAGCTTTTTCCGTATGCTCTAGCTAGTTTTCTAGTTTCTTAGCTTCTACTTTCTATAAATCTGCGTATCCTTACTGTAGAAAAAATCCAGGCTAATTTTATTTTTTTATTATTGGAAGTTCTATAGACTTTACATCTCATTCTTCATAGGAAAAATGTCTAGCAAGTCTGAGAAATCAACTGAGGTGAGTTATCAAAATCAACATCATGAAAAGGTAATAGTGTTCCTTGCAAATTAGTTGCTGCCCCAAATGACTCCATCCTCTCGAATAATGATCTTCATAGAGGTACCTGAAAACTACTCCTGCAACATAACTGAGGAACAAACAAGCAAAAACAATTCAGCACAAATTGAGGGAGGGTCAACGTTGAGAACTTTTTTAATGTCCACTATAGTTTACAAGATAATTGATGATCAAGATTTTGAGGGGCTATAAAAGTGAACATAAAAAAAACTACCTAGCCAATAGACTTTTGAGTGATTGTTTACATTTTGTGCACCTGAATCGGTCTCCTAACACATTAAAAGGTGAAACATTCTTCATCTTTGTTGAAATCACAGTAATAGAGCTTTCTATCTAAAGTAAACTTTTACCATAATACTTTCTCTTTCAGGAGAAACCTGTAATAATTGTCAACAAATGGGATGGTTCAGCTGTGAAAAATGCTCTTGATGATTCTGTAAAAGAAGTAAGTACTTATATTTTATCATTTCAAGTATAAATGTGTATTAAAAAATAAAATAATAGAACGTCAGTTTTGGGGGTGTATGTTCTGACTGCAAAGTTTGTACCATCTTGAGTTGTAACCCATTAAATTGAGACCATTAAAGTGTCTTCAACAGCAGAATGGTCTGAATCAGGACAAAGAGACTTGACCAAAGATTTCACTTTAAATTAAATTAGTTCTAAAATTATGTGAATCACAACAGCTCACCTTTTTCTCTACCATATTATTTATATTATTTTCTAGGTTCTCATCAAGAAGTACAACTATGCTGAATGCTTTAGATTAATGGATGGACGCCTCCTCATCTGTGGTATTGCTGTATCAGTTGCAATGTTTGCTTTGCTTTGGGATCATCTCTATCCTTTTCCTCAATCAAGGTAATTTGTAAAACCAATTGAATAATACTTGGGGATCACATTGACTATTCATTTGGAAATGAAATTAAAGGAGACTAATATGAAGCCTCCCCTTGAAAAGTAAAATCCAATATCTTATGCCAATATTTAATACTGACAGAAACTTGGCTTCTAAATCTGTGCAGAGTGAAATAAACATCACATAATATATACATAATTATCCAACTATGTCAAAAATTCAGTAACATGTACAAACATCTAATCAAATAATGTAAATTTTGCTCATTTCAGACCTGTTCTTATCATGTGTGTTAGTACCTATTTTCTCATGATGGGAATTCTAACACTCTACACCACCTATAAAGAAAAGGGAATATTTGCTGTGGCTAAGAAAGACCACGTGGTATGGGAAGCCAGCTCTTATTTGAAGAAGTAAGATTTTTACATTTTATTTTAGTTAGCATTTTTTATAAATAAGAAAGAAATTTTAAAATTAAATTAGGAAAATTTTTAAAAATAAATAATAATAGAACACTACTAATATGTCACCATGTCTCTATATGCATAGATGTCACTATATTGTACATCAAAACATTATAACCCCATATCCAAGTGAAGGGCCTTAAGTAAGGATGGCCAATTGACAGATTAGGATAGAAACCATGTTGTTGTAGCCAGCCTGGTTACAGCTGGGGGGAATTGATGATCTCTCTCCAACTTAAGTTGAAAAGTTGACTGGTTTATAACCACATATTTCTAGGTGCAATCAACCATCATGAGAACTTAGGCTTTTTTTATAAGCTATTAAACCCATGGTAAACTGCCAGCTTTGCTTGTTATGGTTGACTAGTCTATTCTCTGTTTATAGTCCTCAAACAAGACACTGGTTTTCTCCCTGTTTATAACATCCCCCAGCCAGACAGGCAGAAACCATTTATTAGTCAGATTAGGCTTAGTTGTTTGTTATTACCACAGTCCAAATTTAATTAATTGTTTTTTCTTTACTTCCCCTAGGTATGATGACATGTACAATCTGGTTCTGCAGTACAAAGACACAAAAACTGGTATTGTCCGATCTGAACAGTTTACAAAATCAGTTGCTAATTATTTTGATGAAAATGGATTACTTTTACCTGAACTTGTTGAGAATGATGTTTCAAGACTCCACAATGCTATTCTGGCAGAGAAAAAGAAAGAATGAGAAATCCAAGATATTTGTGATCTTATGGAATCATGAAATTTTTGTGATTGAGACTAAAAAGTTTGCTATGTGTTAATCTGAATGAAGCAAGTAATCTTTTCAGGGACTCACATTTTTTGATACCTTCCTGTAATATCAGGCTAGAGTATATTATATAATTTATTGTATTGCCAGATGTTGGCTTGTTGATTAATTGTCTCATTAATATTCAAAATGTAGGTAGTATCTATAAAAGGCTTTTATCATTATATTCTGTACCTGTAGCTCAGTGTTAAAAGTGATATTTTAAATTCATTGGTTGTGGAATTTGAAGACCATCCAGGATATGACAAGCTGTCCTCCCATCTGAAATTTTAACCACATAACATATCTTGGGCTTACTGCTGGAATAATAGTCTTAATCAAATGGTATAAATAAGACAATATTATATTTGGTAATATAATTTCATTGTCAGGAAAAGTTTGCTTTGTCTTATTAACACTTGTTTGTCAGTCATTGTAATGGATATATTTTCTTGTTTTGTTTTCTTTAATTTTTGTACAAGGGTACATCAAAGAGGAGAAATTTTTATACCTCTGTATTATACTGTGTAAAATGGGAATAAGTTTATTAGATAATGATATAAGTCAAAATACTAAATGAAGAACATTGCACTTCAATGTAAATATACATTATTTATTACTTGATACATCAAAGAACTTTTCTGATATATTTTATAAACCAATAAACTATGATTGAATAAAGAATTGAGGTAAATAGATTTGGTTATCTTTGTATTATTTATTGGGTCAAAAGGTTCACCTTTATACTTGTGTAATACAATAACTCTACTATGTTCTGAAAGATCACTCTTAACATCAGAATGGTCAGTTAAAATGAGAATATGTTATTTAAGGCCATCTCTAGACAACTACAAATTCAGTAGAAGATTTTTACTAGGACTTCAATAACACTAAATTTACCACATGGCTCTTTGAACGCCTGACAGTTTGTTATAATCAGCCAAGTGTCTGAATACTATTCTACTAAGCCTCCACCTAAACACAACACCTCTGGGACGAGATGTTAAAACACAACGACCTTGAAGACGTCTCTCTGAAGAATCCCTGGGCTGAGCTTTAACATCTTCAAATGCTGCTTCCTGGAGAGAAAAAAATACAAGTAAATAAGAATAAGTAGGTACTTTATCCAATATACTATGAGAGAGAACAAATCCACTTAAGAGTTATAATTATTGTATTAATATGGATTTTTTTCTTCTGAAATTAAGCATGGTAAAAGAAATGATTTAAATGAAACCCATGCCAAAAATCAGATACCCATCAAAAACATGTACATACATAGTATACTACCCTAACACTCTTGATTGGAGTAAGAACTGAATAATATTTATGTGTACATCAAGCTGCTCCACTTAGTATTTTTTTTTTTTTTTTTTTTTAGTTTTGGAAAAATTGAGTTCTGTGCTGTAGTTGTCCATTTTTCTATCTGAAGGATTTAAAACCAAAACTGATTAAATCTGAACTGAAACTTTTTTCAACCCATGTGCATCTTCAGGGTGGTGACCAAGTGGTTATCTAAAGGTGCCAGGTCAGAAAAATGTGCTGGGTGGTTCAAAACATCCCATGTTTATGAGTCCAGGAGTTGCTTTGTAGCATTTGCTGAGTGAGGTCTGGAATTGTTGTGATACCATGCCCAAATACATACATACCTAAAATTAGTCACCAGTTTCTTAGCTGTCATTTAAATAACAACCTTATCATGAAATTTAATAATTACCTGCAATTCCATAGGTAAAATTCTGTTTCTTCTCATTATGTTCAATCTCATTTTATTAGCCCCATGATCTTCAACTGTCCGCCTTTTTCTGGCATCTTTCTTCATTCGAAAGTCAACCCATTTATTTCTTACTTGTTGAGAAAACAAAGTTGGCTGGAAAAATAGATTGTTATATATTACACAAGATTTTTTTTTCACTCAACATTGTTTGACTCACAAATTACATTATTGTAGTTATTCTCATGGATTTAATGAGAGTCAATTATAGCTACCTATAAAACAAAGGTCCACATGGAACTTGGAGCACATATATGGTTCCTGGACACAAAGTAGAGAGTAAAATCCATCCACATAGTCTATGTGCAAGCCAAGAGTACTAGATTACTAAAATAACTTATTCAAAATTTAGACCAAAAACCTATTGCAATGGTCATTGAGTTTCAACTATGTACATGGATAGTCAGTAAATCTCTGATTTGTGGCACACAGATCTGAAAAACATGGATTGGTGTGTAAATGTTATTTGAGTTTGTCACCAATGTTGGAATAAGCATACACACAATAAATACACTGCCCATTATGTACACAATACTTCCACATGATTGGTTCACACTGTATAGAAATGCAAGATTTTATACTAGATCACTTGTATCTCCAAAACCCCTTAGCTGATTTTTTTTCAAATTTCTTTTTTATATGGAAGATTACTGTTTATTTAAAAAAATAAAAATAAAAAAAAAATTCTAGATCCTATATAAAATTCTGTATTGGCAATTCATAGACCTTATTTTTGCCATTTTTAGTCCAAATTTCACATTTTCTTAAATGTGAAGGCTCAAGTATAAATTATTCAACTAAAAATTACTATGTAAAATGCTAGTAGTACACATTTACATACAAAATTTCATCAAAATTGGGTCTCCACTAGATATAAGCAATTAAGTAAAAGTTAGACATCAGTGCAAAGACAAATTTTGTCAAAATCAATTCAGTAGTTTCTGAGATTTGCACATTACAACAAATGTATATTAAAGACTGACACAAAACCCAAGTTGCTCAGGAGGTTATGAAAAGTCACAAAAATTAAATCAGAGAAAAAATATTTTTTTTACAAAAACAACACAATACTTCCAATTTAGACTAGTCTTAGAAATTTTATGGAAGTAAAACTAGCTCTTTAATCATGCCAGAGACCAAGGAAACATGGCAATTGTTTGTGTCCCATGTCCCAACTTTATGTTTCTTTACTATTGGTATTTCTGACAAAATTATCCTAGAATAATCTAACTAGATTCACATTTTAAAATAGCAATTTCTTAGATCATACTGTATTGAATAAAAAGAGCTAGACCAAAACCAATATGAATAGGTATATATTTTTAAAAAAAGATGAGTGTTTCACAGCCTTTTTTATGTTGTGACCATGAAACAGCAGCTACTATGGATGCTTGTGGTCTCTGTTGTATACAGCCCATCTCATAATATGCCCATAGTGTGTATAATTAAGAAGTGAGGAAATGATCCCCAGTTGCATGGAAACGCCACATAGTGTGACACCATTGCAAAGGAGTAGATTATTTCTTGTGGTCTATTTAAGTTTATGATTACATTTGATATGGGGAAGAAATTTTGAGAGAGGAGACTCCTTTGCGATACTAGTGCTGAGGATGCCACAATGTAGGCTGGTGGGGGGTGGTTTCCACACTTGTTAATTCTACACGCTATGGTATGCCTCTGCTCTAATGAGTGAGAAGTGATACAATACTTCCCTAAGCTGGGTTAATATGATCCCCACCACCAAAAAAAATTACCTGTAAAGGTTTGCTGAAAATTGATAGTGATGCCCTGATGAAATTGTTCATACTCCCAATCAAAAAATTACAATCGTTAGCCCCTGCCTAGTGCCTTGAGTGGTTCTCTTTCCACAATCACCAACCATAAGTCTTTACTGCTTGAATTGGAAAGATTCAATAATAAGTATGTACTGTGAAACTTTGATTTTTTAATAATAGAATAAACTTAAACCTGGAATGAAGGCAAGAAATCTTATCATTTCGACATTTTTGCAAAATTTATAAATTCGCGCTAAACCATGCACAGATCCGCATTTTAGAAAATCCGGTTCACTTTGGAAATCTGTGAAATTCACACATGTCTGTGCAAAATCATAGAAATCTGTTCGGATTTCTCTTAAGTCTGTGCGATTTTTTCCGAAAGTCCGTAAAAGCATAGATAGAGAATATCTATGCATAAAAGAAGTGATTTTACCGAAGTCGCGACAGCTTGTCTAATCTGTAATAACTTGAAGCTAGTCGGATGCGATTAAATCTATTAATTATTGCGTTAAAACTATAAGTCATAATAGAACATGTCATGTCGTTTGCTGAGTGGGGAGATTACCGTAGGTAGGTATACCAAGGACGGGCCAACCGGTCGATCGCGGAGCCCTTTTTGGTCACAAAAATCTCTAGATTATTGCATTTTCCGTACTTCTTTTTGTTATTATTTCGCTCTCATAGATTAATAATAAATAATAATAATGCTTTTTCTTTGTGTTATTGTGTCACAATTTTAGTGGGTAGCGCAGAATCATAGGACTTTACCACTTTAATTTACAATATCTTGTATTATTTTTTTTGCCTAAGATTCTGCCACTGGTCGCTGCTTCACATTAAAGCAGCTACTCATTTTTCCTCACGAGGTATGAGTGGGCCCCGAACATCCAAGTACAGAGCAGAAAAAATCCTCCCCCGCTGGGAATCGAACCCAGGTCACCATGTGTGCAATGCCTAGCGCGCTAACTCGCTCTGCCACAGTGACTACTGCTCTCATAGATTAATTAACACAGGGACGGGAGTCCAAAAGTCGATCTTCTCCTAAAAAGGTGACCCCCCCCCCCCTGTTGTTTACGCTATGTGGGTTTCAGAAAATATTTGTACCTATGGTACACATACCATAATACAAGTTTGTACCTATTCTGGGCACAAGCTTGTATTGTTTCCTTTCTTTACATGCTTATTGCTGAGAAAAGTCAATGTTCCAACGCGTCAGTGGAAATAAAATATATAGGTATATTTAAATGAAGAAATAAAGTGTTTTTAATTAATATTTTACATAGTAGATTACATAATTTATATTACTTAACTAGAATTGTATGGTTTATTTTGAAAATATGTAGGTACATTTATGTGAAATTTCTGGCGTGAAGTAAAATAATTTTTACTGAGTCTCAACCTCACAGAGTCTCAAAATAGTTATGGCAATAGACTCGTAGCGAGGAGGTCGGTGGTTCCCTATAATAGTCCCAATGTATGGCGAATTTAAGTGGTTGTGATCACATGTAAATATAACAATCATTATGATAACCTTATTAGTTTCAGTCCTTTATAAAAATTCATCCCGTCGTAGCTTATGGTAAACAAATATCTTCGATCCTATGTCGGTTATAACCGATTTATATGTCGAACCATTGTCGAACGTATTACAATAGTTTTTCTTTCATATTCTGAAAGATAGATAATGTGTTTTTATATTTAACAACAGTACAACACATAAAGAATACTGCGAAAAAATGTGTATCAAAATAATTAATATTAATGCAATAATTGAAAGGAGGTTTTTGTTTTGTGTCGTGCGGTAACGTCACATGGGAAACCCGGCCAATTTGGTACGCCCAGTTATCTGACCATCACTGTACAGGATCAGTTCCTTTCTCTGATAGTAGTTGACTAGTTCTTCCACCGTGTTGAATACCTGTAACATAAAAAATGTATTTATTTTAACCACATACAAAATATAAATTATTTTTTTATTTTAGGTAACGTGATGCTCTTTGAAAATCAAACACCTCGGCCGAGGTGTGAAGAACACCTATACAAAGAAAGAGTTTTAGGTAACGTGATGCTCTTTGAAAAAAGGTTGTTCTCTTAGTTCGTGTTTATGTGCCAGTTTTGTGTCTAACAATAAAATACATATAATTAGGTAAATGATGTGATACCGCCTTGACATCATCAACAGAGGCACAAAAAGGAAACAAATGTTATGTCCCAAAAGACTCCTAAAAGTCACATTATATCAACTAATTGTATGACACGTAGGTTAGGTTGTAGAAAATGATCAAAGCATTAACCTCGCCTAGTAGTTAAATTCCACTAAAGCAGGGGTCTTCAAAAATTTTCAGTCTCTGGGCCATATTTCTTTTCCGGAAAAGTCCGCGGGCCACTATTAGAAACATAATATCAAAAAAAAATTCCTGCCTTTGACCAAAAGAAAAGTAGAATATCCTGAAGAAAAGTTAAGAACAAGTAGGTTGAAATGGTATGTTCACATGAGAAGAATGGACCAAGAACGAATATCAAAGAAAATGTTTGATCTACAACTAAATGGAACTAGACCCCGAGGAAGACATAGAAAGAGGTAAACAGACATGGTCAGAGATGGCATTACACTTGTAAGTTTCCACTGGCAAGATGTAGAACGGGAAGAAGCTTTCAAAGACAGACAGTAGTGGAGAGATTTTATGAATCGACCCGTAATATACCTAGATGGAACGTTTCGAGATAATATGCATGTAAGAAATACCCCCCCAGTCAACACACCCTCTCAGTCAACACAAGTCCCCCTCAGTCAACACAAGTTTTAGACCAGGTGTCTAAAACTTTCGACGAGGGGTATATACCTATGTTAATTTTTTGGGTTAAGTTTACATATATTGTACAAAATAAAGTATAAGACATATTGAAAAAAAAGAAAGGAGTATGAGGCTAAGATCTGTTAAGAAATAATAAAAACACAAGGATTTCTGTACCTAGGATGTTTTATTTAGTTGGCAAATGCCAATTACGAGTCAAAGAATCTGCCGGGATTGGAACTACAGCTCTCAGAAGACTTTGTTTTCAGCAAAGTTTGGATTCTTTGGGCTAGGTACGCCATTATTTTCTTGACTTCACTTTCAGGAAGAGTGGGGTGGGTGGAAGTACGGGAAAGGTATGCGTCCAGGAGATTCTAGATTGCTTCCCATCCTTCACCACATTTCCACCAGAAGCAAATGCCGCCATCTGGAATGATGTTTTTGGTTGTTGGGGATCTTTGTGAAATCTTATTTCTCGTAAATTTCTTGTTTGCTGTGAATTTTGATTTTGAAGGATGTATTGATATTGTTTCTAGTGCCTTTTTTTTGTTGGTTTTTTTTATTTATTTTTTTTAAATTTTTTTGTGTTTTCTTATAAATTATTTTTCAGTACCAAGGATGTTTTATTAACTGGCAAATGCCAATTCCGAGTGAAAGAATCTGCCGGGATTGGAAATACAGCTCTCAGAAGACTTTGTTTTCAGCAAAGTTTGGATTCTTTGGGCTAGGTACGCCATTATTTTCTTGACTTCACTTTCCATCAGGAAGAGTGGGATGGGTGGGAGTACTGGAAAGGTATGCATCCAGGAGATTCTAGATTGCTTCCCATCCTTCACCACATTTCCACCAGAAGCAAATGTCGCCATCTGGAATGATGTTTCTGGGTGTTGGGGAACCAGGGGATCTTTGTGGAATCTTCTTTCTCATGAATTTCTTGTTTGCTGTGAATTTTGATACTAGTGTTGTGGTGTTTGGCAAGCAGTGTCATCATAACATCTAATTTTGAAAACTTTTAATTTTGAACACCGGCACGTGAAATTTTGAATATCAGCACGTGGAATTTTGAACTTCAGTAAGTAGAATTTTGAGTATTAGCACGTGGAATTTTGAGTATCAGCAAGGAGAATTTTGAGCATCAGCACGTCGAATTTTGAACATCAGCAAGAAGAATTTTGAACATCAGCACCTAGAATTTTGAGTATCAGCAAGTAGAATTTTGAGCATCAGGACGTAGAATTTTGAACATCGGCACGTGGAATTTTGAACATCAGCACGTAGAATTTTGAGTATCAGCAAGTAGAATTTTGAGCATCAGGACGTAGAATTTCGAGTATCAGCAAGTAGAATTTTGAGCATCAGCACGTAGAATTTTGAGTATCAGCAAGTAGAATTTTGAACATCAGCACGTAGAATTTTGAGTATCAGCAAGTAGAATTTTGAGCATCAGGACGTAGAATTTTGAACATCGGCAAGTGGAATTTTGAGTATCAGCAAGGAGAATTTTGAGCATCAGCACGTGGAATTTTGAACATCAGCAAGACGAATTTTGAAGATCAGCAAGAAGAATTTTGAACATGAGCAAATAGAATTTTGAGTATCAGGACGTAGAATTTTGAACATGAGCAAGTAGAATTTTGAGTATCAGCACGTGGAATTTTGAACATCAGCAAGTAGAATTTTGAACATTAGCAAGTTGAATTTTGAACATCAGCACGAAGAATTTTGATCATCAGCAAATAGAATTTTGAACATCTGCACGTAGAATTTTGAACATCAGTAAGGAGAATTTGAGCATCAGCACGTAGAATTTTGAACATCAGCACGTGGAATTTTGAACATCAACACGTAGAATTTCGAACATGAGCAAGTAGAAGCAAGTAGAATTTTGAGTATCAGCACGTAGAATTTTGAACATCAGCAAGGAAAATTTTGATCAGCAAGTTGAATTTAGAACATCAGCAAGTTGAATTTGGAACATCACAAGAAGAATTCTCATCATCAGCAAATAGAATTTTGAACATCAGCAAGGAAAATTTTGATCAGCAAGTAGAATTTTGAACATCAGCAAGGAAAATTTTGAACAGCAGTGTCAGCAACGAAAATTTTGACAATCAGTGTAACTTATTAATGTAGTTCTTGGGTATACTCTTAATTTTGTTGTGTTGTGATGTTTATTGGAGTTAAAATAACTTTGAATGAAAAATTTGAATTCTTTATGTGGCCAATTAAAATAACTATGCATATAATTTGGCCAACATGAAACGAATCTTTCAGGAAAAATACTTGTGTGATTATTGAACTCGCTACTATTCTCTACTTGACTAAAGGGTCTATGCCAGCATCGATGGCGCGTTGAATGCATCGGTTCTCATAGGATCACCAAAGTTAAGCAACGTCCAGCGAGGTGAATACTTCGTGATGCTGGCACCCACGAGCCAGGCTGGTGAGGTTAACGTGGGTAGCAGGTTTGTGAGTTTCCTGCGAATGGAGGGTAACACACCCGTCGTGATATGACCATGCAGTTGAAAGCGACGTTAAACCAAAATTAAAAAAGGGTCCATTATTATTATAATTTTTAAAAATAAAAAAATACCGACCTCAGTAGCTTGATCGATAAGGCGGAGGACTTGTAACCTGGAGGTCGGTGGTTCGAGTCCCAAGTACCAGAAGTTTTTAATTATTTACACAATTATGAAAACTTTTTTAAACTTTTTTGTTGTTGCTGCTCAACGCCTCTATATCTACGTCGTTAGAGACTTTAAATTTTACTCTCGGCAGCTTTGTATAGGTTCTTGTTTAAAAAAAAAACCATACGTACCACTTCGTTTGGTTTGAGCGTGCCCAATCCGATTTTGCTATCCTCCCGTTTTCTTATGACTATGTTGTACGCCCTTCCACCATACCATAATGTCAAGGTCAGGGGCTCACTGGAGGAGGAAGGACGGACCAGGAAACAGCCCTCACCCCCTGAGGAACAAATAGGAATGTGTAATCTTTCTCATATATGTGTTACACAATACATAGAATCACAACGTTACAATTACTTCCGATACATTTCTAATATTAGAAATCGGAAGTATTGTGTTCGTTTTTGTATTTGATTATTATGTTTAGGTGTGAACGTGAATCTTTCTCTTATATCCAGGTTTCTCTTATATCCAGTTCTCATATATCCATCAGGTTCAAATGTACTACTATCTGCACTTCTCACTAATGTGCTCATCAAAACGAGCCCACCAGAGGGTGTGCCTTACAAACAACTGTAACCAATTATTAATAATAAAAAATAAAATAAAAAAATATCAGCACTGGGGTTCGAACCCGGGATCTTCCGAATGGTAAAAAACTTAGTTAATCGTGCGCTTTTAGTTTATTTGTGTTTCTTTAGTCCTAGGCGACCTAAGCAATGTTACTGAGGCCGAGTAGGTAGCACACCGCATTGCACGCATCACGCATTCGGTTCGAATACCAGTAGGGTCAGAATATCTTTGGCTCTGTACCTTGGATGTTACAGATTGCAAACATGACTCCTGAGGAAAGCGGCCTTTGGAATTGGTGTATTAATCGATTTTATAATATTAAGGACACTGAAGCAACATGTCTTTCAACCTTTATACACATACAGCATGCAGCTTTTTACATACTGAAGCATGCTACATTACCTACTTTCAATCATATCAGGTAATGTAAGTTTTAGAATCAGAGATAGTCGTCAAAGTATGTGGTAATACTGGAGAATAAAGATCTTTCAAACTAACAAATACCTGCTTTTTCGTTAGCTTAACTTCATAAGCATGAATCTCTGGTCATTGTTCTCTCATATGTATACAAAGAAATCATTTTATAATAATTTAAGATTGATTTTTCTCAGGTACTTGTTTCCGGTCCTACCCAGGCTGGGTGAGGTTAATGTGGGTAGCTGGTACGATTCCCAGCGAATGGAGAGTAAAACCCCCGTCCTAATCAGGACGTTAAATAAAATAGAATTGTTGGTATTAGGAAGTGCATCTAGCCGTAAAAATGTGCCACAATTAACCAACCTCAACCGCCTGAGGTAGATGTAGAACAATGCCCACCCCAAATAGGTTCGGGAAAAGGCAAAGTGAAAGAAGAAGAATCTCGGATTTAATAACTCACCTGCCGCAACCATTTGTACAGCTTTTTCTCGGTTGACAGAAAAGAACCAAGCCATTTTTGTAACAGAAACTGAAAGTAAGGAAAAAAATATGAGATTAATATTGCTTTAGCCAGAATCAATAAAACATTGAAAACACCATTTCTAGTTCTGTCACTGAATTTAAGCAACGTCCAGCGAGGTTAGGACTTGAATGTCACCCGGTCCCACTCAGACTGGGTGAGGTTAATTTGAGTAGCTGGTTTGTGAGTTTCCAGCGTATGCAGGGTTAAAAACCCTCGTCGTGATATGACTATGAAGTTGAAATGACATAAAACGAAAAAAAATTATCTACTTTTCCATATTTACAAGGTTAACACTTATTTATAATTAGGTAAGTACCTAAATGATTAAAAAAAAGCGTTATTTTGTCCACTCAACTTTCACATCAACCTAGTCCTCAGACTGCTGGAAATACTTCTGATAAAAATTAATTATTGCAAAATACTTGTTCAAAAGTTCAACTTGGGCGCCCTTCTAGAGACTCAATCAGCTTTATAAGTGCCTGGAGATTCTCCTGATTGTCAAAATGTGTCAAGTGGTTAGCGCGCTAGTCTGCTAATTCAGGTAGCGTAGGTATCCGTTGGTTCGAATCCCACCCAGTGCATGAAGTTTTCCTCATTTTTTTTTAGTACGTGGCCACATAATAAAAGGACTTTGAGGGTTAGGTGGTAGAAAATGCTTTGAGCATTAACCTCGCCTGGTGGTTACCTTCCACCAAAGAGTATTATTATTATTATTGAGCATTAATCTCGCCTGGTGGTTACCTTCCACCAAAGAGTATTATTATTATTATTGAGCATTAATCTCGCCTGGTGGTTACCTTCCACCAAAGAGTATTATTATTGAGAATTAACCTCGCCTGGTGGTTACCTTCCACCAAAGAGTATTATTATTATTATTGAGCATTATAACCTCACCTGGTGGTTAACTTCCACTAAAGAGTGTTATTATTCTTACTAAAATGTCTCTACTGATACCTATATCTACTTACCCTCATAATTTGTCTTTTCCTTCACTGGTTCTCGGTTCTTGTTCTTGCTGCTAACATTGTTGTTGTTTTTCGCATCACTGGCGGTACTGTTTCCTCCATCCTGAGCCTGCTCATCAGTACCGTAGCAACAGTTCAGCCAGGATCTTTTAATCGCAAAGAGCCAGTCTAGAATGTCCTGATGAAGTCTCCTTGCTAGATTAAGTAACAATCGGCCAGCTATACGGGGGTAGAAGCAAATGTTCATATTACGTCCCCGAAATATTTTCCATTACATCTTGTTATGCGTGTGGCCCTACGGGGACTGGTCCATACAGTTTCAGTTTTTATCGACACATATTTCTCTCGTAAATCAGAATATTAAGAACCTGTTCACACGGAGGGTGAAAAGTAAGAGTTCAATGAAAGACAGTTGAATCATTTCTATAGAGATGAAACACCACCTGAGGATTTTGTAAGAAATCCCGAAATAACTTTTTTATTTTGATGAAATCGAATAAAATTTGGAATGGAATAATTCCTTGTAAAAAATGTCCCGTTTTACAATTAAAAGGTACTAGAGATTAATTCGAAGTTTTCGAATCGAATAAAATACCCCGGAATTTCAAAAAAGGAAAAAAAATGTTCCTGCTGATACTGATATGAAAAGACACTGTAAATTATACAAGACACGTTTTTTTTTAAATTATCAACACAAAAAAAAATCAATAGTTAACGAAAATTCTATTATCAATTCTCATGTCTTGATGTTAAGGATTGACCGTGTATCATTTTCAGTCCACGAGCCCATATCCTGCTATCTATTATTCAATTAGCCATCTCGAGTTATGCATCCTTATCTCCAATATCTCCTCAGATGATATTATAAGCTTGAATTTAGACAAATTGGCAATTGGCGGAGATGTTACCTTTTACAATACGGAATGGACGGAACCCTATTAATGTGAGTAAAGTAGGTAGCTAATGTTTCAAATGAGCCACACAGGGCGAGGGAGGTGGGCTGGGGACTTTATGAACACACTGTAGCTACCTACTTCATTTTATCCTGGGCCAAACATGGCTAGGTACGATAAGTTAGGTCAGGCTCAAACCTAACCTAAGAAGGTCAAACCTATCTTAATGTACTTATGTATTTAAATATGAGTAAGAACTTGTATAAGTAGATCTATAGATAACCTTGGATTACTGTACCTAGGTATATTTTATAGGTGTAAAATATGGAAGAGGAATCTCTAATTTTGTTTTTTTTTTTAATTTGAGAAAAAAAGTGTTTCAAAGTTTTCTCTTAAATAAAATGAAGGTAAAAATTAAATTACGAACATCATATCTAATTATTTCATGTTAAATTCCTCCAAAAACGTTGATCGCGAGCGCTAAACAAAAAGTTCATTGGTAGATATTGATTGTCAATAACTTAAAAACAATAAATTGGGATAGTTCATTGTTTAATTTTTTTCAAATCACATCAGAATAATTGGAATTTTTTGTAGTACCTAATAATTGACAACAATAACGCAATATTACGTTTGCATAATTTCGATACTTCAGCACTCGCGACTCAGTTAATCAGAAAATACTTCGCGGAACAATGAGCACTCAGTACAATAAACAATAAGTTATTGAGATAGAGTAATAATATCTACATTATACCTAAATGGGTAGGTACTTGAACATAAATATAGAATAGGAAGATGCCTGAGATACAAAAATGTGTCATATGTAAAACAATCCCTGCCACTTCCGAATGTACAACTAAAGACGACGGAACCCATGTCCTCCTTGTTCCAGGGTTTTAAATTTGATGCACGCAAGTTGTCGATATTTGTTAATCACAACGGTAATTTCTCATTCATACCACTTTATTACTAAAATCTCTCATGCTTCGGGGTCGAATCCTAGACCTCCAGATTATGCGAGCGCTACCTTAACGGTCGAAAGAATGAAATTGATCAAATTATAAGAAAATCGTTCTAGAATAAATGGATTAAACGGTTATATTTCAATCAGCGATATGGTTTTTGGAGTAGTCCGGCATGTACATTAAGCAGGTTTACAATATTATATGTAGAGCCCAATTTGGGCCTTCATTTAAACTTCACTCAATAACAGTTTACAAAATATGTAAAAAGTACCTACTAGCATAATTATATGTACTATGTAATGTAATCACATATCATACAATATCAACATAAATATCTACTAACTAGATATGTAAATCCAGATAATTCGCAGCCACAAACATTTTTTGATCGTGATTGGTGGGAGTCTTCCTATAAAATTTCGATAAAATCACAAGCACATCCATCATTATGTAATGTAATGTAAATAGCCTTTATTTAATTTACACATTTAACATAAATACATAAAACACAATAAAGTTGTACAAAATCAGATTGGATCTCCTTATTATCCATCATTATACACCAAGAAAACTTCGTTCAAAATTTCAGCTCCCTGGATTTGTCACAATGATCAGTCAATGAATAGGTGAATTTACCTTTAAGATAGATAAATAACAAAGGTGAGGAAAAGGTCCTAGCCAGGCTAGAATGAAGTTTGAACCTTGAGTGACTACATAGGGGTGACGCTGTTAATGCGCTTCGAACTGTTCTGGGAAATCTCTTTCGTAGGAAATAGAATCGGGTATGTACAAATGTACATAGATTTTATCCTGTGTCTCATTCGGGTGACATAATCCTTACATCAAGGAGTCAAAGGGTTATGAGAAGCAAGAGCACCAGTATTAGATAACAGCTACTTGAAGAAACCTTCAGAGATATCGAAAAATTAGCCCTGATGTGTCATACCGAACATGAAATTTTCAGTTTATCTTTGTGGTACAGTCGATAGAAAACATTTTATAATAGAGAAAATCTCAGGTCCCTGCGTCACCTGTTAATGTGTAATAGAGAACGGACTATACATACCAGGGAGCTGTAGGGATAATAATAATAATATCCCTTATTTATACTGCCCGATTAAGAATATTAAGTCCCATTATTTCAGCAGTGAGCCCAGGACGTATTATTAAGTGGTAAAAATCCCAAATGGGAGGATAACATGTCATGTCCCGGCTGGGTTTCGAACCCGCGACCTCTGGATTACCAGACCGCCGTCTTTACCACTGAGCTACCGGACAGACAAAGATAGCTGATAGATAAAGATAGGTCAACTAAGTAGGTAATCTCTAAAATAGAAATATTTGTGCGCCTACCAATTTTAGTTCTCAAGGGTTAATGTATTCAAAAAGGGTGAGAAAGGAGCGTGACACATGTGCTTGTGTGTGTGAGAAGAGAGAGAGAGAGAGAAGAGAGAGAGAGAGAGAGAGAGAGAGAGAGAGAGACAGAGAGAGAGAAAGAGAGAGGGAGAGAGAGAGTGAGAGAGAGGTACCTAGTTCAGTGTAGCATTACAATGTACACAGTACAATAATAATAATTCAGAGAAGCGGGAATGGCACGAACACATTAGTTGCAGGCAAATCAGTGAAGTGAAGCAACGTCCAGCATGGACAAGACTTAGATAAGGTACCGTATTGAGTTCGAATCTGTCGGTTCTCAAAAAATACGAGGGAAAAACTATGAGAGTTGATGGCGACGTTAGATCCCCAGAGCAAAATCAAAGAAGAAAAGTATAGTCAAAGAAGAAAAGTTCTGGAGGAATTAACGAAGAATTTATATACCCTCGGAACGTCCATGACTATATTTTGATGTCCGTAGTTAAGTGTCATCCGGCCTAAGTATGAACCAAAACTGTAAAAAAAGTTATCATATTTTGTTAATCACTTTCCTTACGTCACAACTACTCAAACTCGCTTTACAATCTTTGCTGAACTTGGAACACGAACCACCGACATCCAGGTTACAAGTTCACCGCTTTATCCATCAAGCTACAGAGGTAGGTAACAAACCTACAAACAATAATAATTATTAGAGTACTAATCAAATTAGAATAATAGTTTTCTTTTACGCTTTTCTCTACGACACATTCCCTGATGCCTTTCTATAGAACTTTTACAGAAGCATACTTACTCGTTTTTGTCGAAGAGAACATACTTTATCTTGGTAAAGTACAATAAGCTTCATCATAAAGTCAAGCGGCGTTTTAATAAAACTTACAAACTTTCAAATTGAAAACAAACTATTGAGTTTAGGTTAAGGAAATTTTAATTAAGAGCAGCAGAATAGAACTTAGGCAGTGTAAAAATTAAACCACAACTAAATTATACTAAAAGGGTACTTCAGATAAATATTAAAAACTAAACGGATTCAGAAAAAATCTTGACGTAAGAATGACCCACAGAGATTTGCAATCAAAGGCTTCAGAGTAAATGATGAATATGATGATGAGTTGAAGACTTCCAAATGAATGCCGTTTTGTTTTATTGTCAAGAATAATGAAAATGATTGATTAGGACAACACCACATGACTAATGAGTCATCGATTTAAGAGAACCGATCGTATTCCCAGAATTATTTGTGAAGTAAGTTATGCGCTGTAATTAATGAGTCCAAATTTCAAATTGGAGAGAAATGTTCTATTTTTTTGATGATCTAACATCCAGCTTTGATTTTATGGTTCCCACAGGCATCTAATAATCGTAGCTATCTAATAATGATTCTGTAGATGTCATATGTCAAAAGAACTAAATCCAAGAAAATAGAGGGCCATTGAGTTTGCCATTGAAAAATATAGAGTTTGGACTCAGAAAAGTAAATAATGGCTTAAAGACCTTGGCATTGGCAACGCTTTAAATGACAAACAGGGGACACAAGAGCAAACATATTCCTGAAACAAAGGATTGCGCTGGCAATACAGCGCGGCAATGCTGCTAATATCCTGGGGCCTGTCTGAAGGAAAATAAATTTCAATTTTAGGATAAATGAAAACCAGACATAGGGATCTTTTTTTGACAAGAAAAAAGAAAGAAACCTGCTAGAAAGGAAAAAATCGGGTCAATTATATTGAAAAGCTGATGGAAATATGAATTTTATTATTTTACATGGAAAAACTTAAAGCATAGTTATTTTTACAAGAGGAAAATATCAGAACCAAAAAGTAATCATCAAACAAATAATATTATGCGAATACTGATTTGCCGACAGAAAAGTTCTATTTACAATACTGTCAAAACCCAACATTTACTTTCAATAGATATTTAGCTTGTTGGCTTTAGTTCGTTAACCCCAACATAATAATAAAATGCTTTTCGGAGTATAAATTCTATTAATCCTCTCATCCACTACATCAATTAGTGCGGGAAATGTTCAATTATTGTTATTTCAGTACGCACAGATTAAAATGGAATAAAACTAAGAACCAATGGATCATAATGTCAAATAACACAGAAAAAGGAAATCAAGCCATTTAAAGAACTGCATGGTTCAAAAAATTACATCGAATTTAAAAGTCACATTCATAAAACGGTGCTGAATTTTAAAAATAGACTTAGTCTAAATATTCATTGAATAAAATTTCAACATATATATGATCTGATTTTTATTTTGAGTCTTTTTTGAGTGATAGCGTGGAACATAAGAGCGTCGGATACTTTGTGTTGTGAGTCATAGGAAAATTCCTCATTATTGGATTGAACAGTGTACAGTTCTACAGTTGTACACGGCTAGTTCATTTGATCTTCAGCCACTCAATTCAAAGAAAATTCTATTATAAAATATTAATTTCATTTCATTGTAAGACTAAGAGTCGATGGCCAAACAATACAGTATATTCTTTTTTAATGACGTATTTTACAAGTCACACCATAAAATTTGATTTTTTCAATGTGTTTTCAGACTGAGCCAGGTCCAAGGCAGGGGACTGAACCCCGACTCAGTATTTCCGGCTCAGTTGTTCCGGACCCCGACTCAGTTGTTCCGACCCCGACTCAGTTGTTCGGTCAGTTGTTCCGACCACTCAGTTGTTCCGAACCCCGACTCAGTTGTTCCGGCTCAGTGTTCCGAACCCCGACTCAGTTGTTCCCGCTCAGTTGTTCCGAACCCCGACTCAGTTTTCCGGCTCAGTTGTTCCGGCCAGTTTATCCGAACCCCGACTCAGTTGTTCCGGCTCAGTTGTTCCGAACCGACTCAGTTGTTCCGAACCCCGACTCAGTTGTTCCGGATGCCCAGCGCTTGCTCCAGCTCCGCCCGCTTCTGCTGCACCTTGGAGTAGAAGTAGCGCACACACCGCCTCCTCGGCCCAGGGCTGGTAGTAGAAGTCGCTGCGTCGCTCCTCCTCGGGATTCCCCACCACGTCAGTCATGGTCTGCGAAGCAAAGTCGACACATCAGGTAAGACTAGGGCTTTATTTTTTTCGAATGTTTACTAATCCTGCAGTATTTAATGTGGGAAATCACTTTTTTTTATTATTAAATTGATTAATTTTAAAATCACAGGAGATAGACTTGATCCATCCCACTTGCATGAGGCAATGTACCTAGCATGCAGGTAGCATTACCTCGTTGGATCGCCAAAGAAATCCTCTGAAAGAGGAAAGCTTTGGCGGCCCTATTGCCAGTGAGACGAACATTTAGATTTGAATAATAAGACTCTTTAGTGGAAGGGAACCACCAGGCGAGGTTAATGCTCAAAGCACTTTCTAGCACCTAACACTGAGAGTTTTTTTATTATGTGGACATTGTGGACAGATACTCGAAAAAATGAGGAAATAGACTCGTTAGTGGAAGGGAACCACCAGGCGAGATTAATGCTCAAAGCATTTTCTAGCACCTAACCCTCAGAGTCTTTTAATTATGTGGACATTGTGCACACATACTCGAAAAAATGAGGAAATATTCATGCATTGTGTTGGATTCGAACCAACAAATCCCTAAGCTACCTGGATTACCAGACTAGCGCCTTAACCAATTTGCTACCAATGCCAAGATTTTCACAAATAAACTTAAAATATAAGATTATAAATTTTCGTAAGATTCCTCGAAAACAAATAATTTTGAGAAGTGAGGGATTGACATCAGAGTGCTAGGAAAAATGAACTGTAACATTAAAGTACTCGTACATGAACATTTGTTCTTGTACTTTAATGTTACAGTTGATTGCTTCTTCCTATCCGCACGCACCTCAGATTTCCTCACTCTAGCCTGATTGACATTACAGGCCCTAATAACAATTGAGGGTATTGAATAACATAATACCGACCTCAGTAGCTTGATCGATAAGGTGGTGGACTTATAATCTGGAGGTCGTTGTTTCGAGTACCAAGCAAAAATTTAAGTAAGGCGAGTTACGAGAAATTCCGAGTTATGAGAATGAAATAAAATACCTTGAGATCTCGAGTTTGCGATATGATCCACTTGTTGATGAACTGCTGAGGATCCTTGGCAAAGCTCAGGAAGAACTCGCGGTTTGTTTTCAAGCTATTGATGGTCTCCACTGTCTCGTGAATCTTGTTGTCCAAACTCTGCGCAAGACACATTACACACAAATATTATTTAAAAATTCTATGAGACAGTAGCACAAGACACAATATTTTATTTTGGTTTTAACGTCGCTTTCAACTGCATTGTCATATCACCTATATTTTATTTTATTTGAAATAAAATATTCCCCTAAAATGAAGAAAATGAAGACAAGGTCGCTTGATGAGTATGATGTGTCTTCAGCAACTAGTTGAAGGCAGGCGGATCTTTTTCTTTAGTAAATAACTAAAATTGATTCTCTTGTATGAATACGAGACTTTCAAAAAGGAGCAGACAGGCGAAGTCTATCTAACCTAGCTGGCCGGCAGATTTCCAAGAGTCTATACAGGGTGATTCATCTTGTGTGATCCAGCCAAATGTCTCGGTTCCTGTCGGTGACTTCCCTATGCAACTTAGATCCTACTGTCCACTAGCGTTTGGAGAACAATTTGCATTACTAGTTCATAGAGTGCTCGAACTTTTGAGTTAATATTAACAGTAAACTAAATGTTTATTTATACAAATTTCATGGTTTTTCCGGAGTTATTATTGATTGATTACATAATAGTTATTAACTAAAATACAAATTCATTAACTCATAGATAAAACACTTCCCGCATATCTGCTGTGCTCTTCATTGTCCCCAACACACTCGCCGCATTTCTGACTTTTATGGTTTTGAAATTGAAGGCCTTGCTGAAAAAACGAGCTATCTCATTTTTTTTTCGAAATCGCGTTTCGACGGTTTCGGGGTCACATTCATTGGTGAAAGAGCCGCTGGCTCTTCGATAGATATAAGTGTACAAAAACGGACCATATGACAGATAGCTTGACAAGGTGACAACGTCGTCGGGTCGAATAATGAGCTGAAAATAATAATTTTGAAAAATGCAGATAGCTCGTTTTTTGAGCAAGGCCTTTTCAATGATAAATTTCCTTATTTAGTTGTAATTACCTGAATTTCTTGTTGACTCGCTGTGGAGAGGAGGAAGTTGTTCATCTGAGTTTTCAGAGTGTCATCAACTTCAACATCAATGTCGTAGCACGCTGTCTGCTTCTGTTCTAGTCCCTCCACACTAGAAGAAAAAGTCCAACGATAGTAGTTTAATTGCATTAAATGATTTATCTTTAATTGTCTCTTTTTTTTCCCCCCGTTTTTTGGGTAGCTGGTACGATTCCCAGCGAATGGAGGGTAAAACACACGTCCTAATTCCAGGACGTTAAATCAAATTGTATCGTTGGCGTTAGGAAGGGCATCCAGCCGTAAAAATGTGCTAAAACCAATTTATTTATTTATTTACACTTTATTTTTTTTACAAAACAGACTTCAACAAAAAATTAATAACAATAATTTTAAAAAAAAAACTTAGAAGTATGTACAAAAAATAATAATAATAAAGATCAAAATTAATTTTTAACTACAATTGTTTTGTAATCCGGGCGAAGTTAAAGCCTTAGGCATTTATACTATTTCTGGGTGAAATAGTAGTATACTCCACCCTTGTAAGAAATAAATAAATTCTCTGTCACTTAACCCCGGTTAAGCAAACCAACCAACCTTAATCATGAGCTTGAACAACGTCGACCCTGCTTAAGCGGGACAAGACAGAGTAAAAGAAGACTTATTGTCTCTTTCAAATTGAAGATCATTCAATCCGTTGGTTTTACCTTCTACTGGCTTGAAACTCAAAAAAACCAGCATTTCACATTAACCTGACTCAGCGTGTGTATTCATAGACGCGAACCTTCTTATTTGCTAATAAAAAATTGAGGGAGACTGATTTGTTTACAAAATAGGAGAGGGACTAGCACTGCTAGCACATAATAAGTTTGAATTACTGCAACATTGTAGAGACAAATTACGGAAGTCAGTTGCGTTACGTTTTCAACACCACCCTGAATTCTGAAAACGACTTGGTCCAACTAGCCAAGGCCCGATGTAATTCTCAGTAGAAGCCACTCTACATCTTCAAAGCGAAATAGCTCTTCAATACTAAACAGTGATATTTTACTTTTCTTGCACAAAATCGTATCTAAAATAGTTTTCATTCAAAGGAAATTTACCCAGAAAATTCAAAAAATACTGGAGATATATAAGCTTTCAAATTTAAATATAACAACCTGTTAGCATATAATAATCATATTTTTTCTGTCCCTATAAAAACAAAGTGGGCGTTCTACTAAATCACAATCGACAGAAATTGTAAAAAAATCAATTTACTTTATTGAAAACAGAAAGCTAAACTTGGGGCCATGACAAGCGAAAGTTTCAACGTGGGGTTCGGAGACAGCAACCGCAACTCTAGTCGCGTGTTGAACCCGCCAGGGGCGTCAGCAGCGACATTTTCGGCACCAACTCTCTGGCCCATGGCCCACGGTCCCGCAACGTGTCCCACCTGCAGAGCTCCTTCAGTTTGGGAGACGCTGGCCCAGGGAGATGCACAGTGTACGATGTGTTCCCGGAGAAGTGGACCAGGAGTCCTGCCACTGCCGCGAGACTTACCCGCAGCGAAGTCATGCCAGACAGAGGTGATTATTTGTTTTTAACACAAAAAAATTCTTTTTTTAGAAAATACAAGAAGATGCCTGATAAAGGATTATTTTGATGAAATAAATCATGTTTTTTTTTAAAAAAAAAAAAACTCTTCTTATATTTTTTAATCTTTAATTAAAATCTTGAATTTCATTTGATTTTATTTTGAACTTTTTCTTAACAACTTGTATTTTATACTGTCTCTTATAGTTTTGTTTTCTTGTTGGATTTACTTATTAACCGAACACAGTGAGGGAGCGAAGCGACCACACTAAGTGAGGTTCTATTTTAACTAGCATACTGGACGATTTGACTTTCGTTTGTTCGTGTGTTTGTCCGTCTGTTCCGCGATAACTCTTGAACGGATTCTTCAAGATAGATAAAAATTTATATATATCGCCGCTGCAAACACAAACTGTCGTATCTGCAAATTTTGCCATTGCAGTTAAGAAGCGCACATAGTGGTTTGTGCTTGCTGAGAATCTTTGAAACTCACATACGACTAACCTTAAAACTTGAATACTTCGGGAAGGTATTGAGATACAAATACGAAGTGAAAAAGGAAGTTTCAAACCACTATGTGCGCTTCTTAACTGAAAATGGCAAAATTTGCAGATACGACAGTTTGTGTTTGCAGCGGCGATATGTTCATTGGGGTCCTATATTTTATCTATTGTTTTTTGGGCCGAATAAGGCCAGTCAGGGTAAAGTGAGAGTCGTTATGGTGAAAATTGAAAACGATTTATTTTTTATTTTTATTGAATAAAGCAAGGCTCTTGAAATTTTGTAGAATCGTTTAGAAAATATATATGAGTTCAGTAGTAAAATTTGGCGATCGTGAAAGCTAAGGGGGCCGCACTCTGGTAAAAAATCGAAGGAGGGCCAAAAAAAAGGGCCGGTTGATATTTTTTAATTAAAACCTATTGACTAGAGTATTGAATGAAAGGTCTCGATGTCCTCATGCTTGATTGAACATTTACAATGCGATAGTTGAATTTTAAAAAAAAAAAAAAAAAAAAAAAGATGAGTGTTTCACAGCCTTTTTTGTTTCGTAGCCATGAAACAGGAGCTACTGTAGACGCTTGTGGTCTGTGTTGTAGCCTGCCCATCCCGTAGTATGCCTCCCCTCTGATGGGCGAGAAGTGACACAATACTTCCCATTTAGGTGCTGGGTCAACACGAGCGCACCGGAAGGTATCCCTTACAAACAACTGTAACCAAATTTTGAATACAAATTTTTGTCGGCGCGGGGGTTCGAACCCGGGACCTTCCGCATGGCAAGCGAGTGCTTAACCACTGAGCTATTCGTGAATCTGTGTGAGGTTTACAGTTCACAGAACCACTAGTATTTTCAAGTAATCCAAAATAATAAATCTATATATATTTATTTCTCAGGCTGATATCACTTCTCCCTTTGTTCTATTAGATTTTTTTTCCCTTTTGACCAATAAAAAAAAATATTTTTTTTTTTTACAAAAACGAACACAATACTTCCGATTTCTACCTAATATTAGAAATTTCTCGGAAGTAATAATAAAAAGTACTGTCCTGCTGAATAATTCAAGAGCATTTTTCTTTTTCCTTTTTTTCGCAGGCGCAGAGAAGGAAATTGCTTTCGATAGCGATGGTGCTCCTGTAGAGCCACAAGAAGAAGAGTTGTGTCCTAATGAAGATGGCTTGGATATTCAAAATGAAGGGGAAAACAAACTATCTCAGACAAGCGATGATAGGAAGACTTACGATAGAGGTAAGTGTAGAGTTTGGGCATGTTTAAAAAAATAAAATTCTATCAATTAATTCACTAGAAATAAGCAAGCTCAGTTTAAAATCGTTCAAATTGTTATTGCTGCCAAGTGTATACGATGTGAACCACTTACGAGGAAGTATTGTGTCCATAATTGGCAATGTATTTTTATTTTTTAATTAATTAATTATAAGAAAATAAATCACCGCATAAAATACTTCTACCTTGTTGTTGTAGCCAGCTTGGCTACAGCTGGAGGGTTGAGTGATGGTCTCTAGCCAACTTTATTTCAAAGTTGGCTCGTCCTGAACCACATATTTCTATGTGCGATCAACCATAATGAGAACATTGACTTTTCTTTATAAGCCATTAAACCCTTAGGAAACTGCAAGCTAGCCCGGCTTGTAAGGGTTGGCTAGTCTATTCTCTGTTTACAGTCCTCTAGCGGGACACTGGTCTTCTCCCTGTTTAACGTCCCCCAGCCAGACATCTACCTTAATTTATTTGAATGAAGGAGCAAAGAAATATGCAAAAAAAAAAAAAAAAAAAAAAAGAAAGCGCCAGAGCTTGGTGTAATTTTCTTTCCTTTTACAAGCAAGTGGTACCTAATCTGGCAGCCTGGCCACACACAGGTCATTCCACAGGTCACATCCAGCTCCCACGCGTGGGTTCCCGCAACCCCATCACTGGGTTCGGCATAGGGGAGGACGACACGAGGGAGATATCGTCGGTGGGATGTGACTCGCACAATGACAACTCCGGCTCGGGGCGCAGCGCGGGGAAGCGGATGTTCAACACGTACAACAAGAGATCCCAACAGTGGTGAAAAGAGGGAGACGACACTTTCATAGGTAGACAGATAACGGAACAACAGAAGACTGAATGTATGTATGGGCTTTCACTTTCATATGTTTACGGTAAACAGATAACGGAACAACAGAAGACTGAATATATGTATGGGCTTTTCCAAGAGAACAGATAACGGAACAACAGAAGACTGAATGTATGGGCTTTTCCAAGAGAACAAAAAGAAAGAGTCATGTATGCAACTGTTTATTTTTAAATAAGGTTAATTAAAAAACTATTGTTTTTGGTATCAATCAATAAAGAAAAGACAACAGCTGTCTAATAACAGAAATATTACATACGTGCTTTACTATCTCATAAATACCAAATTATTTTTGTTGTTTTTTTATGTTATTGGTTTTTTTTGTTGATTGTTTTGAATGAAAAAAAAACAAAGTGTATGTATACATGGTTTTTTTATAGATACATAGGATTTTCAATACATGGCTGAGATTTTTGATCCTCCCAGTAAGTTATGAAAATAAAGTGAAAATAAATTTTTCAACGAAGAATCGGGGATTGATTTTTAAGACAATCGGACTTACGGTTCAGTTCTTACTAATAACATGTTGTTTGTTTTAATATTAAAGTTCTCTGACCGTTGATTCAAAATTGGGACACAAAAATATGGCTGCGACCAAGATTCTAGAAACAGCTGTTTCAATTCTAATTTTGACAAGGGTTGTATGCAGAGTCCTCACTGTAGGGATGCCTGGGTCATTTTTCCCTTCAGCTGATTTTGTTATTCAGAGACGTTTGTTTAAAGCGTCTGTGCGCATGTGCAATCAGATGTTTCTTTAATAAATAATTGTCAAGGTCGAAGTATTCCCTATAGCAAGCTCGGGACCACCCTACAGTGAACCCTATAGGGATTACAAAATCGTCTCTGCATACCAGCCCAAGTCTATTATTTATAAGAGGATTAGGGGTGAAATTAATAGACGTTTTTGTAATATAGCTGTGGCGCTATGCCTCGGAATTCGTACTGTCTAAAATAGGGATAACTGATGTCAAGCAATGACTGAAGTTATCGATTTTTTCTATTAATTTCGCCCTAAGTCTATAATGTATGTCTCTCTCGCCATACAGAGAGGAAATAGTGCGTGTGTCTTGGGTACCATTCCAAGTGGTGCGAAGTTGGAGGAAATATTTTATTTGTAAAAGAAAAAAAAAAAGATACAAAAAAGAGTACCTGATGATGTGGTTGATAACAATGGGATCAGGAGGATGCAGCAGCGGGTTCAGACGCTGTGGAATCTCCGCGAACTTCATGCGGGCACAGGCGAATATTTGCTCGAAGAACTTGTCGCAGTTGATGAACTCTCTTTCATGAGCATCCTGGGAATATTCGGGACAGTAGAGTTAGCAGGCAGCCACAGCGAAGACCCTGGGTCTAGAAGTCTAGACCATATTCCCTACGACTACAGAGAAAGTATATTTATTTATATACGGCCGTGTGACGACTACGTCACTTGGCTACACAGTCCGGCTTTCTAGGATATTTTTTTTAACAAGATTTTTACAAGATTTTAAGGTGAAAGTGGAACATTTTCATCAACATTTTTTTTTTTTAATTTCTTTGGTTAATGGAATAAATGGTAGACGATTTTCGAGACTCCGTTCACGCCGCTTACATTTAATATCATGGTTAGATAATTTTGCGTGGTGTCGTACCTTAGGGCTTAGGGTCTAGGGCGTCATTGTGTCCGCACAGTTCAATAATATTTAGGTAAATTCTAGTACTTTTTTTAGATATAAAATTGCAAAAAAAAAAAAACTATTTAGGATATTTTCAGGTTAACTAGAAAGAGTAAAGCCGGGATCCTACTGAGAGCAACATTTTGTTGCGCAACGCTTTGACTCGAAATTTAAATGGGAAGTGTTGCAAAGCGTTGAGAAGTCAGTGGTGTTTGTTCTCGTTTGATGTTAAGAAAGAGTGGATCATGAAACGTTACGCAGCGTTGCGCAACAAAATGTTACAGTCAGTGGGATCCCGGCTTAAGTATATCTGAAAATAGGGAGGAAGTGTTGGAATAAAAAAAAGAAGGAACAACTGAAGTACCATAGGCAATAAGAGATTGCCATAGGCAATAACCCCGCCCTTTAGTTAGGGCTTATGTTTTTATATATTTTCTATTCTTTTTCATTTTTATTGTATATATTGTTTCCATTTTTTTCACTGCTAAAATAATTATTTGTAAGTACATAATGTCCATTTATACCTAATAAAGCGTTGTATAATAATAATAATAAAAAAAGTTTTTAACGTTATGTCATCAATGGGAACAAGACAGGAGCCCACGGTCCCTCCTCGTCTTTCCCGGAAACGTTGGAGTTTGGAGGAGAATATAAATTCTATCACATTCTCCTGACTCCTGACTCAAATCAAATAATTTAATCTATGTTTGCTATGAAAATAGCCCATAGACTCAAAATGTAACATACCATTGTAATATGAGAAATAAAATGAAATAATAATAAGTACCTGCAGCTTGTGCGTCTTGATGTACTGCCAGAGGGCGCTGATGATGACAGGCCGGGTCTGGGTGTGGACGCCAAGCAGTCTGGCCAGGCGCGGGTCCAGCTTGAACTGGAGAGGCTGATAGTCCAGCAGCAGGAGGATGGTGCAGCGCACGTTCTTGTCTCCTGGACGCTTCACCTACGAATCAACCAACATTAATATAGTTCAGGGGTCTTCAACCTTTTTCAGTCTCTGGGCCATATTTTCAGAAAACTATTTTTAATTTCAGGAACAAGTGTTGGTATTTTTATTTTCAAAATAAAAATAAAATTGTTTCACTCATTTTTTTTTATACAGAAAAACTAGAAAATTAAAAAAAAAAAAATTGTACAGCAGCAGTCTCTGATCAGTTTCTGTTTAGAAAAAAATCAACTCTGTGAGGGATCGAAACTAGGTCTTCCATGGGATGGTTGGCATTGCATGGCATCCACCGATTTGACAATATTGGGTTGAAGTTTTGTTGTAGCAATCCGGAGGGAGTGTTGGTAAATGCACTAGTCTTGTAGGTGGGAAACCTGGGTTCGAATCCCATCGGATTTGTCACTGCTCGTAACTTTTGCATAAAAAAAAAAAAATCTTGGCCAGCTAGTGCTGGAAGAAATAGGAAATAACATGAATGAGCTCGCGGGCCACCAAAAATGACTCGGCGGGGCACAAGTGGCCCGCGGGACACAGGTTGAAGACCTCTGATATAGTTAGAACCGTTTATATTTACATCATCATAGTGTGGCGTCATCGTGAACGATGGTAGCCAGACAGTGGAGGAATGACTCAGTACTGTCTTTACAAGGAGGCTAATAATATTGACAAGGGCCCCCAGAACCAAGCCAATGCTGGTCTACTCACTGTTTATAGTCCCCCAGCCAGACTGCTGGTCTACTCCCTGTTTATAGTCCCCCAGCCAGACTGCTGGTCTACTCCCTGTTTATAGTCCCCCAGCCAGACTGCTGGTCTACTGCCTGTTTATAGTCCCCCAGCCAGACTGCTGGTCTACTCCCTGTTTATAGTCCCCCAGCCAGACTGTTTATATTTACATAAAACTATATTAATATAAAATAAAGAAGATACTTGGAGTACACAATAGGGGGATTTCTGTCTCTTTTTTTCAATATTATATACATAACTAGCTGAAACTCGGCATCATATCGCCGTAAAGGTTTTTGCCCGTGGCTGGCGTTCTACTTGGAAATTTTAAAAATCCTTTCTTAGTACACAGCTACGTACCCAAAGGACACTGGTCCTAATTCATTTAACTCGGCCATTTCGTGGGTTGATTGTGAATCAATGTTAATTGATTTCATATACATATTAAGATTTGTTAAAAGATTGCTTCATAAACCAACACTAATAAACATTTATTATCGATTACAAGAGATCGAAAAAGGATTAAAATTCAGTATTTGAAGCCTTCATAGGTAGAACATGGCTTAGACTACTATTTTCTCAATGAATTTTATCCTAAAGAATATGAGATTTTTACTTGATATTTTACTTACGATAATTTCTGATATTAGAAACGGAAGTTTTCCTTTGTAACGGACAAGGAAAGTAAAATGAACTGTATACTCTTTGATTCCTCCCCAAGAGAAAACTCACCTGGAATCCATCAGTCTCCTGGGTGGTCGGCGTGCGATGCCACTCCACCAGGTGGTTATCAGGACCGTACAGATCCTTGTCCAGCTCTATCACCAGGGACTTGAAGAATGAGGAGAACTTGCGTTTCACCTATGGGAAATGTTTGAATGAAAATTAATAGATTTATCAATATTATTTGTAAATAATTTGAAGATACATTTTTTTTTGCTTTACTTTCGTGTGAGTTTTTCAGTAAAGTAGAAACAAGAAAAGCCAAGGGTTTTATCTTCAAATTATTAAGATTTTTTATTTGTTTTACCAAGAGATGAGTAAAATTAGAAGTTTTCCAAGTGACTTATAGGATATCATTATTATTTGGTTTTATTTATTGGTTGTTTTTGATTAACTTTGGATTTTTTTTTCTTGCTTTAATCATTTTACATGTATTGAGTAATGAAAAAAAAAAAAAAAAAATCGTGTCACCTGCATACAAACCAAGAGCAGTTCCTCCTAAACTAAGGTGAAATTAAAAGGACCTGTTAGAATAAAAACTCTGTATCATTTATATTTTGTAATTTTGTGAATCATCACAACGTTTTTATATTTTTTTTTCTAGACTTAGTATAATTTATGCTTAAAATTGTACATAGCCAAATTAAGCATCTAATACTTAATGTCATTTTTTTTTTCTCAACAAATACTTGAAATATATTTATTTACATATAATCAATTATCTTCTTCCTTTTTAATCACAAAGTTTCGGTAAAAATTAAAATAGAAAAAAACAGGAATTGCAATGTTCACCTTGTTGGGATCATTCTTGGAATCCTCCAGAAGCCTCCCCTCCACCCTGAGTTCCCAGGATGCAACACTTCCCTCCTCCCCCTCTCCCGACTCCTTGGCAGGGTAGAAAGTGTTGGAGATGAAGATCCTGAGCTTCCGCTTCTGCTTCATTGGACGTTTCAGTGCTTCCTGTAAAAACACATGAGATAAGTATCTATCGCAAATCTTGCTAAGGGTTGATTGCCGCCTACTGCATGAATATGTTAAAGAATTTGACCTCATAACAAAAGATGGATTAAGGAACTCAATAGTTCCAAATCAGGCAGTATGAGTATCTTTTAGATTATACTTAGAAAAATACCACATTAAAAAAACCATTTAATCACTATTAACATGATTTTATTAATATATTTAAATTTATAAATTTGAACATGTAAGGTGCATTTACTGAACATCACCTTACATGTTTAAAGTACTTACTTGAATATCCAAACGTTTCCTCATAATAGTTGAGTCTAGTTTACGTTCAAAAGCCAGAAGATCCATGTAGGCTTGAGATTCTGGAACCAAATCGCGCACCTTCTGTGGTAGAATTTTGTCAGCCAATTTTTTCTTCTTTTTGATGGGTCCAACACCAGGAGGGGCATGTTGGTAATCACTGGGAAGAGAAAGTAAATGCTGATATATGCTGATTTTCTGTCATTTGATATGACTCTAACAAAAATCATCTACCATGCCATGAAGTTACTTGACCAACTTTATCTACTATAGTTTGTGTACAATTGTACGTATGTATCAATAGATTCAATATTTGGGCTGTACCATGTACCATTCTAAAAAAATAATCTATTCAGATAATTTATAACAATGAAAAAATTGAGAGTTCAAATCTTTCTAATTGTTTCAAGTAAAATGTTTTTGAACCTTTTCTAACAAGTAAAAACAAAATTTTCAGTAATTTTCAAGTTACAGAATCTACAAATACACTTAGTTAAAGTTTATATGTTTTGTTTATGAAAATCTACCTACTGAATCACTGAACCAATTCTCCAACTAGGTAAAAACATACGTTTTCATGTTGTTTGGTGGTCTTGCATCACTGGGTCGTTTGTTGGGAGTGTTCTGGTTGATGGGACCACTTGGTCTCATGCCAGTGTATGGAGGTTGTTGAGGCGGTGGCCCTCCAGCCCCCACTCCTCTGGGTCCAGGAGGAGTAGGTGTGAAGCCAGGCCTTGATTGCATCTGAAATTTGAAAGATGTTAAATATTTAGTTGAAGTAGACATGCTCATTGCTCATGATTTGCTAAATTACTCATCACAATACAAGTTATCATCCCATTTGGGATTTTTACCACATAAAAATATGTCTTGGGCTTACTGCTGGAATAATGGGACTTAATAGTCCTAATCAGGTAGTATAAATAAGGCGATATTATTATTATGATTTGCTAAACAACACAAAAATGGAAGTACAAAATGTCATTATTTTCATAAGAGACACGAAATACAAGTTTTTTAAAATTATAAAATCAAATCAATTTTACATAATTGGCCAATGCCCTTCATGTATTGTTTGACAAATTACCCTGTTTCTCTATCCAATGAGGAAAACAATTCCGTACTTACAGGCATACTTTGATTTCCATATCTCATAGGAGGACCAGAAGGTGGAGGGTAACGCAGGGGGGCCTGGTTTGTATTCTGAGTGCCCTGAAATCTCTGGGACATTTCAGCTGAAAAGACCAAGTAAAATAATATGTATATTAATTAAAGATTGAGAGAGAATAAAATAGAGTCAAACCAGTGGCGGCTCGTCGGGTGAAGACACTGAAGACATTTTCACCTAATTTTGAACAGTGAAAACACTACTCATAATCCCTTGAACATGGCACAATTGATCCAACTCAAGAAAAAAAAAAAGAAAAAAAAAAGAGTAAGCTTTGTGTAAAATAGATCAATGCTGCTTAACATTTCATGTTACTTTCCAAGGAGAACACCAAATGTGAAGACAATTCCCAATTGTCTTCAGTTGTCCTTGAATCAACCAATCAGAGTTGAGTATTTCCAAGTAGGTATCATGAAATATAAGGCAAGAACTATATCTATGTAATATGCTACTGAGGACAGTCTTCAGTTGTATTCAGTTTACATTATCTACACGACCTCATACGAAATGTCACGAAGCCACATACCATGCGCGATGTCACGTGTTTTTGATATTAACATTGTTGCCAGTAGCATTATGCCAGACCTAGGAAACCAGTCAATGATTTAGCCTCCCATATCTAGCACAATCTTGTAATATTAAAAAAAAAAAAAAAAAAAAAATAGTAATAACGTAGGCGTTAGGAAAGCAGGATTTTGTGTCAGGAATTTTGGATATTATTTCTCATTTTTTGGGTTCTAGTTTTATACATAGTTCCTAAACGATAGCTGATACCAATAAATTTTAACTACTTAATATGTATCTTGTCAACTATAGTGTTAAAAAGGACATCTCGATTGAAGTCAAATCTCGGAAATAATTATTTAATGTAGGTACCGAGATTGAGCCAAATAAGATAATCTTTTATCTAGTTGTTCCAAGAAGTTTTTAAATAGGGACAATTTTGGTCCTGTTTAAGATCCTGACTATGAAACCACTTTAAAAAAAAAATCATGAAATTAGACGTTTTGAAATGAAATTCTCAAAAGAAAATTCTGTTCAGGCGGTGTAGTATTATTTTTTTAAATAAATAAATACGTCTTACATGATTTGAGGGATTTCTTTAAATTTAAAATATAGCTCTTGAAGTTTGTAGAAATTTAGCTATGAAATTAACTTGGCAACATTGTATCTCTTATCTTTAGAATGTAAACAAAACTTGTAGTGCACTTTTTAAATTTTATTAGATTATTTTCAAATCTTTTCAACGGTAATCAAGTGACTTTTAATTGGTGTAACTAGTTAATAAAGTTATTTCCCAGTATTTGATACAGGATAGAAACATTATTCCTACCTGATCTGACCTGTGCTTTTCATAATAAGTTGAATATGAAGTAGCTATGTACTTCTTTCAGTGTCAGAAATAACATTATAATTATGCAGGTTGCAGGTAGCTAAGCACACAGCTTCCAGTGAAGTACTTAAAATTATAAGGCAATATCTGTGTTTTTCATAAATAGTCATTTAAACATCAATGGTAACACAAATTTAAGCTGATTTTATATTTGTAGTAAGTATGTTTTCTTAGATTTATTTTGTAATCTGGTGGTGGATTTTCTTCCAGTTTTGGATTGTAATTTTTAGTCTTCAACTAACTTTCTTTCCTTCCCAGTTCTAACCCCTCTTTAAAATGTTGTACCTACCTATCTACTGAGGTATAATCCTAATATTTTTATTTTAATTCCTTTTTACCAACTTTTAGTTAATATTTTTTATTAAGATGAATAAATATTTTTTATTAAGATGAATAATTAATAACAATATTTCAAAGAAACAATGAGATTCCCACAAAATCATGGAGTTCAAACATTGAAAGTAACCCCATTCAGATTAAGAAGTAATGAGGATAAGAAAATATTATGATTACTGGATGTCCAATTTCTCCAATTACTATAACCACCACTAAAAAAGTAAAGCAAATGCCTGCCCCACAGCCATACAGTTCAAGCCTGAATGGTTTATGAAAAATGAATGGCTGTGTACCAGCTCAAGTGTTGATAAATTGTTCTGCTGGCCTTGTTTATTTATTAAGTACCAAGTGTTCTCCAAAAAAAGTACCTATAAAAACTTATATGATGCAAAACTGGTATGAGAGAAAATCATGCTCTGCAGGGAAACAGCCATAACTTACAATGGGCTGTGTTTATGAGACCATAAGAACTAAGATCTGATAAATTAATAATTTTATTTTTTCAATACTTCTGGGTATAATTTGTCTTCACCTAGTCTTGAAGTCAGGAGCCGCCACTGAGTCAAACTCACCAATCAGTTGTATTTTTCTGTGTAAAATTTATTCTTTGTATAAATATTAAAAATTATACATTATGTTTCTGAGAGCTCCAGCCATTTATTTAACTCTTACAGATATATCTTAGGGATTTCTTCACAGTGTAGTTCTTGGTAATATTATTCTCATTGACATCATACCTTGAGGTTATTATTACAATAAAATAATGTATAGCACAGGTATATGAAACAACTAATTATCATTTGCCCTAGTAAGACATTGCTCTTTTATTACTACTACTGGTTACTATCCATATAAATAGCTTGTTACTCATTTTTCCTCACAAGGTATGATTAAACCATGTGACATGCAAAGTACAGACCTTGAATTCACTGGGATTTGAACCCAGGTCACCTGCATGCAAGTGAAGTGTGCTACCAACTCAGACATGGTGACTACAATTACATGTTACAGTAGTCCCACTAACTTGTAATTCAAAGGACATTTTGAGTTTCAAATAAGGAGCAAAGTTTGACAAGCGTAGAAGGATTCTTTTGAATTATTGGGATTTTCAATTTATTGGTATTTCAAGTTAGCAAGACTACTGTATTAACCCATAAGCGCCCAGTGGTACCATATGGTACCAACAAAACCGTTCCAAACATTGTCTTATCTTGCAGGGACAAGTTAGTATATTCGGTGTTCTGTTTACGTTAAATGATAGAAAAGAGTATGATGCTTAGAAATATTGTTTGGTTGGCGAGTGATCTTGGACAGAGACGGCCGTCGGAGCTCCGAAAATTGGTGAAATTTTGCGGCCATGTCTTCGAGCAGAATTCTCTTTGAGTAAGTACTTTCACTATATTTTTTTAGATATTTAAAAAAAATATATATTCTAAAGAGTATAAAGATATATTTTACAATCACTTTTAATTAAATAATTTTCCATAGCGCCTGTGAGAGGGCTCCCTTTTTTGTTGGTACCATATGGTACCACTGGGCGCTGCCCGTGTCATTTGAAAAAGTAATTTACTTCATTGCATTAACTTGCGTTTACTTCATTTTTGACTTCATTTTTTTGTATTTCATTATTTTATTTATAAAAAGTTAATTTTTATTTGTGTTTTTCAGAAGGAATCTTACTTTGTCCAATGCTATAGGCGATTATAATAAGCACATGGGAGGTACGGATTTAGTTGACCAAAATATCAACAGGCATAGGATCAACATTCGTGGCAAAAAATGGTGGTGGGGAATATTCACTTGGCTTTTGGACGCATCAGTCCAAAATGCTTGGGTTCTTTACCGCCAAATTCACCCAGAAGACAGAGTCACTCAACTGGACTTCCGCAGAAATATCGTTACGAATTATTTAACAAGGTACTCTGAACCATTTGGGAGGATTGGCCGCCCCCGTGCGCTGAGAATGGCGAATGCAGCCAGATTCGACAATATTGGTCATTTAGTCGTAAGTACTACAAACAATGCTCGTCGTCGATGTGTAGCAGCTGGTTGTTCTTCAAGAGTTCGTACTATGTGTATGAAATGTGATGTAGGCCTTTGTATTGCATGCTTCGCCCCCTACCACACTGCCTAATATTGGCCATTTAGTATTTTGTAACTCCTTCTTGTAAAAGGGCATAGAAAGTTAGGAGACAAATTGATAAGCTTTTGTTTGTATAGTAACTCCCTTTTGTTAATATTATTAAAATAAAATAAAAAACCTTTGAAACAGTAAACAATTAGTACGATTTTATTACTCTCTCTCCTATTTTTTTTTTTGACACGGGGAGCGCCCAGTGGTACCATATGGTACCAGCAGAAAATTGGCCATATCTTGGAATTGGTAAATTTTTTTACTAAGTTTCTTTCTTTTTAATTGCATCCAAACAATATTTGCAATCTGAAAACTAGTGTTTCACATTGAAAATCAAAACAAAAAAAAACTCGGGCGCTCGTGGGTTAAGATCCAAGGAAAACAAGGATATGTTTTTTGCTCTCAGAATAAATAGGTGCAAACATGGGAGAAAAACACATAAAGGTAATGCATGAAAAAGAACAATAAGGTGGAAAAGAAGCCACCACAATAACATTTTAAATAATAATTTGAAAATAAACAAGGAATGACACACTGTGCAATTACTCAAGCATAGATACATTTTTCTTCTAGACAAATACACATAGAAAAATAAAACAATAAGTCTTACAGCATGACATTTCAACAATTACTGGATGGATTTACCAAGTATTTATTTTACTCAGCATATTTTTAGCTTTCAATGCATTACTTGAAATACTTTGAATGTATGCAACTTTAGATTCTTTGTTTATTTGATCAAGATAAGAAAATTGGTTTATGGGTAAATGTTTAACATAATGCTACAATATTAATCCAAGAGGAAGTATGATCCGTATGATTCACCTTTCAATATGTTTAGAAGAATAATTGGGGAAAAAAACACTTCAAAGTTCAATTTCCAAGTAGTTTTTTCTTCATTTTTTTAAGCCACGAGAACCTTTCAATGGCCAATTTTATTATATTTAAAACAGTAACTGATAGTTAAAAAGGACTTCAGAGTTGATGCCTGTTAAAAGATACTTGAAAAATGGTCTGAAAAAACAACAAAATACTTGGACTTAATTTATTGGTGTGTAATTTTTATATTGGTGAAGTAGTCATGTTGTGACCAGGCCTGCAGCCCAGTGCATTCACTAAGACATAGCCATACTTGGCAAAAGGAAAATATTTGGTAGGTAATTTTAAGCATTACTAAAACTCACTTCATAACAATGGCCATCAAAAACCAAATACCCAACTTATGTACCTATTCTTTTTTGCAATATAACAAGAATTCTAAGGTGGAATTGTTAGAATTATTTCCGAATTTCAAACCTTTTATTATTGTTTTAATTTACAAGAGATACAAAAAAAAATCCAACAAAGCCTGTTTAAATGGCCCTTCTTTTTTCTAATATCAGACTCGGATTTTAATGTGAAAAAGCTCACCTTTTGTTAATCAAGCAATTTCAATTGCCTGAGATTTTTTATAACATTTCATGAGTAACCATACAAAGTTTCGACTAAATTAGTTCAGTAGAAATCAATTTACAGACAATTTAGTATTTTACGTTTCTAAGAATACACCTATCAAACAACACCTTGAGATAATCTTTTTTTGGTAGGTAGGTACATACAATATTATTTTATAATATAAGATTATGCAGTCCCCAAATAACTTTTGATGGTAAAATAAACCTCTTTGAATTGCAGTATAAGGCTTGTTGTTTTAAGTAGACATTTACTAGTTTGAAAGATGAAAGAAAAATGACCATGCAGGAATGGTCAACTTTTTGGATAATTGTTAGGAGCATGTAATATATTCTATTGCTGATAGACATAGTTATGAAAATTACCAGTAGGTACAGGGTCTTATAGCAAATAGCAGTAAGTACCTGCTAACATAGTGAGAAAGAAAAAAATGTTACATTCCCAATATTTGCTATGGTAACATCAATTCTACAAGCAGACCATTCAAAAGCTACAAAACAAAACTGGAGTTGAATTATCTTACCAATAATGGACTGAGATGGCTGTGAGTTAGACAGGATGGTGGTTTTTAGTAGGACTTGACAAAGTAAAAATTACCTTTAATGGCTAGTACTTCCAAACATTAACAGACCTCTTGACAGGATGTTCCTCAAGAAATTGCTAGTATTTTGATTTCTACAAAAGTACTATAGAAAATAAAATGATTGTATTGCCATAGAACTTTATTTCTTAATAATTAGTAAATTATATACATTAATTTTTCTTTCTACTCAATTATTCATGACATTTATGTTAATTTTATGGTGGGTATTTTGGTGAAGGATTTTGTTTTTGTTTACTTCAAAATAATTCCTTACAACCGGGACAGGACACTTTTCACTTGTGGTTCGAGACAGCGGCGGCTTGGCGACTGAAGTGAACATCACATTTCTATGAAATGAACGTTGAAAATCACATTACTAATGATTAATAACACAGATATCTGCAGCTTCCTGTTGTGCTGAACAGATTACTATTCTCCAATTTTTCACGGAAATTTTATTTTCATGACATCACGGATTTATTATTGCGAGGATTGTTTTCAAATTTCAAGTGCAACGGCATTCTCTGAAAACTTCGATTCATTCGATCGCATTTCGCTAACGCTTTTCGTGGACACAATAGATGCTATAACCTACATAGGTAGACCTACTTATTTTATATATTAAATATAGAAGCAGCTCTCGGCTAAGAATAAGACCACGGAGTGTCCCCCTCTGTCGTAAAAACCAACAAACAGGAATATTTCTCAGAAGCTATTGAGAAGCTTCAAAACAAAGAGATATCCATAAAACTCATCTTAGGAGCTGCAAGGAAGCGGTTCAAATGGCTGCTCAAACAAAGCCTTAATCCACAAAAGGCCGGGCAAAAGCCGTAGAAGGGAATACATCAAAGGTGGCATCCAAAACTGAATCTCACAGCTTTACATAACGCCCTGATGATTTCTGTGAAAGTGGGAGTATTTCTGAAGAACTTTCCGAATGAGTGACGGCGCGGCGAGCCAAGTAACACTCCGTTTCCACTATCACGTAACGTTTTTTCCCTGTTCCGATTTTTATAAAGTAATTGGACTTCTCTTTAGAGCACGTGGAACAATTCCTTCATTCACTTGGAATCCCCTAGCAGAACTAGATATGAGTAATGAGTCCAAGACCCTCACTGAAATTAACCTTCAATTTCTCAAAGATTCCATTCATATTCTTAACTTACACCTCTTCAACCAATAATCAATTTTAAAAATTTCTCCAAATTCTACATCTACCTACTTGATATTTCCAATAAGTTGGATAGTAGAAGTATATCATCAACTAAAATTATAAAATAAAAGATAAACCATACATCAAGACCAAATTAAGAAAACCGGACTGTTTAGTCAAATAAACCAATAAAATCAATAAACCAAAATACCAATAAAATCAATAGGTATAAAAAATGTGAGTATGAACGCTGTCGCCCCTCGCCCTCCCGACAATAGAATGTCCGCTTTTCTATTGTCCCAACTCGTACTTTACGGACTTTTAATTCAGAAATCTGTTAAATGGATGCACAGATTTCTATAGAAATCTGTACTATTTTGAATGGAGGAGAAAAATAGGGGATATATCGGCAAAAAAAGTTAGGTATGAACTTTTTTGAAATGAATTAAATAGAAAAATTTCGATAGACGAAACATGTCGTACAAATCCGTGAAATTAAATTGTTGAAATTCGTAATAAATTCTATATAATTTTATGAATATAGTTTGTTCAGCAATTCGGGTGTAAGCTGTGCAAGATTTATTTATTTTTCTCGTCTTAATTCGTTTTTTCTTGCAATTATTATTTCCTTCACCCAGGCTTTTCCGTTATTTTATATTACAGGTACAAGTAAACCTAAACATAAACGACCATTCCTTTGCCAAAGTGGGCAATAATTTTTATTTTTTGAACAATTCTCATGATGTGTTTCGTATTTAAATACAAGTGTTTGATAAATTAAATTATAAGATGGTGTATCTACATACACCATGGCTGTGTTAACTAACATGAATTTAACATCCCAGTCTCAAGTTCACCTGGCCCGATCCCTGGAAAGAATCCTAGAAGAAGCTCATTTGAGTGGAGAGCTTAATCTCAGTGGAAGGAAACTCAAAGATTTCCCAAATTCTGGAGGCAAATATGATTTGTCAGATTCTGTTACTGTTGGTAAGTGTTTGTTTATGTTAGCAAATCAGTGGAGGTCATAGAGATAGCACTTGTACCCTCCATTTGCAGGCAAATTCAAATGCTACCCTTATTGACTTTATGGTATTGCAAAGGTTTGAACCTGCTTAACTTCAGCCAAAAATTGTATCCTATAAATGCTCATGTTAAAATCAAAATATTGATTTTTTTTCTCCAAATATCTGTTACTACATCAAAGTAAAAAAAAAAAATTGCAGTTTTATATTTCAATAATTAATGCATTATAAAAAGTTGGTCCACATCCTGTAAATTCCGGATACAAGTAAGGATTTACAAGACAACTAGGATGTTATCTTAGATCACAGCCAATTTTTAATTGTAAGAAAAAAAGCCATTGCATTACTGTAAATTAAGAAAAAGTGAACATAATATAGAATATACCTAATGTTTCTTTTTAATGCCTGCTTAGTTGTACCTACCTACCTACTATAACTTAATATAAATTTAAAAAATGATTGTTATTAACTATATCTCAACATGAGATATTTGAGTAAAAAACAGATATTTGATTTAAAAAAGAAAAGAAAACAAACACCATGCCTACTTCCAATTTCTAATATTAGAAATTTCTTGAAAGTAATTCATGTAAACTAACTATTGCAAACAAGAAATACAGTTTGAAAATGTCTCATTTATTTGTTAAAAATATATTCTTTATCAATACTACAGTGAAACTTTTATTAATTTTTATTATCAATAAAAATAAATAGGAGTCACCATGGGCAAGTGGTGTAGCACCATAAGATTGTAATCATAGGTGATGGGTTCAAATCCTAGCTGGCTAGTCTGTACCTACCTACTTTGAATGTCATGGGTCCATTCATACCTCATGAGGAGAAGCAAGTAGTTCCTTCATTGCTTGTATGAAGAACTGACTTCAGTAGCCCAAGGAATAAGGTGGTGGACTCATAACCAGAGATTGGTGGTCCAAGTCCCAAGTTCAGCTAGGATTTACCTAACAACACAAGTTTGAGTAATTGTGACATCATTCCATGAGTAAAACAAATATGTTAATTTCTTCTGATGATTTCTAATATTAGAAACGGAAGTATTGTGTTCATATTTGTATAATTTTTTTTATTACTTTGCATGAATAAAAACCAGTTGTGGCATTCCCAGATAAAAAAAATGGAAACAGAGGCTCTTATCAATGCTGCCCTACCCATAAAAAATGTAAAGATATCTTTGACTTCATCACAAAGATTATCATGTACCTCCATTTATTAAAAGAAATACAAGGAGTAGAAAATTTAGGAGATGGTCATAGAAACATTTCCAAGCTCCTTGATGTCCTCTCAGTCCTATTAATTTAATTCTGTATTGACACATGAAAACCCATTGCACTTCTTTGAAAAATAAATTCTGATTGCTAATTTCAACTGATAATAATAATACCCTTTAGTGTTTAGTGGAAATTAAACACCAGACGAAGTTTATGCTCAAAGCATTTTTTATCACTTAACTAACCCTCATAATATTAATTATGTGATAAACTGATCACAAACTCAAATAAATGAGAAAAAATTCATGCATTGGGAGGGATCAACGGAACCCTATGCTACCTGGATTACTAGACTAGTGCCTTAACCACTTGACTATCAATGCACAATACTGATGTCAGAGATTCCTTTGTTCTTTTTCTTGTCGCTGGAGAAAAATCCTTCTTATTGCACTTAAGGACCCTTGGTACTTACTATATTTTAGCTTCACAACTACCTAAGCTTCTGTATAGATACATAAGTAGGTATATGGTACAGTGGTACACAGTGTATTAAGGTTTTGCTTTTATAGGTTAATATTGATAGATTCAAGTTGGCCACTTGGCAGGAGACTTTAATAGTATAATGATAAAAAAATAATAATCTGCAAACAGTGTTTACATTCAATTTTACTCATATGGTACAGCTGGTCAATGAGTTCTCACATGAGGTTATTGTAGAGAAGTGTTGTTACAATTTATTGCTATCTTGAAACTCAACATCAACATTTATGGTGTGAGACTCTTCGACCTTGGATAACATAAATTTCCTCAAACAGCTTCTTGCCAAAAAATAGTCTTGTTACTAACAAACAAAATGACATTGGTTTTCATAGTGATATCATTAGGATACCCTCAAACGCATGAAGTTTATGATTTCCCCTCTGAGACAATGGGGAGTCCAGGAAAATAAACAATAATTATACCCTGCAGACTTTTTTTCTATCCTCATTAGAAAAAATTGAAGTTGGACGTGAACTGCCGTCAACTGTGCGTCCCTCACAAGAGAATAACCCTGTCGAGTGTTGTAACCTGTCAACTTGAGGCTAATCAAATGAGAGAAAAAAGGGAAAATACTTTCAATGTAGAGAGCGTTCTGACGGGGGAATTCTCGTGAGTGATATTATAGCGGCACGCTGTACCGGCATGGGGCACATGTCTGTAGGGAGGAGAGGTGCCGGGGGTGAGTATTGATTGTGAGATGCGGCAAGTCAGGGTAGGGAGACGGAGCGAGGAGGCTTTTAGCACGCCTCCAATGCCTCCATAGCTGTGTCCAAAATGATGAAAACGCACTTTTTTTTTAAACAAGATTTTTGCTTTATTTGTACATTATTTCATTACAAATAGTTGCAACTGGGCCTCTGAGTTGAAGAGAGTGATAAATCGACGTATCTTCCCGATTGATTGATCGAGTAAAATTACGCACGACTAAATAATATTTTCTAATTAATTTTCCTTAAATTTATTATTTATTTTTATTAATTTTATTTATTTTTATTAATAAGTTAATTTCAAAAGAGTGCAGTACATTATATTATTATAATAGTTTTTTAACTACTTTAACAGGGCAAGAATATTACAATGAACTAAAGAAAATAAAATATAAATATATTTTCTTACTTTCTTATTAAAACATTTATAAAAAAATAATACAAGAAAACTTTCTAATTTGGATTCAACAGTAATATTTAATAGAGACCAAGTGATACATATATTTAAACAATGGATAAAAAGTATTTTGAAGAACAGTTCAATAAACTAGTGAATGTGATAAAACAAAACAAGGAAGAAATAAATACGAAAATGGATAAAACTAAAGAAGAGTTAATAAAAAAATTAAACGAAAAAATTGGCAAACTTGAAAAAACACTGGAGGAGAAGGACAAACAAATATTATCATTGGAGGAGCGTGTTAACCACTTGGAAAATAGATCGAGAATCGCCAACCTGGAAATCTCACATTTTCCCGAGACAAAGGATGAAGATGCAGCAACTCTGGTGAAACGCATAGGACAGGTGATCGGTGTCCAGGGAATACAAGAAGGTGATATACAGATGGCACACAGAGTCAGCTCGAGAAAAAGTCAAAAAGGAGAACCAAGAGCCATCGTAGTACATCTAGCCTCAAGATATCTGCGCAACAAGTGGCTCGAGCAGTACAAGAGATACAAGAAGGAGAAAGGTGACCTGACAGCGAAGGACGTAGGTACAAAACTTAGTGAAACCAAGTTCTATATACAAGAACATATTACAGTTGAAACCAAAATGCTCATGGGAAAAATCAAATCCTTTGCAAAGAAAAACGACATTAAATATGTATGGGTGAAAGATGGACTTATACTAGTTAAGAAGAAGGACGAAGATACAATAGTAGAAAAAATAGGAAATACAAGAGAATTTGAAATCTATAAAACAAAGAATTTTCCAGGATAAGATATGAAATTGTATTTTTTTCTCTTAAATTTTCTCATCTAATAATTTTTTCTCTTAATTTTTCTCAAAATTTTTCTTCTAATTTTTTTCAATTTTTTTCCCTAAAAATATCTCATATTTTTGTTCTACAAACTATTAAATTTACATATTACTTTCTTTCAAACGCATCTACTTTCATTAATGGTATCTTATCTCTAAACATGAAAGAATGCATTCGGGTCAAGCTGCATGCATTAATCACAAAGCGCATGGTACCTATTACTTACAAGATTACATGTTCTGTCTCTGATTTGAAGAGATGCGGTAACAAAGTTGCAAGTACCTTCTATGAATTTATGTGTTTAAAACTTACCTGTGCTCAATTCAATATTTCTATAATCATATACCTACTTATAATATATTATCTGTTATCAGTTACATATATCTATCACAGCTACATATTATCAGTTCTTACTATAAAATTGGTTCCTACTCAATATCTCTATTTATTAAGATATACTATTATGAATTTATTCAACTTATTATCATTATGTATGACTCTTGTTTATCGTCTCTGCCCAGCATTAATCTTGTCTCCATTAATTATTATTAATGGCAACATTTGACGACCATATTCCCCTCTTTGATTTCTCAACTGAAGATAGCGAAACACTTGTAGGCGATTTAGAGTCCGCGAAATTTTTTTTTAATATGCATAATACGAATTCTCTTAAAATATTCCATATTAATATTTGCAGCATAAAAAAGAACTTTGACCAATTACTAATAACGCTTAAAGCAATAAAAGCAGATTGTGACTGCATTGTTTTAAGTGAAGCTAGAATAGGTACATATTCTAATATGAACTTGTATCAAATTGAAAACTACACACTGTTATACACCTCTAATCATTATCGACAAAACGATGGCATTGTAGTTTATGTCAAAAATAATCTATTAAAAAATCATAACGAAATAATTATAAGGGACTCAAACTGCCTGACATTTTCAATTATTAAAAGTAAAAAAGAATTCGTATTTGCAGCACTTTACAGATCACCAAACGGTCAGTATGAAAATTTTATATCGGAACTTCCAAATGTTCTGAGTGCCATAAGCAACCCTAACGCCACAAAACTTTTTATAGGAGACATAAATATAAATATCTTAGATGAAAGGGATTGTAAAACTTTCGAATATCTTAACATACTCGCAGAATATGGGTTTTCCTCATACTGCAATTTACCAACCCGAGGAAATAACTGCCTGGACCATCTATTTGCTGGACCTCGTGTAGGAAAGCAGGGCGAAACCTTTGTGTTACAAAGTAACTTATCCGACCACAATGCTCTACTTTTTAAAATTAAATTAGAATCAAGTGGGAAGGAAGAGGGACAGGATGATGCACGGACAATCTCATGGACAGAAACCAATTACGACTTACTCGCGGACGACTTAGTAAACGAAAATTGGCAAAATATTTTTAATTGCGCGGATGCTAATGAAAGTGTAGAATTAATGGTACAAATAATTAAAACGAATATTGATAAAAATACAGTAACCAAAGTAAAAAAAATTAAGAAAAAGAAAACCCCGTGGATAACGAACGGTCTTATCGAATGCTTAAAAAAGAGGGACGACCTTCACCTAAAATCCAGATCACAACCGTTTAATATCACCCTCACTAGACAATATAAAAAATATAGAAATAAATTAAATAGCATCATTTCTAAAGTTAAGGCCGACTACTACGTTGCAAAAATAGCTCAAGCAGAAGGCGACAAAAGAAAAATTTATTCAACATTAAATGACGCAATTCATTATAAACCAAACAAAACACGTGAACTGACCAATATAAAAATTAACCACAACCAGATTTCAGTAGAAAAAGACTCAAAAATTGTTGCCAATATATTTAACAAACATTTTGTAAATGTGGGCGTATCAGCATCCGCTCAAATAGAGTTAAACCAGACTGTTACTGAAACTCCCCAGCAGCAAAACCCCTTTTACCCTTTTGAACTAGAACCAGTGACAGAAATAGAGTTAGATAAAATAATAACTTCCATGCGTGGAGAGTCAGCCGCAGGCCATGATAACATACACATGAAAGTCTTAAAAAAAATTAAATCACTTATACTTAAACCTCTAGCACATATTTTTAACCTGTGCCTAGAACAAGGGACATTTCCTGAAAATTTCAAAATTTCTATTATCAGACCAATATTTAAAAAAGGAGACCATCAGAGCATAGAGAATTACAGACCTATCTCACTAACTACCGCTTTCAGTAAAATATTAGAACGGGTGATTAAAACCAGACTCTGTATTTTTTTAGAAAAAAATAATATTCTGGACAGGAGACAATATGGATTCCGAGAGGGCAAAAATACTAATGATGCAGTTGTAGATGTCTGTGAATTTGCTTATGAGGCTATGGATGAGGGTGATATGGCCGCCATTGTGATGATGGACCTGTCCAAGGCATTTGATACCGTGCATCATACTGTCCTTTTAGAAACCCTAAGAAGTATAGGAATAGAGGGACGTTCACTGAGTTTATTTAAAAGCTACCTTACACACAGATATCAAAGGGTTAAAATTAACAAAATACAAGGTAAAACGCAACATACCTTGTATAGTAACAATAATAGCCTAGCAGAGAAAAGCCAGCAAACACCTGTCAGCATTCAATCAAACGAAATGTTCACCCTTAGTGACGCAATGACAAGTGGTGTCTATTCAACCCCCAGGGGACGGTGCTGAGCCCGATTCTCTACAATGTATATGTACACCAGATATATAAATTAGGCCTAGAAGGAAGGATTGTTTCATATGCTGACGACACCGCTCTCTGTATACGAGGAAAAACCTGGGAGGAAGTCACTACTAAAATACAGGAAAACATGCTAGTACTAAAAAGATGGTTCAGATCCAGAAACCTACATTTAAACATAACTAAAACAAAAATTCTACCCCTTTGCATTAACAAGCCGTCTTTACCTAGACAGAGCGGTGTCGTCATACATGAATCTGATTGCAATAACACAACAACCTGTCAATGTAGTAGCATCGACATGGTCTCCTCATGGAAGTACCTAGGGGTGGAGCTGGACCAGCACTTACGTTGGGATGCACACATTGATTCACTAGTTAAAAGATTGCGCAGACTAATACATTCGTTTCTAGCCCTCAGGACATTTTTATCCATAAATATGTTAAGAGAAATCTACTTTGCACTTTGCCAGTCATCACTAGAATATGCTATATCCGCCTATGGAAGAGCTAGTAAGTCTGCACTCCATAGACTAGAAGTTACACAAAAATTAATAATAAAAATCATATATAGGAAAAATAGACTATTTCCAAGTAAAAAATTATATCAAATTTCAAAATTACAAAATATAGAAAACCTCTTTTTTAAAAATGTCTGTACATACGTACAAAAAAACTCTCTAGTAACCTATAAAGATCACCAATACCAATTGAGAAGGAAAAACCCTGTGATACCGCGTATGAAGACAAGTAAAGGACAAAAATCGATAAAATATTTAGGAGTTAAAGCGTTTGAACAGTTACCCACCGAAATCAAAGAGGAACATGACAAAATAAAATTTAAAAACTTGCTTAAAAAATGGATGGCAGAGAACGAAAACAAAAACACAACAATAAATTAAAATCATGTTTTTTTTTATTTATAATTCTATGAATAATTATATAATTAAAAAAAAAGGAACTATGTAGGTAAATTTACATTCCAAACAGAATAGGTAAAATTACATCCCAAGCAACTCTACTATCACAAAACAAGGTGCCTGGTTCTCCAGGTACCTTAGTGTGATAGTATAGTGCATACTTATGTTATTTTATTCTATTAATTTTAAGTACTTTGTTATTTATTATGTTATTGTTATTGTTATGAAATTATGTACAAATAAAGCACAATTCTTGTTAAAAAAAAAAAAAAAAAAAAAAATAACAATAACATAATAAATATACAAGTACTTAAAATTAATCAAGTAAAATAATTGTGAGTATGCACTTATACACTATCACACTAAGGTTTTGTGATAATAGAACTTAAAGCTACTATGCTACTTGAAGAACTGATAATAGAACAGGTACTTGAAGCTACTAAACTTATAATTTTGTCATTTTATTTAACAGGACATTTTTGTTGCAATAGTGATTTTCGGAAAGTTAAAAATGATACCTACCTATTATTTATCCAACAAAAGGTATTGTTTCCATCTCTGTTTAAAATTGAATAGTACCCAAGATAATTTTTTAATCCCAGTTTTTGCTATTTTAACTGATAGTATAATTCGCTATAAAACCACCTACCTACTTGTATATTTGTATAACGCACGCCACAAGAGTATATTTAGCTATCTCTACCTCCTCTCTAATCTTGTATGTTGTGGTTCTGTTTGTTACGGTGAAATGATACAAGATAGATTTTTTTATTTATTTAAATTATAGCATTTTAAATTTTTATTATTGTGTTATAGCATTGGCCCTTCTTATTATAGAAGACACTACCTAAAGATTAATTTACTGATACTCCTTTTCAAACGTACTGGAAAAAAGCCAAGTTCGGGGGGAAAAAAAAGTAAAATCTTCTCACGGTTTATAATTTACTATCGTTTTCATTCTGTGCTAAAACTCTCTAATAAGCTAAAGTTAGACGGCAAAAAACTTGCTTTCTATTTTCTCCCTTTTGTTTTATTTTTTCTCCTCACCCCTCCCACTTTCTCTTCATCCTTTCTCCCTTCTCTGCATAATATATTATATTTTCTGATCTTTCACTGTGTAGTGTTCTTTTTCCCGTCCAAACTTCTTCTTCTTATAATGTCTCGAAGTGAGGAGAGTCCTCTCATCCTTTCCAAGCTATAAAAAGAACTTTTCTATCGAGGTTGCTCTTTTGTAAACTCAACTCGATGGTCTTTTGTGTTTTGAAGAGGGCAAAGCTTTCAACTTGTAGTTTTCCTAATACCTAGATAACCGACCTCAGTAGCTTGATCGAAAAAGGCGGCGGACTTGTAACCTAGAGTTCGGTGGCTCAAGTCCCGGATTCAGCGTAGATTTAGTAAAGCGAGTTTGAGTTGTTGTGATATCACGAAAATGATTAACACACATATTATGATAACTTTAACTTTATTGCCTAGATAAAGGTTTACATTTTTTCTAGGCCATAAGTAACAACTGACTATTTTCCCAGTTGATCTCTTCGCAATCCAGTCCTGGTAAGTCCTTCTGACTTTACATAATTATTAATCTGAGCGAAACACGTCAATCATCATAGGCAATCAACATTTTTTTATTAAATTTTTTTTTTGATTTTTTTCAAAAGATGATTTTAGCCCACAGTTACAGAAATGTGTAGGACTTGTAGGTATATACACTAGTTTATTGTTTTTCATGGGAACAGTACTGGCTTCTAAGTTGTGCTGGTTGAAAAGTTACCCACTCATCATGCAGTTCCTCTGCTCCTGTAATTTAAAACTTGCATCTAATTATTTTATTTTTACGATCCTTCGCCCCTCTCTTATTTCGAACTATTAAATCCCCTTATTTACTATTCTAAACAATTAAAACCAAGATCTGTAATTAAACCCAGGCTATATTAGCTCTCGAAATGCATTATGGTTGATGTAGGTAGCTAAGCTAGTTTCCTACATTAATCTCGGTAAAAGGAAGAGTGGTCATTTTTTACGGTTGTTGACCTCTTATACTGAGGCAGGTAATTAATTTTACCACTTTCCTCTGGTCTAGTATCCTCAGAAAGAAATAAGTATTAGATGAATAAAAAGGTAGAGAGAGGTTACTACATATAGGATAACCATTACCTGTGCTTTATATTTTATTTTATCCTCTCTAATGTGTATTTTACGCACATTAAAGAGGTTTTATTTTTTGTTAGTTGGCATGCGAATAATGATATTAGGTAATGGGGATATAATCTCACACGAGAAAATAATTTTGTGATGTAATAAAGGTTTAAACCTTTAAATTAAAGCCTCTTAACAGTCTAAAAAAGCCTTTTCGCACAAGGGTCTTTTAAAATAAAGCCTCTTACATGAAGGTCCTTCAAGTACAAGGTGACATGCCGTAAATCGGTTTCTCTTCAACTGACCAAGCAATGCTCACTCTTGGTTCTGGAAATAATAAAATTCCAAGAATCAATTTTTCCCAAAAACAGCTCTGTTTACTTCTTGCTTTAATTTTTGGAATGTGGGATAAGTATGAGGAAGTACATGAGGATAATATTTCTAGAAAAAGTAAAATAAGTTTATATCTACCTACAATCTTCCTCTAGTCCCCGATCCCTCTACTTCAACTGAAAATATCCTTCACCCCTCTGAGACTCATTCAAAACTTGACAGGAGAAAGGCAATTGACAGGAGGCAATTAGGAGCATGTGTCTATATTTAGAAACAAAAGCAAGCAGGAAAGTAGAAAGACACCAAACCCCCGACTGTTAGACAGATAGATGGATTGCTCAGTAAGATCCTCTAATGGAATTGACATTTAAAACCAGAGAGAGAGAGAGAGAATGCCCATCCCTGTGTCTGAAATATTACCGCTACAGTATGACCCAACCCAAGTGGGACAGGAGAGAGAAAGAGATATGAATAATAATAAAAAGAGAAATAGTGGTACAAGAAATTGAACTATGAGAAAGGCGAAATAATTTTATGACAAGGAGACGTGCCTTCAAACAGAATACAACGTATTAACGTCTATAATTAAAGAGCTTATTGCTCATCTATTTACAAAGGTGCATCCAAAAGGTGTTCTCACTTCATTATGAAATATCACCTTGTCAAGCCTATTTTACAACCTGTAGCTACAACTAGCTAGAAGTCATAGCAACCCTTTTCTAAGAAACTTGAGACATCCTAGACACTCTTGCTGCCGAAATATTCCTTCGTCCAACACAGTACGATCTTTTTCGTATGCCTAGAACAAATAAATTAAGTATCATAGGTACATAATATCTCTAGATTCTTATCACTGAATGATACCACTTAACCAAATTAACAAACTCTTTAATTGCTTATGTTTGCCAAAAACTAGTGTTTGAGGCTCTGTTACTTAAAATCCAACATTTGCTTCTTGCATCCTCGGTTCCCTTCCGGAAGGACGGTCCCTGGGACAAGTTGTTTATATTTAATAAAACTAAATAAAACATTAAAAATAAAAAATACAAAGTTATTTTTCAGACATTCCAAAAAAAAAAATCAGATTGAAATATCTAGGAGCTTGAGATGAATTACACCAGCTAAACGTGTGATGTTACATATAAAATGTCATGAAAATATAGAATGGAATAAATCTCAGTAGACTTATCACAACCAGCTGTTCACACATCACGAGAAGATCTCCCGTAGTGTAGTGAGAAGCTGATGGCTATTGAGCACACAACCTAAATGCTCAAGGCCGTCCGTCCTCGATAAAGCTGACTTTATAATTTTGAACAGTTTATTCATACAGCATGTGATCATGTGTTAGCATCTGTTAACTAACTGTATGTGTTAAGAAATATATATTTATATTTACAAATTCGTGTACATACGTCTACATAGATTCATAGAATATGTGTATAGCTGTATGTATAGTGTATAATTAATATTATGTAGTTATTTCTGCTCAGAATCTCAGGATTTGCCTGTGATGGAGGATAAGTCGCTGTGACATGTAGTGGGGGTCCCTAAAGTCTTTGCTGAAATGATGACTCATAGGATCGCAGAAACTCCTTAATGTGTTCCTCTGGTTGATGTGCTCAGTTCTTAGACTTTACAGTGATCACATATTCAGGTTTTAGTTAGCTGGAGAGGAGAGTGGTTTTGAAAAGAATTATCTGGCGCGGACTGCAGTCAGTAGCGATCTGCAAACAACAGTGGTGCGATTTTAGTTATATAGACCTCAATTCTATTGTACATATCTATATCATTCGGGAAATATGTAATAAAATGTCAACGGTACTCTTGAAATGATCTTCAGAATTCTTAGATCGCAGGTCCTTCTAATAATTCGGTAATTTAGCAAACAACTCAGGAAGGATAAAGATTTGTATTCATGGCCCATCATGCCCCATCATCGATGTTGAGTTATTTTTATTAACTTCATTGAAATTTGAAATCACCTATTGATATCATGATGATATCCTGGATGGTCCTAGAATCAATGATATGTTGGACGTGAAATTCATGCAAATGCTCTACTGTTGGGTTTCATTTCTTACCAGCTGGGTAACAAGTTTGATCGGTTGAATCTAGTTTGTTGTTGGCACTATGAGTGGTCTGGGTGTGCTACTCTTATCCCCCTCCCCCTGTACATTTAGAAATAAGTGATATTTATTACACCGGAATTCTATTTTAAGTGATCTTCTGATGAGATAGAAGATGTTTCTTATGATATAAAAGATGTTTCTTATCAAATAAAAGATGTTTCTTATCACTTTCCGAAAGAGGACAAAGAAGATCAAAAAATAAATAACAAGACACTCAAAATCCAGAGCTCAAGCTAGCTTAACCCCCTTGAAAAACTCTAAAAATTAAATTACTCCGTCTAATAGATTAAAGTTATTTTTGGAGCCAGCGAGCCCCGACAATATTTCTTTTACCTTCTTCTGTTCTGTTCGGATTTTGAAAATTTGGGGTCCAAAAAGTTAAAAGCAATAGGTTATGTAGCTAATTACATATGTGTAAGAATTTCGTCTCACTTTGGTGAAACATGCCATAATTTTAATAAATGAGCAGCCCCTTGATAATCTTTAAATCAATTATATTTGGTACGTTATAGTACTGTCGTATCAACTTTACAATCATGCCTTAGTTGAAGTTAAATTTAGTTCGTTGCAAAGTACGTTGAAACGGTTAGTTCTAATATTATTCGTGTAAGTTAGCACCAGAAGAAGTCCTAGCAATAAAACAGGAAGACTAACTAGTATATGATTGAAGATTTAACCCCAATAATGATTTTCAAATATTCGTATAATGTTTGTTACTAGTTTGCCCACAAGATCTAGATTAATCTAGAAACTGAAATTTTTGATCTGACATATATATTTATAGACCGCCTATCACTGAAGAGAGTCTTGCCTCAAGGGGGGTCCCTTCTTCTCACGAGGATATGAGGATTGAGGATTCCACCAGGGCCTACAGATTACCGTGTTCGCAAGAATCTCAAATACCTCCATGTCCTCCAATCTGACTGAAGAATGTGTTCTGGATCCTATTTCCTACTCATTGAGGCATTCTAGTGTTGGAGTTGTTTCATTCTAGTATTTTCGAAGTCGGAAGTGACTTGAAAAGATGAGTTCAATACGTCATACCATAGTATTGTCCAATTTTATTCGCACCCTTGAAACATTTATTTTGACGGTTTCTTCGGGTTTGTTGCTCGACCATTCCGTATCATGCCTCTCCACTCTTATTATAAGAGAAATAATCACGGTCTTGTTTAGGTTCTGGGTCAACTATCTTTTGACCAATTGCCGGATCGAGATGCGTCTACCATAAGGTCTCGTGATCAATTTCCACCAATCACAGAGAACTCCAAAGAGATCACGTGACCTTCAATCTACAAGGGTTTCTGAAAATAATTTGTAAAACGTTGTGGATAGAAATCCTGTCGGCACGCTCTTTCTAGTAAAACTTCTTGAAATCACTAAACTTTTAGAACAACCTTGAGAAAACCATGTCTCGTGTCCTCTTGAGATATCCGGAAGTCTCAACGACTGATTCATTTTAAAAATACGAAGAAATGCGAAACACTTTTATACCATCTATCATCACCCCTGTTGTTTGCTCTTTTCTGTGGTCTGATATTTATCTAATCGTGATGCATTTTGTGATAAGTGGAACCCTTTCTTTGCAACAATAAAGCAAACCCTCAGTTCTCAGCTCTGACTCACCAGCTCATAATTACGAAATCCACGAAGAAACATTCTGAAAAGAACACTTGCAAATATAGGCGGAAAAAGCGGTTGATAAAAATCTTGAAGGCTTGGGCAGCTGATGAAATTCCCATTGAAACATGCCCCTGTCTCTTTCTCTCTCCCTCCACTCTATATCCTCCCTGTATAGTGTATAGTTGTATACCCTTCCTCTAGGGTAGATCTATCTCATGGAATATGACATACATAATCATAATAAATGAAGAGAAGGGTTTCATATTTTTATACCTCTCCAAGGGATGCTGTTAAATTACTCTCTTGGCAGTTATCCGTAGGTACATATAAATATCCATCGACACACTTGTTACTAAGTTAAGACCACCTTGAGTATTAAGTTATTTAGTAGAACATGCTTAGAGATTTTCGAAGGGGACTCATTATAAAACTAGTGAATTCGGTTATTAATGTGTGAATTGTCTGTGGGTAACTGTGGTATGAATATAAAAGCGCCTTTGTGTAAATAGTAACCATTGGTCTAGCAATTAATAAGTAATTGTTTGCGTTCGGTCTGGCGAGGAAGTTAATGGAGAGTTTCCTAAACCAAACCACTATAGGAAGTGACTCGGTCAAAATATCACGAAACAATGGCATGAAACAGACAAGGAAATGAACTGTTAATGTTATTCGACTCGTTACGAAACTAATTGCTATTATTCAATAAGCATGAAAGTTTTAGTTAGCTCTGAATGAAACCCAATGCTTCATCATCATGCCACGAATAACATACTCGTAGCATGGACTTACATACTCGTAGCATGGGCTTAGAGACTTACATACTTACAATAACATGAGAATAACATACTCGTAGCATGGACTTACATACTCGTAGCATGGACTTACATACTCGTAGCATTTACTTACATGCTCGTAGCATGGACTTAGAGACTTACATACTTACAATAACATGAGAATAACATACTCGTAGCATGGACTTACATACTCGTAGCATTTACTTACATACTCGTAGCATAAAATTAGAGACTTACATACTTTACAATAACATGAGAATAACATACTCGTATAGCATGGACTTACATACTCGTAGCATTTACTTACATACTCATAGCATGGACTTAGCGACTTACATACTTACAATAACATGAGAATAACATACTCGTAGCATGGACTTATATACTCGTAGCATTTACTTACATAGTCGTAGCATGGACTTAGAGACGTAGCATGGACTTAGAGACTTACATAACATACTCGTAGCATGGACTTACATACTCGTAGCATTTACTTACATACTCGTAGCATGGACTTAGACACTAACATACTTACAATAACATGAGAATAACATACTCGTAGTATGGACTTACATAGTCGTAGCATAGATAGTACATAATTATTTATAGTGTGATTTATCCAGACCGTCGCGTCGTCGGGAATTAGAACCAAAATTGATGCTACTTCTGCATGTTGAAGTGATTAGGTAGTATTTAATAGTCGTAGCATAATACTGTGTCACTGTAAGTAAATTTTGGTATTTTCTCTTTTATTGTTACTCTCTCGCTAATAGGCATTTCATTTTAAAGTTTCATTATTTCTAACTACATATATATTTCAATTTTCAAAAAAAAAAAAAAAAAAAAAAAAAAAAAAAAAAAAAAAAAAAAAAACATATAAACAAACCCCTTTTCTAGTCAAGTTAAGGTTAAATTATTGCTTGATTTTGCTAGACTCTGACAATAGTAATTATAGGAGACACCTAAAAAGGCAATGACTACTTCACATTTCTACATCAACCCAATGCGAACTTGGTATTTTTAATTAGCTTCTTTGTTTTCATTTTTTTTTTGCAATAATTATTTACAATTCGTTACTTACTTACTGCATTGTTTGTTTTGTAATTTATTGTTTTCCAACTTTAAGTACATCAGATAACTATGAAAGTTCATGAAATTCTTACCCTTATTCGGAACTTATGAATGCTATTGTTGCTGAAGTATCTATAAATGTACCCCAACTTATTTGCTTGACTATTTACTATCACTTTTGTTAAGCAAATACTTGGCCAAGTTATAAGTCTGTCATTTTTGGATTCTATTGACTGATAATTTTTTCCCCTATCTTATCCGTGGATAGCTGCTATCCATGCGAATCATGTGAATACATAGTCACCCGGGTCACACCTATTCATAAATTGTGTAAAGAAGAAGATTAACAGAAAAACTCAAACCCAATCTCCTGGACTCATCAACCTCAACTCTCTGGACTCAGTCTTTATTATGTGTGGAACAAATGATATATGCTCGACTCATTGGGATACTGTAAAACAAGCATTAGATGACTTAATTCTTAAATTCCATTCCTGTAAACAATTTTGTTTTATTGGAGTCCCACAGAGATATAATGTCAGAAATTTAAATTTCCACATACATAGATTTAACACTAAAATAAGAAATTATGTTAAATCAAAATCACCAAATTTTCACTATATAGAACCTAGTAATTTTCTTAAATTCAAAGATTATACAACGGATAAACTTCATTTGAATAAATTAGGTAAAAGTAAATTATGTAATAAGATAAAAAATATTATAAATAAAAAGTTTTCCATTCTACCAAATAAACAAGTAACACAAAAAAATAAAACAAATAAACGCTCGGAATCCCATCATAACGCACCCACAGAAATACCTAAAACCACCCCTATGACATCTACTCAGATATCCATCAGAAGACCTCCATACCTAACTATAAACTCCAATAGTGCAACTAGTACTCCAAACTACATACCTAATACTCAAATACAAAGCATGCTAGATCCAAACTGCACACAAAGCTATTACAGACTTACACAAAAAATAAACATGAGTACACTAAATTTTTCAGATGAAAGCTCGTTTTTCAGCAGTCCTATCCCTCAAATAGAACCTAACTATAACAAAGAAAATAAATCAAATTTCAAAGAACGGGCCCATTTTCAGAAACATAAATTTACAAACACAAAATGACATAACATGTAATAATAATAATCATAGTAATAGTGGTAGTAGTGGTGTTAATAATAATAATTCAATAACTCAAACCCTACAAACATACGAAATAAAAAACCATTTTTAAGTATTACTTACCAAAATGTAAGAGGCCTCAATACAAAAGTTAACGAATTTTATTTAAACTTTATAAATCAAGATCAAGATATAGTAATATTAACAGAGACCTGGCTACAAGACAACATACTAGACTCCGAAATGTTTGATAAAAGATATGAAATAATTCGTCAAAACAGAGATTTATCCTCAAATAATAAAAAATCAGGAGGGGGCTTAGCTATGGCAATTAAAAAAGAACACTGCCCCAAAATAAAAGAAAACTGGAGTATAAACAGCTCACAAATAGAATGTATATGGATCGAAGCGAAAGTCAAATTTATTACAATTTTAATATGCGTTTTATACCTACCTCCACCTGTAACTAATGATACATTACAGATTTTTTTCAACAAACTGATTGAATGGAATACCATACAATATAGTAAAAATATATTATTTGTAGGCGATTTTAATGTACCATCATTTTGTGAAATTCAGAAACACACACCAACACAACAAGAAGAAATTCTATCACAAATTATTAAATACCTTGACTTAACCTCACATAATAATATTAGAAATAGTCACAATAATATTTTAGATCTAATATTTTTTAGACATCTCAATAATCCAAATGTGAAATTTTTTTTTTTTTATTTTATTTTTTAGACATCTCAATTCCCATAAGAACCTTAAGAATTAGACCCCAAAGAAATTTCTTTTTCATTAAAAACTGTCCCTGTTTACTCGAAAGCCTCAATTCGCCATGTATTGCAGCTATGCTACTTTTCAATCAATATTCATCACAATTGGATCTAGCAATGAAATCCTCTCACTATAAAATACTATGTAAGGAGATGCTAGGATTAGTACCAACTTGATTTTGTTGTTAATATTATTTTTTTTTTATAATTATTTTTTTATTATTTTTTTTTTCTCCCCCCTTCTTAACTTCTTCTCATTGTTCTTGTAAGAGGAGCTTGTAAAATTGCTTCGTTGGAACAATGCTAAAAAAAAAAAAAAAAAAAAAAAAAAAAAAACAGCCCGAAGATATGAACAAATGAAGAATACAGCAGCTAAAAATAACTTTTCCACAATGCTGCGACATAAATCCATTGGTCGCAGTGAAGATATTTTATTTTACGCTATTTTTTCGCTTCTTTTTCCCTTGGATTATTGATACTGCATGTAATTTTATGTAAGAGTACATAGGTATGTGCAGTGCATACTTGTATTACATGTGTTCGTGGTAGGTATGTTTGGAATTTCAGTATTTCCCAACGTTACTACGTCCCCCTTGAGATTCCTTGAAATATTTGAATTTAATAATGTAGATACCTGCAATGTTTCAATATTTCAGAGGGAAAAAGAAGAAAAACATACATTTCTTGTTATCGTTTAGAGATGGAAACATAGATCAAAGCTTAAAATTTCCAAAAGTATCAATATTTTCATGAATGCCATGACTTTATTGGTCCAAATCTATTAAATGATTATTCTTGACTTGTTGAAAAATTGGACTACTTAAATAGCCCTCTGAGGGTCGTTGTAGGATTTACTAGATTTGTATGTGTATGTGATAGGCGAGGTTAATGTCTCGCCTATCACATACATTACAGACTATACAGCTGAGTGTTGGACCGTTGTTGGTTGTCTCCAATCATTGACTCCAGATTCCCATTGAACTGGGAAAACTCCCACATCTGAGACAATCATGATGATACAGTGATACACCATCGAATTGATTATGATCTCACCACTGAAGCATGTGGCACTCAGTCAACTGAAAGAATTCAAACTAGAAGTGAATTCATTGCAACATGTCCAACCAACAGTCTTAACATTGTAAACAAATTGGTAAACAATAAAGTGTAGAATGCACTGTGGCACATGTGTTTGTATGAGAGAGATACAGAGAGCACGTGGTTCTAAATTAAACAATTTGTAATGTACAATTATACATGGTATTAAAACAAATACGATTAAATACCGGATCATTATGTGAATAACTTCCAGATTGTTGAAAACACAAGATAGCTATTAAACGAACTGCGCAAATGAATTATTATCGATTATGTCTTACTTGTTGATAGATTGATGTGTGAGATTAAAAGATTGTTCCGAGTTTTAATATTTTCAGTAATATACAATCAATGGATCTCATTTGGTGTATTACCTACATGGCAGAGTGGTGGTCCATATTTGATTACTTTTCTTAAGACAAAGATGTGATTAACGTAAGAGGGTTGTGCATTAAATGAGTCTCTCTATGTTGCCAAATAGTGGGAAAATATTAGGGAACTTTCAAAATTGATGTTTGAATTGTTGCCACACTTGTCAGCAAACAGTGATTGTTAGTAGCTCCGTATGTTTCAAATGTACCTCACGTTCAGTAATCTCCAGAGTACACTGCAACTGCACGGACACGGAATTATATTATATTGAGGTAGTTGGTACAATTGGTACATGCAGATACTTACTATGATCCCTTTGCTTAGCTTTGAGCGTTTTATACTTCAGATAATATTGCGTTAATGATGTACACAACACAATATCAGGTATCCTCTTATCCTGCCTTGTTTCCCTTTTGATATCTAATATCATCCTTGTTGCATCCCTTGAAAACCACCGACTTCCTCTTAATTATACTCTTCCCTTTACTGAGGGATCGATTGCCTTCTAACTCTCTTTCACGATAATCTAACTGCTAGAGGACTCTTCAATTATTTTTATTACATATTTATTTGTAAACATAATGTTACTACTAATATTGCTACTTGTCTCAAGTATAGCTGATTTTCTGTGCCACCTAGATCCTTTTATCTACGAACATTTTAGCCCAACATAAATTAGGACAATCTTTTGTCTGTTTTGATTTATTTTAAATCAGATAAGAAAAAAAAAAAAAAAATAAAAAAAAATAAGAAGAAAAAGCAAATCCGGCAATTTTTTTAATCCCAGACATTTAGCATGCATGATTCATGAGGCTTCACTAAACTATCTATCCCTCATAAATAATTTATAAATATTTGCTCATTGACATTGATGAGTATTTTCTCCAATATCTATTGTACCTACATAACCCTTCTCTGAGTGATATCCGAGTCCTATCCCTGCCGTGAGTACGTCATATCCAAGCTTGTAAAGCCATCAAGTCTCGAGATGCCTGAACATGGCGACTGGGTTTTGTGTTGTCAAGCATCAATTTAATAGAAAAAAAACTGGTTGATTAGTAGAATGATGGATTGCAATGTTTTTTGTACAAGCATAATGAAGTACGTACCATGCCAAGTCATATACTTCGCGAAGTCTGCTGCAGTCATTACTTGAAAAGGAAGAAATGAACCGTGTAGAAATAATGAAAGGTTTGTCCATGATTAATGGAAACCCTTGTCCCAGTGTTGCCATGATCAGGTTCCAGCTGCTTAGGTTGGTCATGGTTGTACTGATGAGAGCACCTGTAGGTATAGACTAGAAGTCACCTGTGAGAGTGCTGGAGTGGCTTTCAGAGGGGGATGAAGTGTGCAGGAATATGAAATATACAAGACAGCTGATATCTGTGATGTGTATTAGAGTTGTAGACTAGATTTGTAGAGGTGTTTGGATTTGTGTATGAAACATAGCTAAAAATGGAGCCATTTCCTGAATTTCTTTGTTCTTTGCTCTTTTCCTAAAAAATATATGATTATTTTTGTTACTTTTTTTAAAAAAAGCATGCCCTAGTTTTGATATTTGTACTGTAACATGATTTTTTTTATCCAGCCTAAAATTACATTCAAGAAGAAAATACAGAAACATCAAAAAGTCATGATTTTTCGTAAACCACACAGGTATTTAAATTAGGTAATCATTATCCAATGTACAATTGTACTCACCTTTGAAATTTTAAATCGTTACCTCGCCTCGTGTAGAAATTATCAACATTGTCAAGACACAGAATCTAGAACCAACATTTGCCTGGAGCGTCCATCAACCTCAGTTTTGCATGTGTACAAGGTAGATTTACGAGTATGCTGGAATTACTATCTTATCATTCATTTAACAAACTATTCTTCTAAAGTAAAGTTTACTCATACGCACATACATACATATTACAATTATTACATACAGCAAGGTCGCGCAAGATGAAACGTCAGTCGTGAGAAAACTAATTCTGGTTCTTGAATTAGTTTTCTCATAAAAGTACCTAATAAAAGTACCAACAATGCCTAGGTATGTAACAGACAGGCGCGGCTGTTGCTAAAGAGCTGCGGAACTCCAGCACCCCCAGACGAAAAACAAAAAGATAGGATTTTCTCAAGTCCTAGCTCGTACACAATGGAAATCATCACACATTTCTAGAATATTGAATGATAATTATTATGATTATAATGGTAAACAAACTCAAACTCTTTAGATGCTGAAAGAGCTACTCTATAAATCCCATTTTAGTCTGATGTATGTGGCAATGTGGCACTGTGGCAGCAATCCCAAAACATATTCCCACCGGCCGCGCCTGAACATAAATATAACCATAATAACCATCAGTGATGATGATCTATTCACGAAGTTGTTGGATGTTTCTTTCAAAATTATAATATTCAGGAAGTTGAGCAGCGTTCCTGAAGTTTCATGATTTTTCTTCATGTGTTCATGTTCACCATCAAATACCAAAAAAACACTATAAAATAATTAGTCAAGTAAATCATAGTAAAATTATAAAACTTGAAATGAATAAAAAAAACCCCTTAATTCGTTGATGAAGTGTTTTTTACTTGTAGATAAGGTTTAACGTTCTTTCTGTATCCTAGACTGATAAAACTGGTTTTAAAGAACAATACTCCACATTAGATCAAACTGTAAAATCATAATTGTTTTCAATGAATCATTTTTGTTTTTGTTCGTCCTGGCGTGTTGTTGTTTTCATAATCATGAACTTGATTCTAAATATGGTTCCATGTAGTGTGTACTTGCGTAGAATAGAACTGAATGTACTGTAAGGAGTGTGTAGTATGTCTGTATGTAGTACTGTAGAACATTGACATCTGTAAAGGAAGTGAGTTTGTACAATTTGGAGAAGAAAAAACTGGTTTGTTTGTTGGCGTTTCAATTCTTATTTTCTTATGTACTAGTCAAGATTAATCTAATGCTATGTTGTCCTCTGAACAAATACAGATCCTCTATTCCTCTTTTCTGTAGGTAAGTCATAAAGCTAACAGCCATAAAACTAATGAAAATCCTAAATTATACCTGTTAAATGCTATGATAACATTATCATCAGTATAATTTATGAAAAGTTCATTAGCTAAGAATAGGCATGATATTAATGACCTAATATCTAATGTCAGTATCGCCGATAAGGCAGCAGTGATAACAAAAACAACTCACTCTATTATCAGATTATCACTAATCTTTATCTCAACCTACAGATAGATTAAGCTGACGGCTAGATTAGAAGTGTTATGAGGTCCCAGGGTACTTCGCCACAGCCTAGAAGTATTAAATTAGCACGGGCAGTAAATTGGGGCTTATCATTAAGTGCCAGCTACTTTCACTTCCTCATTGATCCAATTCGCTGCCGGGAACCATAGTGACGAAACAGTTGGCAAATATGGCAGGTAAGTACTTAATAATAGTTCTGTTGTGGTTAGAATAGACTGCTGGTGTTGAGGTAGTACCTACACAAGATCCTAAAATATGAACAGAGGTGAGAATAATGAGGATTTTATTGTGTTTACATGTGTATTTCCGATTGTTAAATTCATTTTGCAAGTTATTTATACCCAAAGGCAATTCTATATTTAAAAAAATTCCCATTCTGCAGGTATTCTCGCAAACCAAACCGATTCATAAGTACCTACATACTCATGTACCCGGACTATTCAGTCTGAGGTTATGTAGGAACTAGGAGCAAACCATGGGAAACAGATGCATATTAACTTTGTGGCCAATTTTCCGATCATGCCTCGACCATGCCAAGAGGCTCTTGACTCTGGTTATAAATTATTCTCACACATCATTGATAGTGCTGTCCATCGGATGAATAACTCCGTTTAATAGTTTTCACCCTTATTTTCTGCCCTTTCCCTGAAGATAGTCTCCTATTTTAGAGAAATTTTACTGATGTAGGATCCAGAGCCAGACATCAGGCATCCATCTGCTTTTCTTATCCTAAGTTTACCACTCTTGGATTATTCTATACTTCTCAATTGTTGCTCATACATATTGCACACTTTTGTAGCATACATGATTTTTTACACTAGATATCGCTTGCGTTAACAGTCTTGAAAAAAGCTACCGTCACGAAACTACTGTGCTATGCTATCAGCGCGGTCTATTGGTATTTTAGTCCGTGGGAATTTGGCGTTGTGTCGCAATCATACATTGTGTCATTTTGTCGTCCTAAATTGATTTCAATTGAGGCATCCACGCGACCTTGCCGCTGTCGATTTATAAGTTTTTATTAATTGGATCTGTTTTTTATTCGGTATGGGTCTCAAACTTGACTTCCGAGTATAATAAGTGCAAACATCCAGAACTTTGGACATGTGTATAAAATTTTGGTCTTGAGGTTATTGGTAATTCAACAAGATGTTCTGTTGTTCTGACTCTTTTATGCGGAAAGGTGAATAACGAAGCTATCATTTTCCAGGATTTATGCTTTTTCTATATGTGTGAGAATTATTATGTAACATTTTCTCTACTGCTTCGCCTAGTTCAGATTAGTTATGATGGTATATAAATTTTGTAAAAGTATTATGTATACCTACTACCTACTAATAAACTAATTTATATCTGGCGTGTTATTTTCCAAAGCTCAACTGTTGGTCTGTTATTCCTAAATGAGCCGCGTAAAATCACGAGATTATTGTAGAATTTTGACATTAAAAACCTTCGAAATATTTTGCTATCAGCAGTACTTTACTCAGCGATTACACTGACCCGGATGTGAACTTTGTATTTTAAAATGCCTAACCTATGAGATTAGAGCTGATCTCTGCGTGAGAATATGAGTGAGAATTTGACTGTTAGTTTCTGGCTTGAAATTTCTCGCACCTCTTTATCTCATGTATATTATTTTGTTGGAAAATAACACAAGATCAGTAATTCTTGCCATGTATTGTACCTACTTCTACTCTAATGAGATGTTCAATGTCTACGTTTTCTACGGTACCAGTAGCTTGGTTGGTAGACCAATAGACTCGTACCCTAATAAATAAATAAACTTTTATTTGGAATAAATTAGATACAAAATTACAATTAAAAAATCTGGTGTAAACATCACACGACTTTCCTTATCATAATTATAAGGAATTGGAACAGGACCAAAAGCCACTGGTGACTCAAAGGTAACATTTAGCTAAAAATCAATATCAAATTCGTAATCAGCACCTCAAAATCATTGGATTTGATATGTCACAACCCCCATCTACGATAAATAATAAAAAAGTTAATCAAAGCGGGTCCCCCCCAAAATACCGGTAAATTGGGGCCGAGGTCCAAAAAGTTCAAGATATCAAAAAAATGATCAGAAGAGACCCCTATTATTTTTTTAATCTAAGACATAATTGTTCTCTAATATTTTTTTGTATCTTTAACCAATTCAAAGAAGCGGCACTTGCGGCCAATATTTGCGGTCCTGCGGCCGCAGTCTGCGGCCGATTGCAACCAAAAGTTTCGTGGTTCGTCTGGTGTATAATTATAATTAGCATACCAAATTTCAAATCTCTAGCTCTTACCGTTCTCGAGATATCCTGTTTACAGACAGACAGACAGACGCACGGACCAATGGCTGAAAACAACTTTTTTGGTATCCTGAGGCTATAATTCGTCCAGAAATGTGAAAAACTGGGTAGGTCAAATTTTCGACGAATACAATACTTTCCTTATTATAGGATAAGGAAAGTAAAAATTGTTTAACAATAATGAATAGTATTCCAATTCAGTGTGTTGCTGAGGTTTTTGAGACTCGTACCCTACGAATTAGAAATCGAATCCTAGCCTGACACAAAGTATTCCTATAATTTTATAATTCCTAGAATAAAAGGAATTTGTAATTCTTTCCATCTATCATGATGCTCAGTCATGATAGCTGCACCTTATTCCACACCAAATCTCCTCACCTACAATCAGGGCTTGGTTCTCCTCCACTGGAAGAGGTAAATTTGCATTTTAAATGGGAAATGATCTCATGCATTTCATCAACAACTTAAGTGATAACACATATCCATCGATGAAATCATGAAGTTTTACTTGAGGCGTTCAGAGTGTTATGATTATGACTATTTTGTGGGTTGGGTAAGTGAAGCATGTTGATCTAACCCCGATTGAAGTCCGAGATTCTTTACCAATCATTTGGCGGTCTTATGATCACATAGCATCCCAAGTGGGTATATAATAGAAACCATATATTAGACAGGGAGTCCCATATATTATATCTGGGACTCCCTGTCTCGAGCCGACAGTCTAAATAAAGCACCACTGTACTATGGTAATACTTTGGCAATACTATTCAAAAGCTGATGGGCGAGTGCAGTGCAGTTTTTGCAGTAGCGACCACTTGACCAGTATGTACAAAAGCTTGGGTGATGTCGACGTGGTTGCCAGTTTTAGCACTTTCCTTCCATTTAATCTTACGTCTAACTGCGCTGGCTTAGTCCTAACTATTGTAAGATAAAAGTGTTGCAATAGGTTATACTTACCACATATTATAATTATGTTTTTGGATGCGATCTGAACTTTACAATGACCATCAAGTTCAAATATGTGACGTCTTTCGTTTGCCTTTCATTTGTAATTCAACTAATCGAATTTAAATTAGAGTAAACAATTTTTAAATTGAACCAAAAAACGTATTTGAAATAGAGTTCATTACAATAACCTGATTTTCCTACACAGTGATTAACAATGACTTGACCTCCCCATGTGGCGTCCCATTCTGTCCCCTATCAGCCACAACAATGGTTGTTGATTATCATAGTTAGGTCATGTGATGAAACCACAACCCGCGAGTTGTGAGTCACCCAATGACCGCCGCATGGTGCTGGTGAAGTCGTGATTGTATAGCCCAGCACCCACATGATCCATCCTCGGCGAATGTTGGTTTCCCCAGGCTATGGTAAGGTCATTGGCAATCAGTCCAGGAAGTGTCGTGGGAAAAAACAGGTTACTTGTGATGTTTTCCTACATGTGAGCAATGAACCTGGGTCTTGTTTATCATGTGCACTCAAGTTGCTATGCAAAAATGAAGAAGTTCTTCCTCGATATTAACGATATTGTTAATGAAATTTAAATTTTATGAGAAGTCTACCTGAATTACCGGAAGATGTTCGAAATTTTTTGTAGAATTTTGCATAATCCAATACTTCTAGTGTGTATGGAAGATTTGCTTTTAGAAAAGTTTACGTCAAATGAGCCATTTACAGCCATACTCTGAACCTAAATTGTTCTTGTAAGGCATGTGGAGAGTGTCTGAACTATCCAATGAAATCATAGAACCTCATGGTTTAAATCTTTATAACCATCAGTGTTCTCGAATACCATCAGTATTACTGACGGTTAAATCAAGTTTCTTTACAAGAACTTCTAAACTTGAGTTCATAAATTAAATTATGTTTTTCTACAAAATAATGAAATGTCAAATCCACTTTTTCCTATTTTATTGCTTTTAACAGGAACTCGTTTTTAGGTAGAGTTGCTGCAGTCTAAATTCGTCTCCATCATAAATACTGTCCAACTCAAATTAACCTCATAAAACGCGTCGTTTGAGCTCTTTTTGTTTACAAAACGAGCGAAATAACATAAAGAATTTAAAGATTAATAACAACTGAAAGCATTCAAGCTTCTCTCTTGTGCAGCACTTGGAATTCTCTCACCGCCCACTTGGCGTGATTCCGTCCAAATTACATTAACCTCTTGACACGAATATCAGAGTCACAAAGCCCCTTGTCTTCTTCTAGCACGATTTAATTAAGAAGACTGAGTTTCAGTTAGATTGTTGATAGTCTTCTGTTCCAAATAGAGATTTTAATGTAAGGTCGGGTTACATGAGGGTTGGGTGGAAGAGATTGCCATAGGCAATAACCCCGCCCTTTAGGTAGGACATTATTGTTATTTTCTTCTTTACTTATTTATTTTGTCATTTATTTGTTTTTTTTTTTTCTTAAATTTATACTGTTACCATTGTACTCTGTCCTCCTAATAAAGCATACCATAATAATAATAATGAGGCCGATAGCCGATCGATTGCAGGTGGATGAGAGAAGATCAAGCCACCAGCTGGGGTGGAACCGCGGGTCTACATCTTCCAGTACCACCTATTAGTGGCTTCAATGGAAGACTAGTTCAATAGTCTTTGTGAAAAGGATGGACCATATATGATGGAAAAGCTTTACTGCTTTTGGTAACATACATAAAGAAAGCTGATATATCAATGCTAATGTTGTAAAATTTAAGAAACCATTATCTAGTAAAGTATCAACCGTTGATGAAGTTTTGGTGCATTAATTACTCTTTTTTAATTTTGAATTACCTTCTCTCCCATGTGCATAGGTACATACATACATATATTAAGAGATGCATGAGTCTAATATTCATACTACTACTGTACTGACGTAGATCTTTGTATGTTTTGAAAAATTGGACAAGATGAGTCTCCAAATGAGATCTAGCATTAGTACTTTCAGTATTTCTGTCCCGGTTCAGCATTAGTAGGTCTGTCCCGGTAGCTCAGTGGTCAAGGCGTCTGACTGGTAATCCAGAGGTCGAGGGTTCGAAATCCAGCTGGGACATGACAAGTTATCCTCCCACTTGGGATTTCGACCACATAATAATACGTCTTGGACTTACTGCTGGACTCATTTGTCCTAATCGGACAGTACATATAAAGCGATATTACTATTATTATCTGTTAGTTATGTTGCTCACACATGTGCTGAGTTCTTTCACCACGAGGGCCTACTCTTCCACCTACTCACACCATTTCACAATAACAAACCAACTGTAGGCCTACATATTATGATAATATCGAGACCTACATTTGGTATCATAGAAACCATTCATTGCCTCAAATTCTATCACACTGCTAATGAAAAGGTGACTAGCGAGATTTTGCTGCTGAATAGAATGAATGACAGTCATTCAAGATTATACGTTGCAGCAAAGTTGAACTTTTCAAAATATTCTACTAGTTTTTTGTAATCATTAAAGTGTTACCTAGGAGGTGTTTTATTCATCGCACTCCACAGGGTCATTTCACACCAATGTAACTTGTGCACGCGACGCTGTGAGATATTTTTTCATTTCTGGCTAGCTGTAGATAATATGGAGACAGTTTTACCGTTGGACTAGTCTCGGGTGATTAAAGTATCCTCTTATCTGAGGTCATTAGCTCGAGTGCTCATATGACTGCCAACTGTCACGTCGCTATGGCTTTCCATGCAGATAATCTTTACTTGCTCTCTGAATAGTTATTTAACATTGAGCCGTTTTTATGAGAAGAAAGCCACAGGTTTTCACCTCGCCCCTTTGTTCACCTAATATTCTATTGAGTTCTTTTCATTTAATGTCCTGTATTGCAATATGTATTATGTAGTTTGCCAATAAAGTATTAAATAATAATAATAATAACTATACGCGTCATTCATTTACAACCAATATTAACTTACTTTTTAGCAAAGTACTCTTATTGTTACGTTTTCTGTACCCATAGCGGTACCATAGCGCTGTGTTAAATTTTCACTGTTATATCCTCTAATAAAGAAAGTAATGTAATACTAGTACTTAATTTTCCGTTTGTTTCTCAAACTGACGACATGTGAAGTATGCTCTCTCTTTCTTTCCACCCACTCAGAAGTTCCTCATTAGAGCTCTGCTGGCTTCATTTTGAATGAAACTTTGAAGTTTTGTTGTGTTGAAATATTCAAAGAAAAACTGTAGGTATGTAGTTCTCGTGTTTCCTAATTAGAACCTGCAGGAACAAAACAATGGGCAATGACCTAAAAAATTATGAAACAATAGTCTACTAGCTGTACAAGTTCTTTTCTTGTTAAACTTTTATACTTTTGAATTGCTGTTGTAGCATTAAACATCATGTCTTACTACTCTTAATATTATGTCAATATCCATATTATTATCAGTAGCTTAATTGATAAGGCGACGGGAGTTTAAGTCCTTGTTTCAACGTAGATTGAGAAAAGCGAATAACAAAAAAAGAAAGTGAATAACAAAAATATGATGACTTAGTATCCAATGTATCCATATTATTAAAATCAAATGACCCAATCAGTAGTAAAGTTGAGATTTATTAAATATAGGGGTTCCTAAAAATGGCTTTGGGTGTGCCATAAGGATCTTCAACTGCGTCTGGAGTGTGGAATCTGGTGATACTTTTGAATTGAATTAAAAATGTTTTATTCCTGGTATAAAAATTCCCTATGGATATTTCTAATTTTTCCTCGAACTTTGCTCTCTGTTTCAGATTTATCCAAGAATAGGTTCACCGAGCTGCCGCTGGAGATCACCAACTTCTGGTCGCTAGAGCGGTTGTCATGTCACCACAACAACATCAAGTCCATTCCGGACTCGGTGCTCTTCCTGCAATCTCTTCTCTACCTGGACCTCTCGTAAGTTTTGCTTCTTTTGTGTGGACATTTGTTGGTAGATTTTGAAAAGAGAAAAGAAAAAAAGGCTTGTTTGAAATGTTATATTCATGGACTCTTTCTAAAATATTAATGTTATTTTCCCAATATGACATAAAGAGGCACCCATGATCAGATCATTACCTTACAGAAATCGGTGTTTCTTTTAAAATAATTATACCTAAAAGTGTTCTTAGAGCCTAACAAATAGTTAAGTATAAGAGGTCTATGAGGTCATCCACCTAGAAAGTGGAATACAAAAAGAAGGCGAGACTGTGCCTCGTGTTCATTTAAACGACTTAAACCTTCTTTCAATATTAGACAAACATCTTCAAACTGACTATTACCTGTGATCCAAATACATACATAACATGTTAAGGATGGGCGCAAGGGTCTGGGCACCTTAATGGAGAAAAAATAATTACTGTAATCTTATCTCTTGTAGTTTGGAGAGAGCAGCAACACACCCAAGCTTGAAAGTGCAGCCACACAGCGTTCATTGTAATTTTTACAACCAAGTTATGTGTTCTTTGTAGCTTATCAATACCAGTCGGACTCCGATGTTGAAACATTCCTCTCTTGTAAACACGCTCCGTGTGATTTGAAATTTAGATTAGATCAGAATTGAAGTGGAGAATGCACTTCATGTATTATTCAATACTCGAAATTCAATCCTAATAGGGATGGGCAATTGGACGAGCTTTAAGAAATACATGAGATGGAGAAACTCGAGAAATAGAACACAAGTTCTGCGCCCAAACGAACGTTTCGAAATTTGTTTGTCCAAGAAAAAAACTATTTGTTAGATGGGATTGGAAGAATCAGAACTAGTAAAAGTACTAACCATTATAGAATAGAAAACAATAAAGTATAGTTCATTAGCAAGCCTTGCGACCTTAGAACGAGACTACTCTAGTTCTCGAAAAAAACAACAATCAAAGAGATTGGGTTTGCAAAGCTTTTTGACTGCAAATCGCCAAGTTGTTTATGTTTACTTCTAGATGTAATGATCATTCCTAGACTCCAAGTCTATGATGAACAAATACTGCCCCTGAAGTCACACTGAAGCACAATCGCATGCAATGAAAGCATTGCAACTGATTCCTATGAGAATGACTTCAAAACAAACTCGGCAAAATAAATATGACTATTCATAAATATTACTCTTTCTCTCAAGCATAATATATGAACTTGGTAATTTTTACTGCCGCACGCAGTAGTTCCACAGCTGTCTTTCGACGGTCCACTGCACTTGCAAAACGTTGCGTCTATGCATATAGTTGCTCATTATCTGAATGCATCTCATACATGTTCCAGTAAACGCATGGCCAGCATCATTTGGCACATGTTGAAGATGTTCATCACACTGCCGTCTGTTTTGCGTAATATGACAGAGAGGTGAAACTTGATTCCCTGGCTCATGAAATATGATTTGACATAGCTGGAAGTGCTATGTATATCACTCATGCAAAATAATTATGTTCGTACATAGTGTAGAGTAACTTACTGCGTTAAGGAAAGTACTTGATATTCCCAGGCTGGAATAATTGGTTCACGCATGACGGGGTTTTCTCAGTAAACTGATAGTCTAGCTGGTAGCATGGCTTTATAGGCTGGCACAATGTCATGTGGATATTCCGTGTCTATAAATCCCCTTGTAATTTATTATTTTGCGAGGAGTGCCAAGCATGCAATATTTAATTATCTTGAAAATACTAAAATGCAAATGATCGTTATTAAAGTTGCTAAATATAGGGGTTCCAAGAGATGGCTATGGTGGGTGTGCCGCACAACACAGTTACTTACTTACCCTATCTCTGGGGACACTTGAAATTACAAGTCAAATCGTGTCATACTTGAAAGTAAGTCAATGAATAAATAAACTAGTATTCACCGTGGCCGAATGGAATAGCGCACTGAGCTTGAGTGTACGGTAACTCAAATTTGAATTCCAGCTGGGTATAAAATATTCTATTTTTTACCTATTTTGGATTTATGGGGTCGTCCAATCATACCCCTTCAGGAAAAATAGTTAATTCTTCGTAAGGTATTTAGAAAAGTGATGAAGGCTCTTAGTAATGCTGTGCTACCCACAAAGATAGTGAAGAGGCCTTGTGCTTCACCACGGATAAAATCATACATATATTTATATTTAGAGACTGAATTAGACTGAAGAGGTTCTTCTTTGACTAGCAGCAATCATTTTCTAACTAAAAGAACACTGCAGTCCAAAAAAGCTGAAGGCCTACATTATCTATATTTTACTGATTCTAAACTGAGATCATTTTACACTTTCACTGTCGGATGATATTATTTTTGATTTAAACCTAATCCGATATCATTTTCACTCTCACTACATAATACCTGACCAATGTGACTGCTTTCGGATCACATAATCTCTCAAATCAAGTCAGTGAAGCGTCTTGCACCGAGTTCTCAACAATGCTTCTTGAATCCTTGGTCAGATGGCGTGATAAATTAACGCATGAGGTGTTCCGAGATAATTAATTAGCACGCAGAGTCGCGGACCATTCCATGCCATTCCTTCAATTAACAGGAGAAAATGGTTTCGTTCCGTTTTGGAATTGCTATAATATTGTTTAACTATGTTATGTAAACTAATTCCCACTGCCATGTAGACCTTAAATGTGGATTCATCATGATACTGTACAATCTGTACATATACTTTATTATCTTGATATTTTGACATTTGACAAATCTCATCTTGGGCGCTTGGTCGATGACATAGCAGGCATTGTTACTCTTAGATTGTTAGTCTGTATGGGTTAAGTTTCTAGCTAGAGAACTTAAACAGTTAAGTGTCTAGCTAGAGGACAAAAACAGAGAACAGACTAGCGAACCCTAACAAGACAGGCTAGCTTGCAGTTTCCCAAGGGTTTAGGCTTAAAAAGAAAAAGCCCAAGTCCTCAGTGTGGTTTATAGACGATCCAACTTTTCAATTGTACTTTCTTCAAGCTTAAGATCATAAAATCCATGTATATTTTTATTTAATTTTTTTACAGAATGCATTGTACGAAGAAAGAAAGACATATTTCAATGTAGGTACATACTCGCTTATGATTTGAGATGACCTCTCGTCAAAGTGATGTACAATAGAAATCTCTCCTAAGAAATGGTCGAAAATATTTACCTTCCTATAAGAGAGTTAATTAGTAGTCAACTCTTTACCATTGTGTGCGGAAGGTTCCATCAGGCACAGTGAATCACAGACGTCATCGCGTTTGAGGACTTCGTGCTTGAAAATGTATGGGGTGTCTAAAAAATTATCAATCTCGCGAGAGATATACGAGGGGGGACCCAAAAGTAACGGGAATTAGGTGGTGGGGGGAATACGGAGGGGGGGATCGGGTTCTCCAGTGATTCTTTTCCAAGCGGCTACTCTTAGAAGTAAGTGTGCAAAGTTCATTTGATGTAAGTGCATTCGTTCGTCCGTGAGAATTTTTCTAGTGAAACGACTTTTTTCGTTTCGGCGAAAACGTGAAATGGCTTCAAGAACGGACAAAAACATTGAACAAATCGACACTCTTGTCCGTGAAGACCTTGCAGAACCATCGATCAACTTTATGAAATGTCTGGATATTCATGGAGTTCAATTCAGAGGATTTTAACTGAAGATTTGATCATGAAGGGGATTGCAGCCAAATTTGTTCCTCGCCTCCTCTCCGACAGTCAAAACAAGGAGCGTTGAGACTTCAGATCTGTCTGGAGCTGCAAAATCAGTTGGATGAAGACCCAGATTTTTTTCTCAAGGTTATAACTGGCGATGAATCATGGTGCTACGGCTATGACCCCGAAATTTTTACAGCCGCTCGTTGCTCGCCGCACTCAGCCATTTCACTTTTTCGCCGAAACGGAAAAAGTCGTTTCACTAGAAAAATTCTCACGGACGAACGAATGCACTCACAGCAAATGAACTTTGCACACTTACTTGGGAGAGTAGCCGCTTGGAAAAGTATCAATGGAGAACCCGATCCCCCCCTCCGTGTTCCCCGCACCACCTTATTCCCGTTACTTTTGGGTCCCCCCTCGTATCTTTTAACGAACCCAATGTTGGTTTTATTAAGGTGCGTCCACATTATGTCCATCGACATTGTTGATCGATGCAGTCGACATTTGCGCCGTCCACACACACCACTGCATTGGGGACGTATTTTTTCAATAGGACTTCAAAGTGTTACAAGGCGATTGAAGACCGTCTTTTTTAAGCGGTCCTATTCTGATATTTTGGACCAAATGAACAATACTTAGTGCGGCGGATCGCTTTTACATGTCATCCTCATTTGTGACAAATTGTACTAAAATTTTCATCAAAATACTAACTTTAGATAGTTTGCAAATATTGCCGAAAAGTTCAGCAATGATTCATTAGCGTCACCCCGTATCTGTGATATGAATCATAACAAGTGAAATAATATTCTTCATCATAGAAACACAACACATGGCCACTGTCAAGGACCTCTAAAAGAACAAGTCTTGCATCTTAAGTAGCAGGACTAGAGCAGGCAGTAAGTTTGCAGTACTTCTGTACTGACTTTAACATCTCCTGTCTTCGTATACTCAACACTTAGTGCCCGAGGAAATATGTCATGGACCCTTAAGAAAGAAGGAAAATAAACTAATTGAAAAACTCAGTTGGTAATCCAAATTAAGATACCGACCTGAGAAATATCTATTGTATTTTTGATTTATGGAGTTTAATAATGAAGTTCTTTGTGAGGCGGACTGAGGTGATAATTTCAATTACCATTCATCAGTCAGTCTTCTTTAGAAATTCGATTAAATTGCTTGATCGGTAATATTCATAAAATTACAAGAGAGTATCCAACTTAAATTGTATGTTATGTATTTCCGGAAAAATATCGAAGAGCCTGAAGTTCTGTAACTGATACACTATTTCCTCTCTTTCCATACATGAAGTTGAAGATATTGTAACATTAGATAAATTAAGTCATCAACTTTAATGAGTTCTAATAAGAGGGGATATTGCCTAGCTGTGTAAGGTGAATTATAGTTTTGTATAACTTTACTTTTATTGAGGCCCATAGAGAGATTGTATACATAAACTTTCACGAGTCTTGTCCATTTTCTCCGACTTGCAGTATTTCGAAGGGTCAGCAGTTCAGCAGCATTGAAAATGTTATTCCTTACGACAATAAGGGTGAAATAAAGGGATGATGTCAGCCTGCAAAACGAAACCTTAACATGAAATGGCTTGTGTTTTACTGAAGCGTCAGTAATTTGTATTAGGGGAAATTTCGGGGAGTGAATTATATTTGTGTGGTGTGTACGTGCTTACGTCTGCTATTGTTCCCGGTTTCCGATTTAAGTCTTTAAATCCCATTTCCAATCCAGGAACCATGGTTTCTCGTCAAGTATATGAACCTATTTCTAATCTCCATTTCAATATCTTTTTTTTCTGTTCATCCCATGTTATCAATTTGTTTTATTTGCAAATAGGAAATAGTATCTTCTCCTCAATCATCTGGCAGCTAGTGATTGCTCGGAGGCTGACATTTGGTTTAATCAGGTGTTTTTATCAATGTATGCCGTTCGACCTCATCCTTCAGGCGGGTAACATCAAGGTGGATTAGGTTCTTGCTGCACTCCTTTTCGTCCCGCCAGACAAACCACTGGTCTACTCAATGTCTGTTGAAAATCTTGTGACAACCGAGAAATGGTAATTATTACCCTTGATTGTTAGTTTTCAAAACAAATACTTCTGAAAGGGATTTGAGTCGGATGGGACTATGGATTTTCCTATAAAAGACTTTTCCAATGGCGGAAATGTTTTCTTTTCCATAGCGTATGTTTTCCATAGCGTATGTTTTCACTGTTTTTTTCTCTCCTCCATATACTTCCATTTCTTCTCTCTCCCTCTCTCAGCTAACTCCTTGTACCTCGTAATTTTCTCGTCAATATTCACTTTCAATGAAATGTTTTCAAAAGAACCATGACGGAGGCGAAGTTGTTAGCTCTTAACATTTAGCATCTAGTTTCAATATTTCTTGTTTGTTCTTCTCCTCCTCAACATTACCTCCCTCTCCCTCCCCCTCTCCTTGTCATTATCCCCTCCCTCCTTGTTATCATACAATCCCTCCCCATAGCCCTCTCCCCCTCTCTCTCCTTGTCATTATCCTCTGCCTCCTCCTCCTCCTCCTCCTCCCCCTCTCCTTGTCATTATCCCCTCCCTCCTCCTCTGAAATCTCCGAGAAAGTGGTTGTCTGCTTCAGCAGCTCAACTTTTCTTTTCAAGTCATAAAAATTGAAAACACGCCGGGCCCCCACGTTGAAAATATTTCGAAAACTTCTCGATATTTGCCAACGTCTCTCTTCCCTCTTTCTCCCCGTCCAACTCGTACTTATATCTTTCATTTTCCCCATTCAAGTCACTGAACTCCCCTGCAGGATTAGGGCGGGCAGACTTTATTATTCCCGCATCGTGCTTTTCACCTCGCCCCCCCCCCCTCCCCCAATTTTTACCGGTTAGCAGTGAGAGTACACCGAGGGACGATTAAACGGCCCAACTCTCGATTCTCTCTCTTTCTAGCTGTTTTTTTGTCTTTGTCAAAGAGATGCGACTAGTACGAGTATTATCGTATTTCTGTTCCTAATTGTTAATTTTATGCCTCCAGTTTAAAATAAAGCCCCTCACCGGGTGAAAGAGAGAGAGAGGAAAAAGAGCCTCTCTCTTCCACCCGCTCCTCCCTCGTTAGTTTCCTAGAATGGGGATTTGAAGAGAATTAGTAATAAAGCCTCTAAATACAAAGAAAATTAATAATTTTCATTTTCCTTATTCATCGTTCTTGGTTCTTTCTCCGCCTGGATTCTGAACCAATTGAATAAAAGCCTAAATTGCAAACTATACCTCTTAATACTATTTCTAATCTCATCTCCTTCCTTCTGCACAATTTATTTCTAATCAGCATGAAAGCCTACTCGAATTTCAAATTGCATGCCTCATTGACGGCAGTAAACATATTTTATTTATCAATTTCTGCCTTGCTATTTCATGTTCTTTCTGTAGGTCAATGACCTTTTGTCATAGATCCTTTAGAAATTCTCAAGCTCTTCGTGACGGTAATGATCGGAACAACTCTTGTCTATTGAAAAGTCCTTTTTACCTACCAGGCTATAACAAGCATGCCATGATTATAACATGTATAGTTGTATAGCATGACTATATTCGTTTCATTTTAGAAATGTGAATCAAATTTGCAATTAAGTTTAATAAAATCTATTTTAAGAAGAGTAGTAAGGAAACAGGAACAGGAAAAGTAATGATTTAGAAGCACTTAAACCCAATAATTTAATAGCCCGTAAGCGGTAGATAGTATTTTTATTATCGGACACAGTGAGTTAGAAGAATAATAATAATAATTTCGATATTGTTGCTCTTGTGTGGAATTCTTGATAACGTCCGTGATTTTACAGTACAAATGTACATACACATCAATATAAAATCAAAGTGAGCCTATCAACATAGTTGACGAGCAGGATAGTGCGCCTGTCTCTGAAACTCAAGACCGCGGGTTCATTTTCCGCCCGGAAACAAATATTTCTGACAAAATAATATTCGTTTTAAAATTGCCTAGCGTATTATCTTCCATTTCAGGTTGATATGACCCGAGTGGATGAAGTCCTCAAACAAATAAAAATAGCGATTTGACCAAATTTTAGTAGCAATATCAGAAGAAGCGTTATTTTACGTGACTGGCGTTCAGAATTTGATGTCATCCAGATTGAACTGATATCGGCCATCCTCCCCTGCTTCCTTATCCATCCTGTTTTGTTCTTCTCTACACATCCTCTTCCTCTTTTTTTTTTTTTTTTTTTTGTTTCTTTTCACAATGTTTCGGCTCGTCCACAATTTTAATCACTGAGACATAGAGGTACATTAACATAATTATGTATTCGATAACATGCAGGCTAATTGTTGACATTAGAACCGTTATTGTCAAAAACAAGTCTCATAATTTCTCCCACTTCGAGTCCCACATTGATAACTAACGCTGTGATTAATGAAAAAAACTAACATGAAATTCATTTCTAATGCTATCGCTAATGGGAAGAAACTGGAAAAAATGTGTGTGATATGACGAAAAAAGAATCTGACACTTTGGATCTAAGTGTGATTGATATGACATTGTTTTCATTTTCTTGTCAGGACTGTGTGAGTAATGAAGCTAATGCATGTAGAAAACGTTCTGATCCCGTATTTGTTTCCCTCCTGGTGTAGATGAAGCATAAAAAGCTGTGGTATGATGTTCACTGAAAGTCGGAGTTGGGAATGTGAGAAGTATTGATTTGTTTGATACTGACTGACGTTGGTGGGAGGAAGTCCTGATAATGTAAAGCTAAACCTGCATCAAATTCGGATTCTAATCACACTAATGGGTAGTTATTGTAAAATGGGAAGTAATTGAAAAGTCATGCACATTGCAAATAAACAATAACTGTGCTACGAGTAACTACCCACACAACTTTATATTCAATTCTATAACTATAGTATTTAAATGAATCAAAAAAAAAAATCATACTGATTTTGTCATTCTGAAAAATGACCTGTATAAAAAAATAGATAATAATATCGATTAAAAGATATCATTTGACTTTATATACACTTTATTAATTGGACATATTAGATACAACACAAATAATTACAAATTAAAATACAATATTAGAGAAGAATAAAGAAAAAATAAATAAATATATACATAATATATGTCCTAACTAAAGGGCGTGGTTATTGCCTTGGGCAATCTCTTCCACCCAACCCAACAATGGTACACCAAGCAAGACTCATGGGCCAGGTCACAACCATACACAAGACAGCATTCACGAAACTCAACCCTCTTCTGTTTGCAGTCGGAACCAGCTGACCTCCCTCCCCCCCGCCCTCTGCGACCTCCCCCTGCAGTCCCTCCTAGTCTCGCACAACAAGCTCAGCTCCCTCCCGGGGAGCTGGTTCGATGCTCGGCCCTGACAGAACTCAACGTGAGCTGTAATCAAATTACCCACCTACCCCCCTCCCTCGGACAGCTGAGCAGTCTACGCTCGCTCAACGTGCGGAATAACCTCCTTCTAGAGTTACCAATAGGTGAGTCACACAGTTGATAGGAAACGAGTGACGGTTTAGGAGGGCCGAATTATAAAACAGGATTAAAGATTAAACCACTGAGCGCGCGATTAGCTCAGTGGCTAAGCTTCCGCTTGCCACGCGGAAGGTCCCTTGCAGACAAAAAAATGTGTTCTTAATTTGTTTACAATTGTTTGTAAGGGATACCTTCCGGTGCCCTCGTGTTGACCCAGCACCTAATTGGGAAGTATTGTGTCACTTCCCGCCCATCAGGAGGGAGGCATACTACGGGATGGGTAGGCTACAACACAGACCACAAGCGTCTACAGTAGCTCCTGTTTCATGGCTACGAAATAAAAACGGCTGTGAAATACTCATTTTTTTCTTTTCTTTTTTAGCAGACTGACCCTCAACTCAGGCTGTAGTACGCTGTGATTGCTTGAAACTCCGACTCGAGGGCATGTCTATTTGAACTTAGCTTAACTTAAATCCTGTTTCATAATGTGGCACTTAGTCTGAGTTGTCAATGGACGTGACTTGTGACACACAAGTCCAAGGGAGGATCACTTTGTTTACATTGTAACTTGCGGAGAGGTGTAAGCGTAAATTTAAGTGACCATCAGTCATTTGATTGTGTAAAAAGTTGTTTGTTAAGTTTATGATTAAATCCGTCCAATCGACCTCAGTAGCTTGATCGATAAGGCGGCGAACTTGTAACCTAGAGGTCAGTGGTTCAAGTCCCGGTTTCAGCGTAGATTTAGTAAAGCGAATTTGATTAAAGTTGTGGTATCACAAAAGTGATTAACACAAATACGATAACTTGTTGTTGTTGATTAAATCCGTCCATTAGTAAGTAATTGGGTTTTTAATTGGGATACGAAAGAAAAAAAAGTTAACTTTATGTATAAAAATATGCTCTTGATCTCGAAATGTTAAAAAAAGACTAAGATTTTTCTGATTACGTCCCTACAATAATAAGTTTCCATATCATACCTTCCATTCCCACTGTCTAAATCTAAGATGACTTAATATTTACATATACTCGGATTGTTTAAATAACGTGTTTCTGTGCTCGTTTCAGAATTAACATATGTAAGACTGACGCATTTGGATTTGAGCTGCAACCGCCTGGCGAGTTTACCAGTGGAGTTCAGAAACATGACCACGCTCATAGACCTGGACTTGAACCACAATCCTCTGGTCTCTCCGCCTACCACGGTAAGGACAGCACTTGCACCGACCTCCGTGACTCAGTGGTTAAGAGCATTGGTTACTGACCCGGAGGTTGCGGGTTCGAATCCCGGCCGGAGCAGAAAATTCTGACCGAGTTTTTTGTTTGTGGAATGGAGGTAAAGTGCCCTGAAGTAATGCGAAAGCGGTTCCGGGGCACACCTACCTTTTTTTTTTCTTCTTAAAAAGCACTTGCACCTCCAATGATTTATAATTTATGTAGCCAAACATTCTTGGCTGCTACAAATAAGGAGACAATAGCCGATTTGATATCCCACGTTCGGTAACGGACAAGGACACAAAGAAGAAGAAGCCAAACAATTCGTCAAACTTCAGGATGATCTTATATCTGTTCTCTATCTAGAAAGGATCCTCCATGGCGGCATTGAAAGTAACATTTGGAAAATTTGGCTATTTCTCAAATTAATGAGGAAAAATTCAAACTAACCCCGAGTATTTTTTTTTTTTTTTTTTTTTTTTTTTTTCCGGTTAGGCACTTTAACCAATTACTATTATGGTCGTTCGTGCCGATCCTCTCAAGGTCTCTACATGAGGTGAAGGAGATTGGAGCTTCTTAGAAAGGACATCAGTGCGTCTACTTCACTGGTACAGTTCATTAATGATGGTTTTGGGTCACATGATTGGCGGATTACATTATAGGTTTGACATTCGTTTACGATGTGACGAACAGATAGGGGATCGCCACAGGTACACACAGGAGGAGGGGTCTTGGTAAAGATGAAAGAGTGAGTCAGTCTTGTGTGACCAATTCTAAGACGAGTAAGTACCACTTCTTCGTATCTTGTCTGGCGTACTGCAGATTCCCATCTTCCGACTTCCTGTTTTATAGTTTTCAATTTATTATTTACAACACTGTCCCACATAACTTGCCAAGATTGATTGCAATGATTTTGAATTCTAGTTCTCAGATCATGGGGTGAAATAGTCATGCAGACATTCGGAAAATTATCCGATTGAGCTGCTGCATCAACAATCTCATTACCTCTGATGCCGCAATGAGATGGACACCATAAGAAAGAGACGTTACAACCAATGGACCGTAAACACAACCAGTGGTGATAGATTTGAGAGACAATAGGATCATCATTATGTTTTACATTACTGATAGCTAACAAAGCACTTTTGGAGTCACTGATAACAAGAATAGAAGGAATGGTCGCAGAAGGTTTTAAAATATCTTGCAAACAAAGATCGATAGCCAGTAATTCGGCAGTGTATATACTAATGATAGGATTGAGTTGAAAAGAGTGCACAATACCATTTACACTAAAAGCACAGCTTGTCCCTTGAGTCCGCTTTGACCCATCCGAAAAACACAAGACATGATTTTTATATTTTGTGTTGACAACATTCATAAATTGAGATCTATAAATCACAGAAGGAGTATCAGCTTTCTTACAAGAAGCCAATGAACAGTCAACAGGAGGAATGACATTTGACCAAGGTGCCAAATGCACTTTGAACTGAGCTGTTTTTGACGAAAGCAATTCAAGATTAATATTTTGAATGGCGCGAATACGAATGGCTATAGGGTGAGGCTTTTTTGATACTTGAAACAAGGGATTAGGTTCATCTTTGAAGATAATCATATGGACAGGATTTTTTTCACTTGCAGCAACTTTAGTCGCATAGTTCAGTAATAACTTAGTGCGACGATACTGCAAGGGCGGAATACTTGCCTCTACACAAAGACTAGTCACAGGACTGGTTCTGTATGCACCAGTACAGATCCTTAAACCAGCATGATGGACAGGATTCAACTTGGAAAGAACGTTTTCTTTAGCAGATCCATAGATCGGAGATCCATAATCGAGAATAGGCAATATATAAGATTTATAAAATCTCAAAAGATTTTCTCTATGAATACCTATAGATTTATTTGAAACTATCTTCAATGCATTAAGAGCTAGCATAGATTTATTTTTAACTTGTGTTATATGAGAATTCCAATTTAACTTGGAATCCCATGTGAGACCAAGAAATTTAGTAGAGTTACAAAAACGCAACTGAATTCCATTAAGTAGTAAAACTGGCGAAGAATCTTTTCGCAACCTATTAAAATCAATACAGACAGATTTTTCAGAAGAAAAAGTCACTCCATTGGAGTCAGCCCAAGTCTTCAAACTATCCAAAGAGGACTGGAGTCGAGATATGACATCCGGCAGCTTACGGCCCCTCAAAATAAGTAACAAGTCATCAACAAAGAGTACACGCCTTGTCGGTAGTTTTATGACCTGAAACACATCATTCATAAAAAGTATAAATAGTATAGGACTAAGTGATGAACCTTGAGGTATGCCATTAACCACCATCTTACCTTCAGAAACAGTACCATTACATTTTACGTAAATTTTCCTATCCGTCAAGAAAAGAGAAATGTATTTTAACAAGCGGCCATTAATGCCAAAATCGTATAATGTTTTGATGATTTTGAAGCGCCACGTTAGATCAAAGGCTTTCTGTATGTCTAAAAACACACTAATTGTATGTTCTTTATTTAATAGACCTAGAGATATCTCATTTTCGAGAATGACAAGGTTATCCATGGTGCTTCTTTTTTTCCTACCACCACTCTGCCAAGGACTTAACAAACATTTACTTTCAATAATCCACACCAACCTTTTATTGACCATCTTTTCCAGAACTTTTCCCAAACAATTAAGAAGTGAAATTGGTCTATAATTGGAGCAAAGAGTGGCATCTTTACCAGGCTTAAGAAGAGGAATAATCAAGGCTTCTTTCCAAGAGGAAGGAAAGAAACCGTATTTCCAAATAAAGTTGTATAAATCAAGAATTTTAGACAGAGATGAATTTGACAGTTTTTGTATCATGATGAAAGAAATTCCATCTGGACCAGATGCTTTAGAGGAACAAGAATTCAAAACATTCATCATTTCCTCAAAAGTAAATGGGACATTGTAGTTAGCATCAAATTCATCATTAATAGAAATGGAATAATTTCTTTCACACTCAATTTTACGAGTTAAAAAAGATTCAGAATAATGGTCATTTGAAGAAACATCAGAAAAATGAGATACAAAAGTATTTGCCATCTCCACAGAGTCAAAAATCAACTTGTCAGAATCTGACAAATCACAGACAGCTTTGATATGCCGAGGGACATATTTTCCTCTAAGCTTACCCATTTTGTGATACATCTCACCTGTAGATGAAGAACTATCGATGGATGCCAGAAATTTTGTCCACCCATCGCGTTTTTTACGTTTCAACATCTGGCGAGAAATAGCTCTAGCTCTTTTAAATGCTATTAAATTTTCAATAGTAGGGTTTCTTCTGGCAGTACGTAAACATTTACGTCTATTCCTGATGACAGATTTCAATTCTTCATCCCACCAAGGAACAGGGTATTTGTTTTTAGGAATTTTTTTCGAAGGTATTGCAAGTTTAGCAGCATGAAGTATTGAACGATTCAACACAGATATAATACTTTCAATATCAGGTGGGATATTATTTGAATTGGAAAGAATGACATTTTCAAAATCAATGTTCGCCCGATATAAATCCCAATCAGCTCTCTCATAATTCCAAACAGTGATATTTGAATTTAAAGGATAAATAACAGGAAGCTGATGAGAAATGATAATGGGATAATGATCAGAAGACAAGAGGTCATCAGTAACCTTCCAACGAGTGTCAGGAAATAATTCAGAGGAACAAAACGAAAGATCAATGCAAGACAAAGTATTATATGACAGGTTATAATGAGTTGCCTCACCTGTGTTTAATAGATGAACATTTGTAGCATTGCTTAAAAAGTTTTCAATTTCTCTACCATGAACATCTATACGCCTATCACCCCATAGGGTATTGTGAGCATTGAAGTCACCGACAATTATGAAAGGAGATGGTAGTTGATGTAAGATGTTAACAAGGTCAGTTTCAGAATATTGACAAGACTGAGGTGGTGTATAAATATTGCATATTGAAACAGGAACCGATATGTTTGGGAATTTTACTCGAATTCCAACGCATTGTAAATTAGATGTGATGGTAAGTTGACTACTGTAGCATGTGTTGTGTACTAAAGTACAAACGCCACCGCAAGCTATCAGACCATCACTATGATCATGTCTGAAAATGTCAAAGTTTTTAAGAGAAAATTGTTTTGTATCAAGAAGATGGGTTTCTTGTATACATACAACAAGAGGCGAGAACTCAGTAATAAGTATTTTAAGGTCATCTAAATGACTCACAATACCGTTAATATTCCACTGTAAAATGTTGTTAATCATTGAAAAGGAAGTTCATATTTGAGGAGAAAAAAAAAAAAAAAAAAAAAAAAAAAAAAAAAAAAAAAAAATATTTCTGGAGTAATGACAACAACATACAACCAAAAGATACAAATACATTTAAAATTTAAAAAGAGGCATAGAGAGAGATGGAGTAGACAGGAACGCAGCTCAAAAAAAAAAAAAAAAAAAAAAAAAAAAAAAAAAAATACAAAAAAATACAAAAAAACAAAAACAAAAAACAAAAAATAAAATAAAAAAACCTCAGAAGTAGAAATAAAGTGGTGTGCGGAATAGACATGTGGTTTCAAGCAATAAGATTGGAACAGAAAACTGAACCCAGAGCTTAGACACACTAATATCAATATACATTGCCGTACACTGCAGCCAGGGTCCGTCTCACCCATACAATCATGGCATGCTTGTCCAGACACATATATTATGTCTTTTTCAGATCTGAAATACATGGAAGTCAGATTAGTAATAATCACATGATACATTACAAAGAGCTGACCTAATTAATGGAGTAATGAGTTGGACAAAACTACCAGGGATGAAAAGATCCTGTAGATAGGTACTACAAGGGGTGATAGGGTCCTTGAGTGAAACACATATATACAATCATAGCATACACTACTGCCAGGAGGTTCGAACAGAGGTATATAGATCAACGTGAATAGGTTATATTCCGCTCAGCCATAAACATGATGATCAACTCCTGGAGTAAAACACTTAAGTGGTTGGTGTACGGAATCAACATACAGTTGTAGGCAAAAGAGATGGGAACAGTAAACTGATCCCAGAGCTCAACACAAAAAAATAACAACACACCTTGCCTTACACCGCAGCCAGGGTCCGCAACACCCATACAACCATATCATACTTGTCTAATTGAAAAAGAAAAAAAAAAAAAAAAAAAAAAAAAAAAATTTACAACAATGGAATATTATTGAGTGTTGGCAGAATCTACGCCGACTTTATCCAATTTCTTGGAAATGCCATTAGCGAGATTTTTCAATCTTGTCTTACATTTTTTATCAATGTCTTCAGTAGACAACTTATTCAGCACAGTTATAACCATACGAGGATCATAACCATAATTTTTTCCAATAATTTCTAATTTATTTTGTGCATTTCTGAGGTCACTGATTAAGTTAGTGAACTCCACAGGATCAACTCCTTCATCATAATCTTTAAAGAAAGGATGTAGCTGAGATAGATCAGTATCATTACTAGAAACGACAAGGCGTTTCTTAGTGTCTGTGTCAGAAACAGAACCATTAGGAGAGAGAGTGTCTCGGGGTCTCTTTTTCTCATTGATAGTGTCATTGAGCTGAGAACTAGGGGTCAAAGTGATGAAACTTTCAACACTTTCTGACCTTGTTAACTTACTCTTCTCTACATCTGTTTCCATGTCATTCACTACAGTACCAACACAAGCAGTATTACCTACAGCAGGTGTAGAGGCCTCAACAGGACTTTGAGAAAGGTTAAGAGGAAGAGAAGGAAACGCAGCACTATCATCTGCAGTCGGTGCTGTAGTTTTAGTTCTACTAGCAAACGCAGGAAGGAAGTCGCAAGTACTGGAGTGAGAAGTACCTGGAAGTAAAGGAAAAGTAGGAGTGATTTCTGGGGTCAGAACGGAAGCATCGATCATCTGACCATTCTGTTCAGAGCTATTAGACTCTTTTACGTTCTTAGGACATGTTTTGGACAGGTGGCCTTCACCTTGACAGCGAAAACATCTCACTTTGTCTATAATAATAAAAATCTTACAAATTGAATTATCAAAAAACAAGTTGAAGTATGAAGGTAAATTTTCCACATCTTCAACCATAACTGTACGACGGAATCCTATTAGATGGGCAAATCGTTTGTTGCGACAGCCGAGATTTACATATCTCATAGATGATACAACTTTAGTAAACTTGGTAAGCTCACTAATCAGCAGGCTATCAGACATCTCGGGCTCTGTGTTACAAAGGTATATTCGGTGACCATGTTCGGTTAATTTCTTTAAAAGAAAAACCTTACCATCAATTACTATCTGAGGATGATTATCAATGAGCTTATTCACCTCAAATTCAGTAATAAGATAAATTTTTACCAAATCATTGTTTTTCCCAGCGAACACCATTTTATCGTCGCCCACAATATCGCCAATGGAAATAAGGTATGTCTCCATACTGATAGTTGAATCAAATGGAAGAGAAAAGCCACACTTCTTAGATAAATTCAAAGAATTAACTTGAGGGGTTAAAGGAGGCGACGGGAGCTTGGAATAACCAGGCCTGGGAACGAAAGAAATGCGAGTAGATAGATTACTTTTAGTTTTATCAGAATACATCATATTATAGAGTTAAAAAAGGAAAGGTAAATCGAAAAAGTTAGAATTACAATAGGAACAAAACACAGAGTGTTTTTAAAGGATACACCAAGTGTTTTTAAAGGTCAAATAGGAGCGCGGTAAAATTACACACAAACACTACCATTTTCCTTGAAGAAATAAACACTCAGATGAAAAATAAACAAATAGGTTACCATGGAAACGATTGAAAACACGGGAAAAGAAAAATTCAAATGGAAACATAAAAATACAGAACATAGATAGAAGAATTTATAAACACAAAATGGTTGCCATAGCAACCATCAAACAACCAAAATATTGGAGAAATTATGAGGTGAAATAATCACTAAAAAACTGATTTAAACGATAGAAATTCGAATAGTGGGTAATCACAAAAGAACGCCCGATATGAAAAAGACCACTATGCAAAAAATCACAACTGAAAAACTTCAAATACAATAGAAAATAACAGAAAACTGAGGAGCTAGAAAACGCGTAACAGCACTACGAAAAGAACGGAGAGGAATGTCCCGAGTATTTAAAGTATCAGATACGTGGTCTAAAAACTTGACTATTTAGCTCGTCCTGAATCAAATTATATCTATGTGCGATCAACCATCGCCGTGAGACTTTGGACTTTTTCTTTATAAGCCACTAGCGGGCTGTCGCCCGCTTTGCGGGCCGAGGCATGGCCGTGAAAGCAAAAAATCCTTTTTCGCCAATGGCAGGTGTTGTAGTGGGAGTTTCGAGAAATCCCGTCTTATTGCACATCTAGACTATAAGACAAAGCTACCTACCAAATTTCAGCTTCCTAGGACTTACGGTTTGGGCTGTAGAGCGATGATCAGTCAGTGGTCAGTGGTCAGTGGTCAGTGAGTGTCTTTGACATTTATATATAGAGATTAAGGCCTTGAAAAACTGCAATCTTGGAGGTCGGTAGTTCAAGTCCTTAGTTTTATTAATCAAAAATTTAGTAAAGTAATTGTAATATCAATTGTTATTAACACAAATATGATAACTTCTAAACTAAGTATATTTTAAGCCAGCGTCGATGGCACGTTGAATACACCAGTTCTTGTTTTGACACTGAAGTTGGGCAACGCCCAGCGAGTTAAGGACTTAGATGGGTGACCATTCAAACTCGAACCCTCCTGATGCTGGCTTTTCCCGGCCCAGTCAGGCTAGGTGAGGTTGAGTAGATGGTTTTTTAACACATAGACGACCGGCATGTTTTAAGTCAGTCCTTCCGTGGGACCGGCGATGTTTAGGCTATTCACAGGCGTAGTACATGCGTGTACCACCGGTGGTACACCCGGTCGTCCAAGTGTTAAAAGTGCGAAACCATAGTAAATTGTCTTGTATTGACCCTAGATGGTGAAAAAACACACCCCCGACCCTAACGTTTGACTTTGCGTAAAGAACAATACCTACCCCCATAGGGCAACAAATTCTAAGAAAACTAGTATAATTTTAAAAAAAAAGGAACAGAACATTAGTCATCATCTATCTAATTTTCAATGTATGAAAGCGCTGCTCCATCATCAAATCCTTACGAGGTCAGCTTGTATCTTGTGCCTCGTATTCGGAGAGATACAGCTTAATGATTAAACTATTTGAAACCTTCCACCGACCTCAGTAGCTTGATCGATAAGGCGGCGGACTTGTAACCTGGAGGTCGGTGGTTCAAGTCCCGGTTTCAGCGTAGATTTAGTAAAGCGAGTTTGAGTAGTTGTGATATCACGAAAGTGATTAACACAAATATGATAACTAACTATTTGAAACCCCCCCCCCCCAGATCTGCATGCGGGGCCGCGTGCACGTGTTCAAGTGGCTGGAGCTGCGCTGCGTGCGGGAGGACAGCAAGCGCGGCCAGGAGGCCCGCAAGTGTGGCCGCAAGCTGAGCGAGGCCAAGTACCGCGGCCGCGGTGGCACTCTGGCCGCGGTGAACAGTGACAGCGGCTACAGCACGGGCCTGGAGTGGCAGACCACGCCTCCTCCCCCCAGCCAGACCCTCTTGGCCACGCCCTCCAGCAACCATCTGAACCGGTCTGATGAGGTGAGCCTCGTAGAGAGGAATTAAAAGAGATAATAATAATAATAATATCGCCTTATTTATACTGCCCCATTAGGACTAATAAAGTCCCATTAGAATAGAATAGAATAGAATAGAATAGAATATAAGGTAATTGTATTTGATCAAAAAGATTTTACAATGGTTGACAAGATTAGGTATAGGAAAAAAAAAACTATAACTAGAGATAAAACAATAATATGAATATGAAAAAGATAATTAATTAAAAATAAATTTTACACTTTTAACCATCTACCTCAGGAAACATACTTTCCTTTTTCTTACTCATTTTCACTCTTCCAATGCTTCAATAATTCTTCTCTTGATCTCTCTTCGTTCTCTTTTTTTACGTTTTCTAACTTTCTTTTTCTCATTGCTCTTTCTCAAGTAACCTAGCTTTATCTACCCGTCTCTCACTCTCTCTCGCTCAGTCTCTCTCTCTCTCTCTCTCAGAAGGTATTATGTTAGCTTAGGTGGTATCTTAAGTTACAAATAAAAATAAAATAAAAAATGCATAGTAATATTTTTAATCTAATCTCTCTTTCTCTCTCTCTCTCTCTCTCTCTCTCTCTCTCAGAAGGTATTATGTTAGCTTAGGTGGTATCTTAGGTTACAAATAAAAAATAAAATAAAAAATGCATAGTAATATTTTTAATCTAATCTCTCTCTCTCTCTCTCTCTCTTTCTTTCTCTCTCTCTCTCTCTCTCTTTCTTTCTCTCTCTCTCTCTCTCTCTCTCTCTTTACCACAGACATATTAATTCATATAATTATAATAGGGTATCTCCAGAGGTTTTCTCTCTCTTTTTCTCCCCCCCTATTCGTTTCGCAGAAATGATCTAATTTTCAATGCATTTAGAACAAAATAATAAAGTCTGTTCACATCGTCCTTTGATTGGACATCCAGTATCTCCGCGACATTTCCTACGATGTGTTGTGATCTCACTGCTTGGTATTGTGGACATTCAAGCAGGAAGTGCTGGATATCTTCAGGTTTGTGTTGGTTGCAGATTGAACATTCCTCATCCTGATCCCACGTATAGGACATTCTGTTCGCGTACAGTCTCAGTTTTCTGCCACTGAGGCGAAGTTGAGCAGCAACTCGACTCTTTTCAATTGGCATTTGTAGAAGTAAGTATGATGACACAAAACTTTGACTTGGAGTGATGTCTTGTTGGACTGGTTTCAGCTCCTTGAATATTGTGTTGTAAGAAGATTGCATGATCGCGTTCCAGTCTTCATCCACTAGCTTAGTATAGAGAGTGTCGAGAATTTCTTGTTTCCTGGTTTTCACAGTTACGCTGCACTGAGCTTCCCATACATTGGCAAAGTCCAAGTCGACAAGCCGCTTCTTCATGAGTGTACACCAATTGTATTTTTCTATGTTCAAACTTCTTTGATCTAGTGCTACTAGTTGTTCATAGCATATTCTAGGGTATCGGTCTTGAGGCATTTCCAAAATCTTTTGCCACCACTCCAGCGCCTGAGAGAATGAATAATAGGATAGTTTAACTACCCCTATTTCATTCCTCAGCATGTATGATGCTGTGTTCTTTGGAAGACAGTAAACTGATTTTAGGAAGAGTGTTTGACATTTTTCAATGATATCGCCATATCGAAAAGCCCAGGTCTCGGCTCCGTACAGCAAGGTCGACTTTACAATCGCCTGGAAGAGTTTCAGCCGGGTCTCAAGTGTATCTGATTTAGAGTTAACAAGAATGTGTCTCACGTTACCCACCGCAACTCTCCCTCTTGAAAGCGCTTGCTCTGCAGCTTTATAAAATACGCCATGTGATGAAAATAAAATCCCCAAATAATTGTACTCACTGCAGACTTCTAATCGTTTATCTTCATAGTGGAAGACATCGGATGCCGCTACTCTGCCTCCTCTTCTAAAAATCAGGACTTTGGATTTGGCAACATTTACAGACATTTTGTTTTCCTCACAGTATGAGTGAAGCAGGTTTAACTTTTTTTGTAAATCTTTCTTTCTTTCTAACCAAAGTGGATTCAACTGGAATAAAATGCACGAACTGGAAGAAAGTCATTTTTCTTTTGGAAGAGGAAAAATCTTCTTCCAGTTTGGTTAACCTTAATGGATTTATAAAATACCTGCTTCCATTTCTTTTATAGGTTAAATCCATTGTTTATCTTTAAAAGTACTGAAACGCATTTTTCTTTCACGAATAGTGGGGAAGCCAAACTGGAAATATTTGGAAATACCGAACCTGGAAAAAAAATATCCAAAAGAAAAATACACCTTAAGTTATGTCCTCACCTGTGCGCTTTCCTCTCCACTTTTAACTCGCAATAACCTCGAAAAACATGCGCCTCGAAAAACATGTTCTAGCAACCAAGAGGCATGCAATTGGGCATGTCTTACGTTCCTGTTTCCATGCGTCATGTTGAAAGTTAAAGAGAAGACAAAAGTGCACAAGTGTGGATATAGCTATAGAAAGAAAGATATTAATTATATTAGTAAACACATGAATATATCCCCAGCTTGTTACTAAGCAAGCGCCATACACCTTTGCTCTGCTGACCCAGTCACCGAGTGTAGACCTGAGCCTAATGAACGGGTATTTCAGCAGTTCATCAGAGAGCTATCTCTGACAAATCACTTCAAAGACTTCAAAACCAAATTCAAAATACTTAAGATCACTTGTGAGAATATTATCACAAATGTAGTACGTGGGTCTAACAAGATAATACATAACCACTTGTATAAACACAAAGAACATGAAAGGAAGAAAAAGAAAGAAGAAGAAAAATCGTGTATACTGTGTCGTTTAGGCAAGTGCTCATGTAGCACCAGTTGTAAAGTATTTTAAAATAAATATTTTTACGTTCTCTCTCTCTAAATAAAAATATGCCACCAACAATTGGGAGGTATTTGGAACCAAATACCTCCCAATAATATTTCCAGGTTCCAGCTAAAAAAAAATATTGTGAGTATAATTATGTCTTTTTTTAATTTTTCTACAGGGTCTGAATGATTCGTATAAGAAAAGAATGGAGAGGTCGAGTTCTGAGAGGGAAGTCAACTATAATGGACTGAACAATGGCACGAGGTTAGTAATTAATATACAAATTGAGATAAGTGACCTACATTTTACTTACAATCCTTTTGAATGATAAGCGCCTAAATGCACTTATCTATACCGAGCAATCTGAGCATTTTTATTATAGAAATTGATAAGTGACTTAGATTTTTCATACACTCCTTGTGAATGATGGGTGCCTAATCGCCTGTACAATATGTATTTACATATTATGAATGAACTTATCATCACTTAGAGACCTATTTCTTTTAATCTTGTGTTTTACCTGTGTGAGTAGCCTTCATGATTCAGTGGATATCACACAGGGAATCGGTAAATGTATGTTCAAGAGAAAGACAATGAATGATTTGTGAATATTTTAGTTATTACCGCTTCAAGGGGAAACCTCACTGCAGGAATGCAGTTTAGTATAAATAACATCGTTCGTCACACAGGACTTTTAGTTTATCATTACTACAAGAAGGGATTTAATTATAGTTAATCACTATTTCTTCCAGTGTGGATGGCAACAAGAACGGAACAGGACTCACCAATGGCGAGGATCTGATACATCGACAAACCTATCGGGAGTACAAGGAAGCCTTGAAGCAGCAGAGATCTCAGGAGAGTGTCTACAAGCGAGGCAACTCCAACTCATCAGTGAGTGTAAAGCAGTGGTTTTTCTTGTATTGAGGGCATTTGCTTAGGTCGAGACTAGCCCTCAAGTCTTGTGAGTGCAGACATTTACGGATATGAAATGAAAAGTTTTATTTTTAAAAAGAAAAAAATAATAGCATTAATCTGTTGTTATTGTCGTTGTTGATGTTACAATCAGCTTAGCTACAGCTGGGGGAATTTCTTTGTAGAATTGTTTAGTGTCGCATCCACTTTTCCGATTCATTACAAGTGTTATAACGTCCAATTTCGCCTCTTTCGTTTCAGAATTCCTCCGAATCCTCGCCTAGTCCCAGCGGGAGCTGCAGCGTGCTAGCCTCCCCTCCCCCCACCACCCACACCTCCAAACCGGTCCAGATGGTGCAGCCCTCCCGGCCCGCGTCCCACCAGACCACCCCCACGGAACACAGCGCCCTCCCCTACATCAAGCCCTCGGGCCCGCCCCCCATGACACCCCTCAATGGCAGACCGCCCGTCTCCTCACCTTGGAACAGCCCCGCCCCCATTACAACAACGCCGGATAAACTCAACTTCACCATGCGACGCGAGTATGACAAGGCCAAGGAGGAAGCCAGTCTTGTGAATCAGCTGAGACAGGTATGGAGGACTATTCAGAGATTCAGTGCGAATTATTAATAGACGATTTTGTTATTCCTCTGTGGATTTTGCGTATTATTTTGTATGGGGAAAATAATACTTCAGTCCGATCTTGTGCTATCATTCAATAAATTACTTCAGAGCCTAACTTGAAGTTTTGTTATTGCGGTTTCTGTTTACATACATTGACTTCACCTATTTTACTATATTTGAGGGTAATTTATTTTTTACCTCCACAAGAAACACATCTAAATACTTCCCTGCCCCTAGAGACATTAATCAATCCAGTGGTAATTACACAGATGTAATTATCACTTGTATCTTTTAAAAATAATTACTTGTACTACATTGCTTCATATCCATTTACATGCATTTAAAAACTAATGGTCATGATTAGCCTATCAAGTTCTCCAGAAAAACGGGTTTAAATTTTATTTATGGATTGCATTTAATCATCTCAGTAGTCACCGTGGCAAAGTGTGTAGCGCTCTAGGCTTGCACGCACTGTGACCTGGGTTCGATTCCCGGAAGGAGAGGATTTTTCTGCTCTGTGCTTGGATGTCCGGGGTCCACTCTAAATGAGTAGCTGATTTAATGTGAACAGCGACCATTGGCAGAATTATGGGCAAAAGTAAGATATTAGGACATTTTGTGATTTAATATTGTGATTTAATCACATAAAATTGTGATTTAATAATTTTATTTTTACGAATTTACGGGGTCCAACCCCATTCGCAGAAGCTAAGGAAATCTCCTTTGGCAACTGCTTAAGGTAAAAATGTTAATATAATATGTTGTATTTCTTCCATTTTTCCTCTCTTTTCTAGTCAAAAACTGTTGTGGACTGGAGTGGAGTGGAAAGGTCCATAATGGAGTGGAGTGGAAAGGTCCACACAAAGAAACACATTTATTTATTATTTAATCATCTTGCTCTATGTTTGGCAGAATATCGAGTCTCGCCTGAAGATGTCTCTGCCGGCTGACCTGGGTCCCGCCCTGAATGATGGGGTCGTCCTCTGCCACCTAGCCAATCATGTGAGACCCAGGTCCGTGGCCAGCATCCACGTGCCGTCCCCTGCAGTGGTGAGTTCATACTGCGGAGCTTTCTATTGTAATGGATATCAGTAACTTTGTGGAGCTCGATAGTAAAAACCTTTATTTCTTTTTAAAGAAATGTACATTAGAAAGCAAGCGTTAACATTTTGACATTAAAATTTATAACACACAACAAGCAAAGAGAAAAATTAGCCAGAGCTGAGATTCTTATGTACAAGTACTTTACTTGTACTGACGTCTTGGTAAAGTACTTGTACTGACGGCTACTAAAGTACAAGACGCAACAAGTCCTCCTTCATGTATAAGTTTAGTAATTTATTTTCGCTCAATCCGGGCACTACGTCAGCGCAAAAATGTATTTTCCGAGGCTGGCAACTCCTATGGAATCATGAATAAACCTTCTTTACTGCACATCTACACACAGAGAGAAAACTTGGTTCAAGGAGGGGTTTAAATAAATGAATAATTAGCCCTCATTATGATGTGAGACAAACAGTATAAAGATATACGTTTCTCAATCCAAATAATTTCAGTAGTTTTCAATCCAAATCAGATTTCCTTCGCGAAAGCTAGAGAATTTAATTTTAGTCATTTTCTCGAGTAATTTTTTCAAGACATTTATTTGATTTTCTCATTTTCAGCCCAAACTGACCATGGCCCGATGTAGAAGGAATGTGGATAACTTTCTGGAAGCGTGCAGGAAAATTGGCGTTGAAGAGGTGAGTGTTTCACTTTTTATTTCTGTTTTGTGATAATGGTATAACGTAAACATTCTTTAGTCCAAATATACAATGGTATACATGAACATTCTTTAGTGTGCAATTCAACTAAAAATAAACAACAATATCCACTCAAATTAAGCTGAAGTATTGAATATAATTAAACTTCTCTCTCTGAAATTAAAGAGGGAGATTACATTTTCCAACCTGTTGCTGTGGAAACCATGGGTGCTTGGAACGTCGAATCTAAGAAATGGTTACTCTATTTGGGAAAGAAATTGATTGGAATCACGGGTAATCCCCGTTCCAATCATTTTCTTTACCAAAAAATTGGTCTAGCCATTCAAAGAAGAAATACTTCTTGCATCCTCGGTTCCCTTCCGGAAGGACGGTCCCTGGGAGAAGTTTTTTATATTTAAAAAATAAAACATCAAATATTACAAAAAAAAAGAAGAAGAATAAAAATCTGTACTCGGGAATAGTAGACACACAAATATTTTAGCCTGAATGTCGAGGTTAACAACTTTAAAGCATGTGTTTTACTCTTCATTATAAGTTTGTACTGCCCATGTTTATATCTTTATGTTTAAGAGTTAAAACAAAACTAAATTGCAATGAGAATTACGTTTTTCACCAAAATGGAACATAAAATGCATGAAAATCTTGTTCACTCCAATGTAAATAACACTCCCCTATACATCCTCCACCTACATCTCTTTAACTTATGTTGCATCTTACAAAATAATCCTTCCTTGCAAACATCTTACTGCTGAATCCTTCATTTTTCCAAAGTTATCGTTGCTAGTCTACTTGACAATAGAACCAGATTTGTGTTGCTCTATCATGTCAATTTTAAAGCACATATCTTGAAATGAAATAAAATTCATGTGCAATTGTGCATCACCGCACTCAAGTCTAAATCATAGTGTCGTCTATGTCATTTGAAAATCCCTGGTTTAGTGTCGGAGTCCTCTAACTGTAAATAACTCTCTACTCGCCCTATGTACCAAGCACGATCACTCTTCTAAACCCGCCACTGCTCTCACTAAAAGCCATGCCTTTACAAAGGCCCTCTGGTGATGTTTCTCGTAAATGTCGACTATATATTTTGTCTCACCACTCTCTATTATACGAATTAGTGGAAAACTGTTGAGTACGTTGCTTTTTGTATCGCTTGTTCTGTGACAGTATTAATATGTACATATTAATTTCTCCTGTAAATAATAATGTTGAAACTTCTTGGGCTTTGTTAAATTGTAAATCAAAATTCTTGGAAAGTAATTCGCTCTTGTAAGTTTTTTTCGTTAATCGTAACTTTTAATTGCAATAAATAAAAATGAAGACTTTTAATATTGCACTGTTGGTTAAAAAGCCTCTAGAGCTGGCAATCAATAAAGTTATGAATTGAATTGTAAATTATCATGTCTTCAATGAAGAGTTGACAGTCGTGGTTCTAATCGTATTCTGTTTTGACTTGTGCTTGGTTACAGGGTGACCTGTGTGACCGAGACAGCATAGTGGACTCAGCGCGGGGGAGCTTGTCTTCCCTGTCAAACACAGTGACTAGATTACTAGCCAGGGACTCCGACACGTTAGACCACCCTGTATACCAACAGGACATTCCCCCCCACTATGAACCAAATTTCAAATTTGATCCCCCTCCCCTTGTAGCGAAATTCCTACGGCAACCGAGGACACTAAACAGTCCACCCTCATTTGTCTAGGAGGCTTCCTGATGACGCTGCTAGTCCTTTACCTATTTCCTTTGCCTTCTCCTTGATTCATTTTGCCTTCCTTCAGATTTTGACATTGGCAGTGTAGCTTGATTTTGGTGTTGGTTGAACGTCCGGAAGCTACGGTTTCACTTGATAGAATCCAGTTGACATCATTTCTTCACAGAAAATCCCAGCAACGGCGACGCACGCACTCTAATGTTATTATAATTACAAAATAATACCTTCTAACATTTAATGTTCTTAATAAATCCATAAATCAGACCCGATATTTGAGTTACACTGCTGCTAACAGTAGTACTGGTTCTCTACCCATCATACTTAACTTGCCTATGATAAAATGGACCAGGGACCTACACTCTAAAATATTTTACTATTAATTTTAAGTAAAGTAGATATTTTATTTTGTTTCATAGGATACTTAACGCTATAATAATAATGAAATAGTAATACTCAAGAAGATAAGGATCAATAAGTTTTTATTTTACTTATTAACCTAGTGTGAAATTTATTTTTCTATTCCAAAGCTTAGTATTTTTAGTCGTTTAACATAGTGCTCTAGATTCTAGAACTACCTAATTGTTTAATTTTAATTATGCTGAAATTTTTATTAATTTTATTTTTCTACGAAAGTAAAAACAGAAATGTATGTAAACCCAATGACTGAATTCAGGTATAAATTATTTGTACTCCCAATTCCATTTGAACAAATCCATTTTGATTTTCCCCATTTTAATCTAAAAGACAATATTTTAATCCAAACGAAACTTTATGATCTCTCTTCTGTATTCTTGATAGTTCTCGTTACTTTTTAATACTTAAGTGTTCTTTTTTATACATCATTTCTAGATTTATTTCGACCATAGGTACCTTGGTACCTACTAGAGGGCCTTATGTAAAACATAACTACCTGGGTTTTTAAACAGGAATTTAGTGCAAAGTAGTCTTGAATTTTTATTTTTATTTAAAACATCATTCATCAAACCATACTAGAACAGTATTGCAAATTAATAATTATGTAAAAAAAAGAAGAAAAAAAATGCATTGAAACGTCAAGAATAACATAAACAGTTCAGTTCAGTCTTGATGCATTAAATAAATTATCGCTGTAATAATTACATCCTGTTATTCTGCCGTTTCCTAAATGCATTCATTCATCTGATCTCTTGGAAAAAGTATTAAACTACCGTTTTCACATATCAATATCCTCATCCTTACCAAATTCTTTGTCCTATTTTTTTATTCTTAATTTTTCATCATACTATTTTCTTTCCTTTGGTAATTTTTACTAGTTTGACTTTTAAGTCCTATGGTTCAAGTACATTAGTTTTTTTAAAGATAAACATTAATACATGGGATTACTATCCTTAATAGTCCTAAATAATTCTGGATAAATAGCCCTAACCCAAGTTCCTAAATTTTCACTCTCCTGATGCCATTATGAGTAAAATACGTACTACCTATTACAAAATTACCCATTTCTACAATGTGTGAAACATCTCTATAAATTCTTTTGTTTTATTTTACTGAGGTTGTTTATTTTCTAGTTTGTTTCCCCCCTTCTTTTATATTTTTTAAAAGTATTTTAATTTATTTATTTTAAAAAAATCCCTTCTGTAAAGACATTTTATTGTATTATTTACATATCTTCATATTTTTAGTTCAAGGGTGCGTTTATCAATTGTAATACTAATTAATCTATTTTTTTATTATATCAATGGTTTAAGCAGCCCTTTTATTTTAACAACTTAGCCTTAGACGATTTATAATGCATAGATCAAGATCAATATCACCTTTCAAATGCATTGTTAATTGTGATATTGACACCTAGGGCCTGCTTAACTTCTAAAAGTATTGATCAACATGTCATTGATAAACAAACACACCAACATCACCATACAGTTCTGTTAGGGCTATTCAGAGATTTGTCACCTTGTTTAAATGTGATTGATAAACGCACTCTAATTGTACGTTTATTCTTATCTTGGTACATACCTAATGTTTTAATTTAACAACTTCCACTTCAGCCCGTCAGGTACTTAGTTGTATCAAGCTATTCAAAACAGAACGTACTTTCTTTCAATAGGACTCTCTGTAAATATATTTTTTTATATATGTCATACCATTGTAAGGCAAGGTGAAAAGCTATTTGTATCTACTACAAAATACTTGTAGCTACCAGTAGGGGAATGCTCCATATACCCGTAATTAAGAGTAGAGTTAAATACACGATGACCTGGGATTCGAACCCTGGTCCTCCTGCGTGCAAGCTTAGTGCGCTACTTCACTCTCGGCCACGGTGACTAAGAATGAACCCAAAAAATCTCTTTAAAGTCACATGATCTATGTATTTGAAAATAATATTAGTTCCCCTTTTATCTCAGGACGAAATTATTAGGTAAAATCTGATTCACAAGTTATAGTTAGTTCCTACATTTCCCCATTTCCAAATTCAAAACTCGAATAAACAGAGGTATTACAAAGTGTTTTAATTTCGCCCTTAATCTCTATGAATTCTTTTCGATTTATTTTAACCATTACGGTGCTTCTCCTCTTCTACGAATAGTTTCTAAATAATATACCACTTGCTTTTAAGTTAGTATTATCTCTTTCAAATTTTCATCGTCTATCTAGTTCCTTTGTAATGTTTATTTTAAATATCTTTGATTCAAATTTATTATTTAATTTTTCAGTTTTTGAGTATCTTATTTTAATTAATTGGAGATTTCCCTGTGATAGTGCCTTCTGGATTTAAAAATAACGAAAATAGAAATAAGATTTTAGTTAGATAGAAGGAAACTCCAATTCCCTGCTTCAAATGTAGACATTAATCAGTCAGTCATACATGATTCTTTGGTTAGACTCGGTTAGAGCATAGTAACATTAGTAACTCACTACTTATTTTTGCAACACACTATCTTTTCTAATTTATTCAATTGATAAGATCTCTTGTAAAGATGAGATGATTTTTTAAGAAGTACTTTTATGTTTTTTGCTCCACATGATATAATATAACTTTTCTCTGAGCATATGAAACATAGAGGGCAATTTAAGTTTAAAAAAAGAAGAAAAGATGATTTATTTGTAATTATCTACTTGAGATTTTTTACAAATACAATTTTATTAATTTATTTGTTATATTTGTATCTAATAATAAGATTTGGTATTTATTTATAATGAAATTAATAATTTTAACTATTGAAAAAGAATTATTAAAAAAAATAATAAAAATTCAGTAGGTTTATGAGCGACATCTCATTGGTACTTATTTGGATTTATCTTAATGTACTTCTCTGGTTAGAGCATAACTCACTGCTTATTTTTGCATCACACATTATATGTTCAAATTTAATCCATTAATCATTCATGGTTTTCTGAAACAATTTGAGACAACCTGCTTATCAAATCATTTATTTTTTTATATTAGAGGTGAGAGAGTGAAAAACATATTTTGTGATGCATGGACAGTAATAAATGATTAAATGATAAAACAATGTAAGTAGTGTCATTATAATTATGTAGGTGGTATTATTATTTTATGTTTAACAAAAAATAATAATTAGCTGCTTATAAATGCAGTTATAAAATGAATTTGATTTATTAACAGTCAGTTTTAAAATCTTTTCTTTTTTTTAATATTCCTTCTGAAAATGATTTTTATAGATGTATTTCAAACAAAATAAAGAACTTTATTATCTTGAGTTGGTAAAAATCTGTTTTAAATTTCTCTTTAGCACAGTGGAGGAGTTGGAGGACCTACTGAAATTGAATTCGAACGGAATCTGAAACTTGTGTTAGAATTGTTAGTACAAAATGGGATTTTTCTTCTCACTTACATATTCATCTCTTGACCTATCAACGCTTTTCTCTAAACAACTTCGTTGGGAAAAGTAGTGATTATACAAGAGTTTTTAGTTGAGTTGCTTTTGTGCGTTACGGCCGTTCGTTACAAATACAAATGACCATTCAACTTTAGGTCACACCTAAGGCTGGGATCCAAATGAGCCCAACATTTTGTTTTGAAATTTTGGGAAGCATTTCGCAACGTTTCATGAACTGAAATATTGATTCAGAACACATTGCCACATTTCGCATTCAAAATGACAGACTAAATGTTGCATTCAGTATGATCATGGTGTAAATATAGTTAATTTTAAAATACATAGTTCATTTTAAAAACCGCACCACAAGCATTTAAAATCTAGGTGAGTTTCTTTAGTATGTTTACTGAGATACAGATATATTTACGTACACTACATCTCTAAATAAAATTTAGGCCTACTAAGTTCACGATTAAATCAGTGTGTTAGTGACAATGCAATCCATAATGAATAAAAAGAAGCTGAATTTAATAAACACTTACATGGGGTTCGGTGGAAGAGAAAGCCACAGGCTTTAACCTCGCCCCTTGGTTCACTACATATTCTATTTTTTTTTTTTTTTATCATCATGTCCTATTTTGTTGAATGTATGTAGTTGACCAATAAAGTGTAAATAATAATTGAATTTAATTTCGTATATTTGTTTAAAGTGTATTACAAAACAGTTGTAAGCAACCTATAACATTATAACACACTAAGATATCATTATAAACAGTTTTAATAATTAATAAAATAAAACACGAATAATCAATACAATCTGATACAACATGAGATATTGAGTATATAAAATAATAATAATAAAATCATCTGTTAAATTAATCGAACTCTGTCAAAAATCAGTAATACTATCAACTACCAATATCATCCGGAAATGCCTCAATTTGTAGTCCTCACTTATTTACATCTTGTTTTTTTTTATAACCGATGTATATTTATGTAGACAGCCTCCGTGGCGTAACGGTTGTGACTACTGCCCGTAGTCCAGAGTTCCCGAGTTCAACTCCCGGTTGGGGCAGACTTTTCGACGAAAATTCTGTTCCATCCAAACACGTGAGGCTGGCATTTCCGGCCCTACCCAGGCTGGGTGAGGTTAATGTGGGTAGCTGGTACGATTCCCAGCGAATGGAGGGTAAAACCCCCGTCCTGACTATCTATCTCAGTCAGGACGTTAAAACCAAATAGAATCAACTGGTCACAATAGATCTAATTAGGTCGCAGTGTTAATTGTAAGGGTTTCACTGAAAACCCTGCAACCAGGTCAGATAATAAATATATTTATGTAACCTCAATAAAGAGTGATATAAAAATAAAAATAATCTCGATCTTCTGAAAATAAAAACCATTTATACCAACAAAAATTCCCCCTGTGTGTGTTGCAGAACCTTATGTGCTGTGCTGTGGATGTGCTGGAGGGCAGAGGTCTGGTGGCAGTGGCCATCACGGTGGAGAATCTGCTCAAGTTCCACAGGCCCGTGGTGCAGCGCGCTCCCCTGCCGCCCGGGGTCAACGCGTACATCCAGGGGTGAATCAATCCCACGCTCATGGAGAATAATAGGACATTCTGAATTTTTTTTTTGACTACCAGTGCACATCAATCAAACATAATAGTTATCATATTTTTTATTGAACTATAAGACAAACACTTCATTCAGTGAATTGGTGAAGGGGAATGAGCCCGCAATGCTGGCTGCATTCCCCCTTTTAATGGCCAGGCTTAAACATTGGATGAGACATTCTGAATTCGATGAAAGAATCCAAGTGTGATCTACAAGGCAAACACTATTAATAAACTCTTCAGTGGAAGGAAACGACCAGGCAAAGATTAATGCTTCAAGTATTTTCAATCACCTGAACATTAGAGTGTTCATATTAAAAGGATCCTTACCGTAAATAAATATACCATATAAATAAAGGTCATGTCCTTTAAACTAGCTTAAAAAAAAACAAACCAAAACTAAAAATACTGTAGGTCACATTCTCAAATGTATGAGGAAAAAATTATGCATTGGTATCCAATCCAGGAATCTATGGGCTAATTGAGGAACAAATCTCTTTGACTTCTCTAGTAGGGACCAACTTGACAAATTCAGTAAAGAATTACAAAATATACCGGTTGTATAAAAGTGAAACGATCTACATAAAAGCATAAGAAAAAATCCCCAAGTATGAAACAAACTTTATTGAAGTTTCATTATGAATGAAGTCTATTAGTCTCAATATACTTTGCGGGGAGAGAGAGTCTCGGGAGACGTGAGTACAAAAATATTTCCAATTCTATTTCAAATCATTATTATTATTATTAAACATGTTGGATCAAGTTTTATTTACAATAATGTAGGTACAACTGGTACATATGTAGAATATTTACATAGAAATTGAAATAAAACAAAACTTGATCAAGGGCGGTGCTAATGCCAACGGCATTCTCTTCCAAATCATATATTTTCTAACCCACGAGTTAGGTGTTAGAAAATACTTGAGGCATATTACCCTCTCCCATTGGTTAGTTGTGATATTTCGAACTTACCAAAATCACGTTCAAGTTCATGTATGAATCTCAGTTACAAAAAATGGAATACTTTTTGAAATGTAAGTCATATTAGGGAATAGACTTTATGGTGTGCCATTTCATTCGTCTACCTGCAGTGTTCTGCAGTCCATCTCAGTGAAAATTGATTTCTCCTTACACTTGAATCAAACAAATTTTACTGGTTGATTTCAAAATACCTCGAAATTTTGACATTTTTTTTAAATGCACTTTTAGTTTTAGGTTTAAACACGTCTGATTAGTTTTATTTTTAAATTTCTTCCAATCGAATTCTTCCTCTTAGTTTTCCTCATTTGACATTTAATTATTATTGTTTACAAAGTACAATAGTACTTCAAAAGGAACACAACATGTATCATGTATATGTAACGCAAGAAGAAAACAACATGTATATGTAATTAGTAATTATAAATATTATTATAATTACATGATTATATTATTTTTGCATTTTTTTCAAGGCCCTCTTCAGAGATTAAGATGAAAATTTATATAAAAAATGTGGTGCCATGTTTTCTGTGTTCGTAGAAGTCAGGAATTTCTCTAAAGAGAATATATAGACAAATGAAATTTTCAAACTTCCCTCTTACAGCTTTAAAAAATGTCACCATACACAAAAATGTATATGATGGGTGATCTGTAAAATTATACAAAAATGATTTCTTGAAACTCTTAAATATGTATATCCCTTCCATATAGATAATATGAGGAAAGTGCATGTCACATGTTACTTCTCCTTTATTTACTTACATAGTATTCGACGATTATAAAACATAATCTCAGCAGCTCGATTAGCAAAGCAGTTATTTTTAATTGCAAATTTTATCAATGCATATTCGGTTAATATGAGATCACTTTTTGGTATAATCCTTTTCGAACTGAACTATGCTACCCGTAAATGCGTACGATTTTTATTCTATTTTTCTTCTCTTTTGTGGTCTTGAAGTCGTTTCCTTGAATAAACGCAGAACAGAGGGGATGTTACTTTAGTTTTTCTTTGCGGTGTTTACGTACTATTTTTTATCTTATCAAGAATTTACAATTTTATTGTTTAGGTGCCATTGCCTCTTTGGTAAATCAAGCCAGTTTCACACAACATTATTTGTTTCTGAAACAATACTGCCCATGTTGCACAATTTATATTTCTCAAGAATGAGTTTCGGAAAGTATCTTACAAATTATGTACCGGATGCCCCATCTATCAGCCTTGTCTTATTCTACTCTTTTAAACTTTTCAAGTGTACATAATGAGTTGTGATTGTGTTCGTTATTAACTTATTATAAGTAGGTACAGTGTTGTCAATTTGTTAAGTAATTTATTATTTATAATCAGGAAATTTATTTCTCGCATTATTTCTTACTTCTGTCGTTATTTCTACCGCGTTCATATGTAAGACCATGTCAAGTACACTTTGTATGATTACGAATAAATGAGTTAAACTTTACTCGATAAAATCTTATTGAACTTTCTTGCTAAGGTTGTTTTTAAGATCTAAGATCTTCGGATTTGTCGAATAGTTTGGTACAGATAATCACTTTCTTAGTTTTTTTATTGCTGTTGTCTATTATTTAATTAGGATTATTTAATTGTAAGATTTGCATACCTAAGAAATTAATTAAGTTAATTTTATAAAAACGGAAAATGGTGAGGGAATGAAAAAATGAGCCTTATTTATGTGTTAGTAAGCCACCATTAAAATATAAAGTTGATTGAAATTAGGTTGTGTAATTGATACAACATTTTTTAAGTAGAAAAGTTGAGTAACAACAACAGTTCAATTTTGTTCCCTTTATCACCTTGTCCCAGCTTTAAACATGTTCAAGAACAAAAAATATGAACAATAATTCAATTTCTAAACGGATTTTTGCCTAGTCATTTTATTTTGATTATTGTATTTTGTACATATTTTTTAACTCTTCTATTTAAACCAGTAAAATATTGTACATTTTAGACAATTATTTCTAGAATAAAATGCCATGGCCTTTCTTATCTGATTGTTTTCCACCTACTTAGCCACCAGTTGGTTTGCAGATCAAATTAGATGTGCAACTAATAGTTATGGCTTAAAATCATGCATCATTTTTGTATCTTAATTTTTTTATAGATATTTTTCTGTTCATTGCTCACTCATTTTTTTTTATATTTTAAATGTAAAAACAATTCATGACAGTAACATAACTCACCAATTTTACTATCTTTCATTGTCTTCGGGTCCGTTTTGAATAAAAATTTATACAATTTTCAAGTATTTTCGTGGAATTGTTTTTTATTGTCTCTCTGTTTTTACTGCAATTTTTCCGCCTTAAATTTTACTATAATTTTTTAAGGTAATATTAAAATTTCAAAAGAGGCAATTTTCATTGTGTGTGTGTTTTTTTTTTTTTTGGCATTGGTAGGCCATGCCATTCCATACAGCCAATGTGCGTGTTAATTAATGTTAATCTTAATCGGAGAAATTTGCCCCTTCCTACTCCTGATGAGTGATTCAAATTGAGATTATTTTATTAAATTCTATGAGCTGAATCATCATGGGTAAAGGGGTTCAAAACAAACATTACATCATCGTGTCAATTAAGAATAAAAAAATCTTGGGTAGTAACTTTCATAACTATAGAAGAACTCGTCCTTTTTATTTTAATTACATCACTTTCTTTCTTCTTCTTTTGAGAAACAAGAAGAAAAGTTAAATAATTTACCCATGACAAAACATTACACAACTTTCTTTTACCATTTGAAATCAAACTTCCCCACGAAATAATCATTCTAAGCTAGGACAGTTGAAAAAATTCTAGAATTTGGCTCCTGACCCAGGTTTGTCGAAACGGTTGTACCAAATGACTTCTTAATTTGGCAAAGCGTCTTCTTTTGATATTAAGATGCATACTAAGAAAGAATTTCAAAAAAATTCCCAAGGGGACGCCAGCCATGGGCAAAAACCTGAACGGCCACAAAGTGCCGGGTTTTAGCTAGTCAATTATATAACTTTACTAAAGATGAAAAAGAACTGTCCGGCAAAACGTCACCGTATGGAAATGTTGAATTCTATTTTTCAAAAATGAGGTCCAATTCAGTACTGTCTCCTTCATTAGTTGCAGGGAGTAAAAAAAGTTATTATTTTTTTTTTCGGAAGAAATGTATCAAGTTTTGATTATGTAATAGAAAAATGTTTGACTGTTCTTGTCTTGTGTTATTCGAAACATGTATTTCTTATGAAGTTTAATATTGTTATCTTTCACAATTTGCCAATAATTGATGGGGGTTTCCTCAATTCCTTCTTTGAACGTATTTTCTTTTTGACATTTTCATGTCTTTGCTCTGGCACATAACCAAAATTATGTGACGAAATTATGTAACGAAATTATGTAACGATATTATGTAACGATATTATGTAACGATATTATGTAACGAAATATCGAATTGTAAAGGGAGAGAAGTCTTCTAATATCGGATATCGATATTATGGTTTCGATATTATCGATATACCTAATATCGATATTTTCGTTTCGATATTGCAACCCTAAGAGAAGAGGGAAAGTGTGTGTCATGCGCACAATACGAAATTTGGTCAGTTGGGTTTTGGACCTTGAATAGTAAAGATGAAAATGTCGAAATGGTTGCAGACTCGTATGCAAGCGTTTTTTTAAACAAAAATTTAACATCGCTTTCAACTGCATGGTCATATCAGTAGACACCGTGGCAGAGTGAGTTAGCGCGCTAGGCATTGTACGCATGGTGACCTGGGTTCGATTCTCAGCGGGGCAGGAATTTTTTTTGATTGTGAAGTTGCACTTCCACTACGTGTAATATCTGTACTATTTATATATTATTTTATTTATTTATTTCTTACAAGGGTGGAGTATACTACTATTTCACCCAGAAAAAGTTCCAACTCAGGCAAATAATTAAAAATTAAAGAGAAAAATAGTCGAACAAAAATAATAATAGAAGCAAAGTAAGGGTCAACTTCAAAACAGGACCAGCCCCAACCCCAGCTGGGCCTCTCCAAACAAAGCCCTTAAGTTGGGTTTCAAGTTTCGAGTTTTGAATTGACCATGAAACTAGTTCTAAGGGACGCAATATTTACCCAGAGCCCGGTCTTTACTTGAGGAAAAACCCAGCCAGGAACAAAAGTCAATCCTGCTTTAATGTTTGACACTAAAAATATAAAAATGAACACAAATGGTAAAACAAAATAAGATAAGATAAAGGAAACAAAAAAGAAAACATAATTATAAAATGTAGGTACTCAAGGTACCACCATACACGAGCATTATTATGTTGGTGTATGGTGGTGTATTTTCTTTCAGTTTTTTTTTTTTTTTTTTTTTTTAATAACGATCTGCTCGGTCATAGCAACGCAACGGTCAAAACTATGAATGAATGACTCATTCTTATAGGAATAATGCATGTCTGTATTATTTCTCAAAATAAAATTGTTTTTTTTTTTATAAATTAAGATACTTTTAAAATCGAACGAATTAAATTCAAGTTCGGCAATACTAAATGCTTAAAAGTATCTACCTAATCTCGTACTAATATCTGTATTATTGCTGTATAAGTAAAACTTACGAGAGTATAATATCCTGAACCGGAAGATCAGAATTATTAACAAAACAATTGGAATGATAAAACATCTTTTAAAATATTTTTTTTTTACTATCCACATTTACCGTCAGGTTTTTTTTGGGTGGTTTGTCAGTTTTCTTTTCTTTCTCACTGATTTTGGATTTTTTCTCCGTGCAACAATCCATAACCATCTTGTCTTTGTCGGGGTTAACATTCACTTTACTGTCTTCTGTTCTAGATTTTTCTTTTTTAAAAATGCAACCAGTCCGAAACACCTATAAAACAAAAAATTGTCCAGAAAATTTCATCTCCCTAAAACGTAGGGGGCCTTTCTTGAGTTTTTTCGCCAAGAAAAAACGAGAAAAAATATCTTCAAGCTCGAGTCAGTGCTTACATTTCTCAATTTAAAACAATTAAAAAATGTCTATTAAAAGCTAATTTTTTATATCAATATTTTAAATGGATATAAAAAAAAAAAAAATCGAAAATAAAACAAAGAATGAAACAAATATTTTTCTCTTCTATCCGGCTGCAAATATTTTCCATGTCCGCCATTTTAAAGCAAATAAAATAAATATTTTCTTTTCCATCTATATCCAGCTGCAAATAAACAAATAAAATAAATAAAACATGGCGGAAAAAGTAAATATGTATTTGTCTTATTCAAAGTTTTGGAAAATACTGGCAGCCTGATCGCGATCTGACATGGATCTGACTGCAAATATTTTTCTTTTGCCGCCATGTTTTATTTGATTTTTTGCAGCCGGATCGTGATAGAAAAGAAAATATTTTTTTTATTTGCTTATAAACGGCAGATAGTGAAAAATATTTGCAGCCAGATCACGATAGAAGAAAAATATTTGTTTTATTCAATTTATTTGTTTTTTTTTTTAATTTTTTTATCCCCATTTTTATATTCATATAAAAAAATACGCTTTTAACTTCACATTATATTTTTAAACCGATAGACGCGATGAGGACGATTCACAAAACGCAAAAATAAAAGTGCCGTATAGTAAGTACCACCCAATTAAATCAGTACCTACTCATACTAGTAGACTTGCATGCCGTAATAGCTGGACCAATATTTTCTTATGCAACTTTACAGGAAACAACGTTACCTTGGGCTTTGTTTTGAAATCATGATGTTTTGTTTCAGATGAGACTTTTCCTTTCTCTTGGCTACACTTGTTGATTTCTTCTTTTGGCTCTGGGTTTATTTTTGGAGTTTTCTCAGTTGAAACTTTCTCTATTGCTTGGTCACTATTCTTGTCTATCTTTTGTTCCATGCTTTTAGGTTTACAGTCCTGCTTTGTTTGAGATGGAACTTTTACTATTGCTTGATCACTTTTCTTTTCTATCTTTTGCTCCATGCTTTTAGGTTTACATGGAAGTTTTTCTATCACTTGGTCAGTTGTCTTTTCTATCTTTTGCTCCTTGCTTTTTGGTTTACAGTCCTGCTTTGTTTGAGATGGAACTTTTACTATTGCTTGATCACTTTTCTTTTCTATCTTTTGCTCCATGCTTTTAGGTTTACATGGAAGTTTTTCTATTACTTGGTCACTTTTCTTTTCTATCTTTTGCTCCTTGCTTTTTGGTTTACAGTCACGCTTTGTTTGAGATGGAACTTTTACCATTGCTTGGTCACTTTTCTTTTCTATCTTTTGCTCTATGCTTTTAGGTTTACAGTCATGCTTTGTGTGAGATGGAACTTTTTCTATTACTTGGTCACTTTTCTTTTCTATCTTTTGCTCCATGCTTTTAGGTTTACAGTCCTGCTTTGTGTGAGATGGAACTTTTTCTATTACTGTGTCACTTTTCTTTTCTATCTTTTGCTCCATGCTTTTAGGTTTACAGTCATGCTTTGTGTGAGATGGAACTTTTTCTATTACTGGGTCACTTTTCTTTTCTATCTTTTGCTCCATGCTTTTAGGTTTACAGTCATGCTTTGTGTGAGATGGAACTTTTTCTATTACTGGGTCACTTTTCTTTTCTATCTTTTGCTCCATGCTTTTAGGTTTACAGTCATGCTTTGTGTGAGATGGAACTTTTTCTATTACTGGGTCACTTTTCTTTTCTATCTTTTGCTCCATGCTTTTAGGTTTACAGTCATGCTTTGTGTGAGATGGAACTTTTTCTATTACTTGGTCACTTTTCTTTTCTATCTTTTGCTCCATGCTTTTAGGTTTACAGTCCTGCTTTGTGTGAGATGAAACTTTTTCTATTACTGGGTCACTTTTCTTTTCTATCTTTTGCTCCATGCTTTTAGGTTTACAGTCATGCTTTGTGTGAGATGGAACTTTTTCTATTACTGGGTCACTTTTCTTTTCTATCTTTTGCTCCATGCTTTTAGGTTTACAGTCATGCTTTGTGTGAGATGGAACTTTTTTTATTACTGGGTCACTTTTCTTTTCTATCTTTTGCTCCATGCTTTTAGGTTTACAGTCATGCTTTGTGTGAGATGGAACTTTTTCTATTACTGGGTCACTTTTCTCTTCTATCTTTTGCTCCATGCTTTTAGGTTTACAGTCCTGCTTTGTGTGAGATGGAACTTTTTCTATTACTTGGTCACTTTTCTTGTCTATCTTTTGCTCCATGCTTTTAGGTTTACATTTTGTTTTTCTTTTTTGCTCTGAGTTCTTTGTTTTATCGTATTTTTCTGACTCTGGTTTTGAAATGTTGGGTGTTTTGTCTGACATTGCCTGTTCCACATGAGAAATATTTTCATTTTTTGACTCTATAGTACCGTCACCGCGTATAACAATTATTTCTGTAGTCTGAAAAAGACAAAACAAGACAGTAGAAGTCCCTTAAATGTGACATTTCTATTGTAGTGAGAAAAAAAATGTATTCGCAATGAATGTCTCACACCCGCGTATTCCTCATACCCGTATACCTTTATATTTTGGGTTTTGGACAAAAAAATTGGGTCTGCTTTCAGATCACATTGATCATGGCAATAGGTTGACCCCAAAAATGGTCAACTAGAATTTTTGAACATTTTTTGTAATCCCCGCTAACCACCTAGCTTATGAGTGTTTACTTACTCGAGGTGCATTTGGAATTTCAAAAGTTGGCAAAGGTTTCGGAGGGTCTACTATGAGTTTCTTTATTATGTCTCTGGCGCTTGCATCACCCGATGAAGACGACTTCACCACAGCCCTCGTGTAGTCAATGTTGCCTTTGTCGTCCACATACGGGGATACTATGACGTCACCGGATGAGCCAGCGGGTGGATTCTGTTCATCTCTTCCCCCGCTCTGCCCAGCACCTCCAGAAGACTCCCCCGAATTACTTTTCTCGGGCGGTAAGTCACAGGCGCAAGGGTCGTCTGTCTTCTTGCTCATCAATAGTTTCTCCTTCACTTCTTCAAATGTTACTGGCGGAACCCTCTTGGAGGTTGAACTTAGTCTTGCCATTTTGTGATTACCGATCTGGTTTCTGACAGAAGAGTTTTTACCATGCTGTCAAGTTTTTCGTCAAAGACAGTGTTTCGCCCGAATGCTACCTAAAAGTTTAAAAAGCTTGTGAAATGCACTAGGATTTCAACTAGTATAAGGAGCGGACCTCAGAAATATAATTATGTTACGTAATCTCGAAAAGGACTATTGCAACTTCTAGATTACATTCTGTGTCCTTTGTTCTTGTCACATGCGTAGCTAGTATAAAATCGTTTACGCTACCTGTCTTACCTGAGAAAATTATCGAAAGACCAGCAACGGCATGTTCATAATACGGATCTGGCCATGCCTCACCGAAGTACAAGTAAAGAGGTAGTTCTTAATAAAATTATGGGTTCACTATTTATTGTATCAGTATTTAGAAGACTTACCGGGCTTAGTTTTTTTACTATCTAAATTGCTCTGGTTGTCTCTCATCAAATCTTTTTCCCTTAAAAATAGTTGATTGATCTCTTTCTTGTACATCTCGTTCATATTTCGGTATTTGAATCTTTCGTTTCTTTTTAAAAATAACTCGTCAATATCTTTGGGTATTTTCTTGTAAATTTGAAAGCTTTTAATTGTTGATGTGGGTTTCAATTCTTTTCCAGTCTTGGAAAATTGGTTTCTGTTCTTATGTTTATGTGATTTATCTTTGTCTTGGTCGCTGTCACCGTCATTCCCTTCAGTCGTTTTTTCATCTGTAACTCAAGATGCCAATTGAAAGTAAGTGAAAACGGAACCTTTATTAATTTCAGAGACTTATTTACATAATAGAACCTACGCAAGCTCATCTATGGACATCAATGTCAAGCTCTGTTGTAAAGCGCACGTTCAGCTCACTGGTAAGATATTCGCTACAATGCGGAATACCCCTGGTTCAAACCCCAGAGCCAACAAAAAAAAAATGTATTCATAATTTGGTTACAGTTGTTGGCAAGTGGCAAGATCCGTGTTGTCCCAGCACTTATGCATACGTAAATGAGAAGTATTGTGTCACTTCTCGCCCATCAGAGGGGAGGTATACTACGAGATGGTCAACCAACAACACATCATCAGCGTCTACAGTAGCTCCTCTCTGTTTTATGGCTACGAAATAAAAAAAAAGCAGTGAAACACTTTCATATTGATCTTAAAAAGTTAATAAAAAAACATTTCAAATACGAGAAAAAACAGGCTACTACATATTTATGTACCTATGTTTGTATCTATCCTAAAATGGTCCTTTTTCTAGCCGACTTAAAGGAAGGAAATTTACTATGGATCATTTCTCGAGACTATTTAGAAACGCCAATTCTGAAGCATAAAATTGTCATCTATCTGTGAGCTTTATAAAATTCGGTCAAGATGAGGCGTTTATTTTCGAGTCTTCTCGTAGTGGATTAAAAAAAAAAAATGAATTTATTTAAATAGGGGCGCAACTTTGATCTTTCTTTCTATGCTCTCCATACCTTTTCAAGGTTGCCACAATGTGCTACGTACCTTTCCAGGAGGTGCGACTTAAACAGAAATTACTTGTCGCCGTCAGGTCCTCAAGTGCTTTCTTCAAGAAGATTGGTGTACCTATTAGTCTTTTGAGCGAGTTCATCCTTGATTAAAATTTTGCAGCCTCTAAATAATGGTTAAATGTGATTTACTGTTAATTTAGAATAATGTGATACTCTAATTTAGATGTGGCAGATGTAATATTTTTGGCCAAGAACCATTACACGTGATTCATTCTTCAGAGAATATTATTGAGCTTCTGGATTGTACCTACGATAATATTGGACTCACTTGTCGACTCCCAAGCTAAGTCACTCACAATTTCGTCGGAGATGTGACACACTGAATAACATAATAATAATATCGCTTTTTATACTACTCGACTAGCACTATTGAGACCCATTATTCCAGTACGAAGTCGAAGACATATTATTTTGATGTGCTCAAAATCCCAAATGGGAAGATGTCTTCTCCTGTCCCGACTGGTTTTAAACCCGCGACCTCTTGATTACCAGACCGATGTATATTGACCACTGAGCTAAGGGGACAGACATACATGCACCTGCTTTTTGTAGTTGTAAAGGTATTGCTGTGTATGCAACCAATGTCCCGGTAGCTCAGTGGTACGACAAATCACAAAAGATAAGTCATAAAATTATCCTGTATGGTAGCGAAAAAATTGTTTTAATGAACTTTCATCTTCCCATAGGTACTTTAAATAATTACCTAGTCTTTGTCACCTACCTTTATTATTTCATCATATTATACCTATTTTATTTTCCGTTGTGTCTTCTGGGTTCCGAATAACCACAGTCAGCCGGGAGAAGTTCCAGTGAACACGTGACTTGAAGAATGCACGTTGCATGACGTCACAAAAAAACGTGCTTCTTTTCAATCTTTTCATTAGACGAGTTTTTTCTTTTGAAATTTTTACCCCAGTGTTATGAAGTTCAACTGAAGAGTGTTTCAAATTTCTTATCATTCTTATCAAATTTTAAAAAAATATCTTGATAATTTTTATTATTATTAGCTATCATTATAAATACATTTTATCAATTTAAACTTTTGTGACATTTGTTTTACACCATTTCGATAAATTCTTAAAAATGAATTCAATAAGCCATAGAGATCCCCTTTTTACTGTGATAAAATGGAATGCTACGAAACAATGCAATAGGTACATTTGCAATAGTGATTAATTTTGTCAATTTTATTAATTAAGTGGTTTATCTACTATCTCTATAATCTGTGTAAAGTGACCATCTTGCCCTAATAATATAGAAATCAACTTAAATTCTTGGGATAGAACCAACCAACCAACCATTATGGATCATCAAGTGGTTGGGCTATCTCTACAAAATGTGAATGTGGACACATATTAAGTAAAGACAACATCTTATAACTCTCTGGTAAGTCAGGTATTTATCAAAACTTCATTCTGGTTCTATAGGTACTAGTGCAATGTACAGAAAAAATATAATTTAATGTAGGGTCAAGGGGGGTAATTACAAACGATTTTGAGCTACATTTTATAAACATATCTGTAACCCTGAGTTGCTTTTGTAAAATCCATGTCTTGTGATTTTTTTGGTATATAGACTTATTTAGCATTCTAATGGTGCATTATAAATAGTTTTGTGCATACTGTAGTATCTGTTTAGTGGTGTTCTTATTTACCCCCGCCTGTTCGCATTTACCCCCGCCTGACGGGGGTAAATGCGAACACATTATACAATATTAAAAACGAACTTTTTAATGGCAATATGTGCTTTTTATGTACAAATAATACACCAAAATTGTACTTTGTGTCTTTAGCCACCTGTATGACAATATGCAAAGTTTATGGACACACAGGATAGTGGTTTGAATCCTAACCACGAAGGTAGTCACAGCTCTTATCAAATAGGGTATCTCTATCTTGCAAATAATAGTAATAATAATAATTTCGTGTCCGTGAGATAGGTATAGATACCTAAATCACGGTGGTGAGAGGATTATATGGACGCCCAGATCCAATGTCTAGGCTCCTTTCATGTCCATTGATTCTATTTGGTTTTAACATCCTGACTTGAGGTAGACAGGACGGGGGTTTCACCCTCCATTCGCTGGGAATCGTACCATCTACCCACATTAACCTCACCCAGCCTGGGTGGGGCCGGAATCGCCAGCCTCACATGTTCGGAGGGGACAGAATTTTCTGTGCGAAAAGTCTGCCCCAACCGGGAATCGAACTAAGGATCTCTGGACTACGGGCAGTAGTTACAACCGTTACGCCACGGAGGCTGGTAATAAAAGCATAATAATAGTAATAGTTAATTATGAGAGCTTTTGAAAGGTGTTTTATATATTTTTTTAATTTTTTTTTTACAGATTTTGGTCTTATCAATAGTTTCTAGGTCATTGTCAATCTCAGATTTGTCTTCTTCTACCTTCATTTTAGTCTTCTTTTTTGAAACTGTTCCCCCTATATTTCTTTTCGTTTTCTACACTTTCATTTTTCTTCCTTTCTTTTGCTATGTTCAAGTACACAAATACCTTCATTGGGTCCAATACATTAGGGTACTAATATATTGGTACTTCTTACAACCTCCCAGTATTTCAGGATTTTGAGCATTACGTTTGGAAAATTCTACTTTGGTTTGCGGAATCTCAAAACACTGCCGTTGCTCTTCTGACAGCCAGGTTGCCATTAAAAACATCTACGATAGCAGATATCATTTGTGCTTCTGTATACAAAGGAGGTGGTTTCTTCATTTTGTAGTTCCGGGGCATTCTGAGTGTTTTGATAAATACAAAAAAAGTTATAGGGTAAAACAAACACCCAAAATATGCGTTCGTAATTACCCCATAGCAAAAAAATGCGGGGGTAATTAAGAACACCCAAAAACTATAACTTAAAAAATGGTTAAAACAATTATTTTTGTAAAATAATAACCAAAAACATGCTTATCAATAATTAAAAGTAAAATAATGATAAAAATTCAAGTAACACTTACCTAAAAAATTGTTTTAAAAAAATCAAAAACTTCAAAAATCAAATTTTTTGATAGATCTATTTTCACTAGCTTACTAACTACAACTGAAAATAAATACTATCGAAAACTCGTGTTCAACCTGTAAAAACAATTCAAAATAATAGTATTCAACCACCAGATTCGAAATATCTTATCCTGTTTAGGTACAATGACCACTGTTCGTAATTACCCCCTGTTCGTAAATACCCCCCTTGACCCTAATGTATTTAACTATAACTTTCAGTTAAAATAACATTATATGAAGAATTAATTGCAAGCAGTTGAAGAAAGACACACTAATTTTACACTATTAGTTACACAACTGTATCCTTGTGTGCTCCACAAGTAGACCCAATTCTTGAAGGTATTTGTGGAAATAATTGCAGAGGAAACATGGATAAATTATGGAAGAATGTTGAGTTTGATTAGAACAAGAGTGCGTACGGGGACAGTGAGAGCAGCTAGTATGGGTATCAGGGGGATGAGACGCAGATTTTGTGGTGGTAAAAGTTTACTGGGCTTCCAAAAATGTTGTAAAAAAAAAAAATACATCATTTCTAACAATATTACTCTTGCACTATAATTACAATATATGCTGCGAACATTTATAATATTTTAACTGTTCACTGTTGTTTCATGTCAGGAAGATACAGGTCAAAATTGATAGACAACATTGAGATCTTAAGTAATGACTTAAGACTCTAGACATTTGCAAAATCTAGACTCTGCTCCAGAGTGGTATTACAAAAATGTCTATTAATTTTGCCGTCAATGTTGCTGTTAAGTATTAATGTGGTTCAAAAAACAGCAACAGGTGGGTTATCCATGTAGTAGGCTACACCAGCTGTTGCTGTTGTGCACCTGAGCCTCATTTCAGAAAGCACTCACTCACAAAATCCTCAAATCTCCCTTTCAAGTTTCAACCATCCGATTTTGTTCAATTAACACAATCAGAGTTTTTTACACTAATGACCCAATCAGAGTGGAGTTGAAAGGGAGATTTGGGGATTATGAGATTGAAAAAGCTTTCTGGATTTCACTTTCAAATTTCAGAGGCAATTCAGACCCTTCCTCCATGATGTCATACAGAAGATGCTGGAATGTTCCAATGAGCTTATCAAGAGCTTTCAATTAATACAAATACATGATTAGATTACCTATATTTAACTAACCCATTACAGATCAATAAGCCCATTTTTTTGGCCCTACAGGCCCCTTAAACCTTAGACCAACCAGTCAATATCAAATTTCAACAGTATGACTTTTGACCTTAATGCCAAAGTCTATAAAAAATACAAAAATCATTTATAAATTTCACCAAATTGGCCGTCATGTGGCCCTGGAAGACCTATTAAATATCAATGGACATTATGTACAGTACAAATACTTAACAATGAAAAAAATGGAAACAATATAAATACAATAAAAGTGAAAAAGGAAAAAAAAAAAACGTATGTCCTAACTAAAGGGTGGGGTTATTGCCTATGGCAATCTCTTCCACCCAACCCTTATTGCTGTTGGGTGGAAGAGATTGATGTTGCCCTAAAATAGTAGGTGAAATTCTATGACCCCAATGAACATGTATACTAAATTTCAGCAATCCAGTCCAGTCGGGAATGATCATAGAACAGACACACAAACAAACAAAAGCCTAATCATCCAGTACCCATGTTAAAACAAACTCTCACTTGGTCAATAAGTAGTATTAGGTATCTCTTGGTTAACGATGCTCACCTTGACACAAGTTCTGTTGAAAAATCATAACCTAGTTGATCTGCATAATTTTCACACATGCAATAACCACAAACATGCATGTATTATTATTATTATTAGGTATATTATGCTTTATTAGGTAAGACAAAATATATACAGTAAAATACAATGAAATTACAAAGAAAAAATAAACAGATTGAACAAAAAAACAAGAACAAAAAAGAGAATAAAGCTAATGTCCTACCTAAAGGGCGGGGTTATTACCTGTGGCAATCTCTTCCACCCAACCCTTTAGTGTTTGGTTAAATGTTTATTAGTTTTTCTACTTATTGGTGTTTAAATACAAATAATATGTAGAATTGTAGACCCTTGATGATTTTCCATCTACTCTAATACCTATTACTTTCCTTATCTTAGATAAAGAATGTAAAAGTAATTGAAAATACCATATAGGTTAGGTACCTTCCGTGTGTCTGTCTGTCTGTAAGCAAAATATCTCAAGAACAGAAGAAGGGGTGAAATGACGTCTATCTAGTACCTTACCACGGCTACCACGTGATAAGTCGTTTCTTTGTAATGTTACGTGATCACCAACACGTGATTCCCTCTCTTCCTCCTCCCCCTCCTCTTTGTGCCACATATCTCTAGTTTAATTTTCATTCATTATATTAAATTTATGAATGTCACTTAACTTATCGTTGCGTACGTATTTAGACTTTCTTTATCCAAGCAGTGGAAGAAATCAAAAAGCCTGGTAAATAAGGAACTGGCCATCAATTCAATGAGGATAAAAAAAACGCCGCCAAATGGGGCTTTCCCACATTTTTTACAAACCAATTATTCTTATGGTTTAGAACACGCTGATTCTATTGGTGACATCCATTTTCAATTTAGGAATCGCAATCATTGAGAAAATTTCATTTGAAAATTGGAAAATTTGAAACACCCTAATTTTCGCGGGCAGCCATTTTTGTTTTGATGACGTCAAAAGTATGTAAACAAAAATTTTGGAGTTTTGAAATACTACAGTTTCCATAGGTTTCTCATAGGTATCACTTCAATGAAATTGATTTTTTAAGTCTTCAGTGAATGAAAAACAGTATTTAATTTGTTATAAGTACTATCCTTGATACTATAGATGACTATTACAAGAATTGATTGTGGAACACGTTGTGAAAACAATGTGGAACACGTCGATTGAAAACGCGGTATTCTCTCTAGACTCCTCAAGTCTAGCTTGCCGATACTTCAGTCGCGACCTTGCATTGGTAATGTCTATTTTCTGTTTTCGTTCTGTGAGAATTCGTGATTCGCGAAGGGTTGAAGAGTCCAGCATACTATCTGTCAAAACCGGTTGCTACGATCGAGTTAGGATGGTGGGCCTTTGAACACTTTGCAAATTCACGTTTCACTTTCACAGAAGACTGATGATGTTGTTACTTATTGTTAACACTTCCAATCTCAAAATAGCCAAGTGTATACACTGCGAATTAATCATGAAGAAGCATTGTGTCCGTAATTGTTTTAAAACGAAAAAATGCAATACCCAATACGAAGAAGATTTACATTAGCGTCATATTCGATAGTCGGACGTAAAAAAGCACTATAGAGATTCCTTTGATAAAATCTCTAGCCTATACGTATATAAATGGCACAGAATTTCTCATTTTTACATAACACAATAACCTTGTATATTGTTGGTTCGCAATCTATTAATTAAAAGACAAAGTACTGAGCCGTTCCGGAGTTTACTTACCAGTAAATCGTGGGGCTTGTAATTACCAATGATAAATTTTAAAATAAACCAAACCGTTCACCGATCTTTGTCCTAACCACGCTGGACGTTTCTTAGCCAAAGCGAGCGATTGGACGGCTGGCTGCACTTGAATTTGGTTTGCTAAGTACGTCTGCAGCACGCGTGAAATACACGCGTAAGTTGAAGAAATTGGCCATTGTAAAAGTCCTTACTGCAGGTAAATTTCCACTGACAGCCTTTGCAATACCGTCATCTACTGATATTTTAGACATTGTTAGTTAAAATTAAAGTTTAAAATACTGTATTAGAGTTAAAATTCACAAATTTATTACAGTTTTAAATCGACTCTTCACATTCAACTCTAATGTAATTCTACACACAAAATTCGAAGTAGCGTTTCAAAATTGTTTGTTTACATACTTTTGACGTCACAGCGTAGGCGACCAATCAGATTGCGTTATTTCAAGGAAGACCTTTGGAGCGCCTTTTCATCCCTAAGGAATGACTTTTTTAATTTTTGGACATCAAAATCGTGTTCCTCGGGTCTTTTTACATTAGAATCAATCATCTGCTCGAAAAAAATAGTCATTTGGGAAAGCCCCATTCAACGGTAGTCACATCAACAGTCATAGGGTGGTGCGGAAGAGAAAGTTTTGTTTTATTAATTTCAATATATCTTTGTATGTATAATTGTATATATATTCTATGTCATTTGTAAATAAAACTTGATTCAACATGTTTAATAATAATACCTAGAAGCCAGTTGCTTAACTTTCAGTGACAGAACCACCTGGAGACAACCACCTGACAGAACCACCTATAGCCAGCCTGGGTGGTTCATTGAACACACCAGTAGGCCGTTCCAGAAACACTTTCTACTCTTTTATTTTTATCTTTTCTTCTCTGCGAATCTGCGTTTCAACCGTCACACAACGCACTCTGATTGGTTATTGCGTTCAAATTAACCAATCAGAGTGCGTTGTGTGACATTTGAAAGGGAGATTTGGAGAGTAGAAAGTGTTTTTAGAACAGGCTACAGTTCTCGTTCTATCACTGAAGTTATTCAACGTCCATCGAAGTTAGGGCTCAGATGGGTGATCGTTCAAATTTGAATCCTCGTAATGGTGGCTAACTAAACCCAGACTGAGTGAGGTTAATGTGAGTACTTAGTTGGTAATTCTCTATCGAATGGAGAGTAAAAGCCCCGTTTCGAAATGACCTTAGCAGTTGAAAGGGACGATAAACCCTAAAACCATAACATACCTAATAATACTTGGACATAAAGCTAGAGACGCATGCTGGGCATGGGGCCCAGAAAATGAACACTGTTATTTTTGAGGAAAGGATTTTCATTTTGTGATAAAATATTTTTCTCGTTTCAGCATTATTATGTTGTTAGGTATAAAATCAAAATTAAAAATCCTGGAAACTTCTCTTCAGATTTTTGTACGAGTGCTTTGTGTTCTAGTATCTATGCCATGTGCAATGTGTAAAATTTAGTGTGTGCATGTGTGTGTGTCATGTAGCTTCGGGTGTCAACAGTACGCACCCGGAACTATATAAAAATCGGCCATTTTGAAATTCTCGAGAACGAAAAAAAAATCGAATATCTCGTTAACGAAGTCATTTATTAAACAGATAATAACACTTTTATTTACTGTTAATTTCTTCTACATGTGTAGGTACGTGTATCTCTATATACTAATTATATATCTAGCTAATAACTGTGGTAAATGTACCTTTTTCCGGGTTTTCATCAATATCCTTTCTCTTTTGTCTGCCCTTGTCGAAAAACATTTCTCTCTCCAGAAGCTTCTCTCTTTTCTTTTTGTTACCGCATCAGTTTTAGTACATATTTATGTACGAAGGTGGTATCTACGTAGGTACCTACTTTCAGTTCTGGTAGAAGAGTGGTAGTTACATCATCGTTCTTATTTACTAGATACATATTTCTGTCTTACTGCGTCATTTAGAAGAACTAGAAACTTCTCCATGTTTGAGGTGCGTTAACCTGACAGCCCACCAGAACGGATTTTGTCCAAATAAGGCTCAACGTTTTGTGCTCGTTTTGTGCCGTTTTGTGCCAGCAAAAATTTATTTTGTACCCCTACCGTTCTCGAGATATAGACCCCCCCTAGGTGGGCTGCTAGAGTAACGTTAACCTAGCAGCCCACCAGAACGGATTGAGTTGAGACTAGGTTTATTGGATTCGGCTCGTTTTGTGCCGTTTTGTGCCAAAAATATTTTCCTCCTGCGACCTTTCGTTCCCGAGATATTGACATTTGAAAAAGTCACTTTTTGGCGGGAAAATTTTTTTTCTTGGAATTTTCGGAATTTTTTTATACCATCGTTTTGTGCTCGTTTTGTGCTCCAACTTTTGTCATCAAAACTTTTTTTGTACCCCTACCGTTCTCGAGATATAGACCCCCCCTAGGTGGGCTGCTAGAGTAACGTTAACCTAGCAGCCCACCAAAACGGATTGAGTTGAGACTAGGTTTATTGGATTCGGCTCGTTTTGTGCCAAAAATATTTTCCTCCTGCGACCTTTCGTTCCCGAGATATTGACATTTGAAAAAGTCACTTTTTGGCGGGAAAATTTTTTTTCTTGGAATTTTCGGAATTTTTTTATACCATCGTTTTGTGCTCGTTTTGTGCTCCAACTTTTGTCATCAAAATTTATTTTGTACCCCTACCGTTCTCGAGATATAGACCCCCCCTAGGTGGGCTGCTAGAGTAACGTTAACCTAGCAGCCCACCAGAACGGATTGAGTTGAGACTAGGTTTATTGAATTCGGCTCGTTTTGTGCCGTTTTGTGCCAAAAATATTTTCCTCCTGCGACCTTTCGTTCCCGAGATACTGACATTTGAAAAAGTCACTTTTTGGCGGGAAAATTTTTTTTCTTGGAATTTTCGGAATTTTTTTATACCATCGTTTGGTGCTCGTTTTGTGCTCCAACTTTTGTCAACAAAACTTTTTTTGTACCCCTACCGTTCTCGAGATATAGACCCCCCCCCAGGTGGGCTGCTATCTTAACGGTAAGCAGCCCACCAGAACGGATTTAGTTAAGACTAGATTCATTCGATTAGGCTCGTTTAGTGGCCTTTTGCGCCAAAAATATTTTCCTACTACGACCTTTCGTTCCCGTCACTTTATGGCGGGAATTGAGGTCACCGTGCGTGCAAGCTAGTGTATCAGCCACAGTGACTACTGACAAGATTTTTTTATCTGACCTGGTTGTAGGATTTTTAATGGAAACTTTACATTTTACCCAACAATAGATCATTTCTGAACATTTGATTCCATTTGCTTTTAAAGTCTTAATTTTAGATAGTCAGGAAGAAAGTTTTATCCTGCTTACTGCGATTCGTAGAATTCTACGAATCGCAGTAAACAGGGGTTAGAATTTTTTATAAGCCATTAAAAATATCCAAAACTGGCCCGAGGAGTGATTTCAACATGATATGAATAAAAAATGTGAATAGCAGAGATAAATCACAAGTCAATATTAGCACTTTCGATTGTTTGGTCTCCATCGTGGGCGCCATCTTGCATCGGGAAAATGCTCAATACTAAAGTGACAATTTATTTGGAACCTACTGGTCAATGAGCTATCAGAATCAATTCTAAATTTTTCTCTAGACACCTAATCGAAGTTAGCTGAGTGGTCTTTCCCGGTAGCTCAGTGGTCAAGGCGTCTACTGGTATTTCGGTGGTCGCGGTTTCAAAACCCAGCCGGAACGTGACAAGTTACCCTCTCATTTAGGGATTTGACCACTTACTGCTGCAATAATGGAGCTAATTGTCTTATAAATAAGGCGATATTAAAATTATTCAGTTCTCCTCTTTAATCCAATTTTCACCCAGACTAATTCCTCATAAGTATTTCAAGACACGCATGAGCCGCCGTTGTCTTTTCTCTTCACTCCACGTGGGGATTTGACACAAGGAAGAGCTCTGGAGTACTGTCTTTACCCACAAATACTGTTTTTTTCCCACAAATGTCCCCCCAAAAAAAATATCCCCAAGGAAGTGTCAGAAAAAGTATCCCGCGTGATTTATTGTCTACCTACATAATTATAATTATAATATATACCTCTGATATAGATGTTCAGGCAGATTTGAGTTTGATTGCACCAATATGTAAAAGATCAACTATTCTGACATTCTAATCTGAATAAATACAATTAAGTATATTATATTAATTTAATTTCCATTTGCATATTTTGGGAGTAAATTGAAAATTATTCAAGTAGGTTACCAATTAATTCGGTTTTTCAGTTGTGCAAGATCATTGGTTGGATGGTAGATATTGCCTGAGGCAATTATCCCACACTTTGCAATAATCTATGTAAAGAAATTTGAATAGAATTTAACACAACAACAACAACAAAAAACACAATTATCTTCAAGCTGAAATCAAAACTAGAGGGTATATTATAGTTTCATGTTCATGATCCAATATTTATGATGATCTTTTTAAGTAAGTGGGAAAACTTGTAAAATCATTGGAAAATCCCGCGATATAACGGAATCATGGGATTTTCTTCACACAATCACAGCGGGAGAATTATTCCCTGTGTCAGAATCCCTCCACGTGTTTGTTTTTCAGAATCCTTAGACATAATTTTACGAATATAAGACCATTAGGCCAACGTCGCTGACACGTTGAATAATAATAATAATATCGGATTATTTGTACTGCCCGATTAAGACTATTAGAGTCCTATTATTCCAGCAGTCAGACCAAGACATATTATTATGTAAGTGGTAAATTTCCCAAATAGGAGGATAACTTGTCATGTCCCGATTGGATTTCGAACCCACGACCTCTGGAACCTCTGGATTCACAGAGTGTCGCCTTTACCACTGAGCTACCCGGACAGTAAAGTTGAATGCTCCGGTTCTAGTAAGATCACGAATTTGGGCAACGTCCAGCGGGGTGAAGAGTTCGAGTTGCTAGTATTTTAGCCAAACGCAGACTGGGTGGGGTATAATAATAATTCCGTGTCCGTAAATAGGCACAGATACCTGTATAACGGTGGTGAAAGGATTATATGAACGCCCAGATTTAATGTCTAGGCTTCTTTCATATATCTATTTGGTTTTAACACTTTTAACGTCCTGATTTGAGATAGTCAGGACGGGGGTTTTACCCTCCATTTGCTTTGGGAATCGTGTGTGTGTGTGTTTGTGTGTGGCTGTGTGGGTGTGTATATGTGTGTGTGCGTTCTCAGGCTAAGAAGGATAAGTTTTGTTAGCTGGTACGAATCTCAATAAACAGGATAAAACTATCTTCCTGACTATCTAAAATTAGGACTTTAAAAGCAAATGGAATCAAATGTGTTGTTGAGTAAAATGTAAAGTTTCCATTGAAAATTATACAACTAGGTCAGATAAAAAAATCTTCAGAGTAGTCATTGTGGCTGATACACTAGCTTGCACGCACGGTGATCAGCTAACTTCGATTATAGGCGTCTAGATAAAAATTTAGAATTGATTCTGATAGCTCATTGACCAGTAGGGTCCAAATAAATTGTCACTTTAGTATTGAGCATTTTCCCGATGCAAGATGGCGCCCACGATGGAAACAAAACAATCGAAAGTGCTAATATTGACTTGTGATTTATCTCTGCTATTCACTCACTGGTCGGGCCAGTTTTGGATATTTTTAGTGGCTTATAAAAAATTCTACCCCCTGTTTACTGTGATTCGTAGAATTCTACGAATCGCAGATAAAACTTTCTTCCTGACTATCTAAAATTAAGACTTTAAAAGCAAATGGAATCAAATGTTCAGAAATGATCTATTGTTGTGTAAAATGTAAAGTTTCCATTAAAAATCCTACAACCAGGTCAGATAAAAAAATCTTGTCAGTAGTCACTGTGACTGATACACTAGCTTGCACGCACGGTGACCTTAATTCCCGCCATAAAGTGACGGGAACGAAAGGTCGTAGTAGGAAAATATTTTTGGCGCAAAAGGCCACTAAACGAGCCTAATCGAATGAATCTAGTCTTAACTAAATCCGTTCTGGTGGGTTGCTAGGTCAACGTTATCTCGAGAACGGTAGGGGTACAAAAAAAGTTTTGATGACAAAAGTTGAAGCTCAAAACGAGCACAAAACGATGGTATAAAAAAATTCTGAGGATTCTGAAAAAACGAGCCTAATCGAATGAATCTAGTCTTAACTAAATCCGTTCTGGTGGGCTGCTTACCGTTAAGATAGCAGCCCACCTGGGGGGGGGGGGGGGGGTCTATATCTCGAGAACGGTAGGGGTACAAAAAAAGTTTTGATGACAAAAGTTGGAACTCAAAACGAGCACAAAACGATGGTATAAAAAAATTCCGAAAATTCCAAGAAAAAAAATTTTCCCGCCAAAAAGTGACTTTTTCAAATGTCAGTATCTCGGGAACGAAAGGTCGCAGGAGGAAAATATTTTTGGCACAAAACGGCACAAAACGAGCCGAATCCAATAAACCTAGTCTCAACTCAATCCGTTCTGGTGGGCTGCTAGGTTAACGTTACTCTAGCAGCCCACCTAGGGGGGGTCTATATCTCGAGAGCGGTAGGGGTACAAAAAAAGTTTTGTTGACAAAAGTTGGAGCACAAAACGAGCACCAAACGATGGTATAAAAAAATTCCGAAAATTCCAAGAAAAAAAATTTTCCCGCCAAAAAGTGACTTTTTCAAATGTCAGTATCTCGGGAACGAAAGGTCGCAGGAGGAAAATATTTTTGGCACAAAACGGCACAAAACGAGCCGAATTCAATAAACCTAGTCTCAACTCAATCCGTTCTGGTGGGCTGCTAGGTTAACGTTACTCTAGCAGCCCACCTAGGGGGGGTCTATATCTCGAGAACGGTAGGGGTACAAAATAAATTTTTGCTGGCACAAAACGGCACAAAACGAGCACAAAACGTTGAGCCTTATTTGGACAAAATCCGTTCTGGTGGGCTGTCAGGTTAACGCACCTCCATGTTTGATGAAAAGTATGAAATGAAATTATTTTCTTTTCTATTTTTCTAATTGTATAATCCTAATTTTATTGAGATTGAAAGCCATAACTTGTCTACTCCGGGTAAATAAAGTCCGATATTTTTATCATAATTATTCCTTTATCTGTCTCATTTCAGAAACAACCGCCTTAAAAAACTTGCGTACCCTTCTTCCTCACGATGGAGTGGGTCAATTTAAACCCCATGATTCTGAGTACCTTCGGGTCTCTCCGGGTCTACGAAGACGAAAGCAACTCGGCCGAAAATGACCGAGTAGAAGTCCTGCAGGACATATACAACAAGCTTTGCTTCGAGGACAGGACCACCCGGCCGTTCAGGCGGGCCATTGGGTTCACTCAGGTGGTCAAGAAGGATCTGTTGCCTCTCCTCATCTGTACTAAGAATGACGGAGCCACGTTCGATCTCAGCATAAAGTAAGTTCCTTTTCGGTGACAGGTGGAGGTTTCTTGTTGCTTGAAGTCTCTTAAACATTGTTTATTCGCGACGGTGATTAACTCTCAAACTAGCGACTCACATTAATCTCACCCAGCCAGGGTTGGTCCAAGTAGAACTGTCGCGTCTGGATGTGTTATATTGTAGTACAAAGCACCGACCTCAGTAGCTTGATCCATAAGGCGGCGGACTTGTAACCTGGAGGTCGGTGGTTCAAGTCCCGGTTTCAGCGTAGATTTAGTAAAGCGAGTTTGAGTAGTTGTGATATCACGAAAGTGAATAACACAAATATGATAACTTTTTTGTAGTACAAAGCACTGTGTAGACCGTAAATCTTTGCATATTATGTATTTCCATTTTAACTAAAATGCTGCCATGAATATTGGCAGTGCGTAATTTGATTGGTGGTTGCCGGACTCTGCAAGTAAATACGTACTTCTACTCTCAAGTAACTCCATCTTTCTCAGTTGTTAGTTATTAATGTTATTATTATATTACTATATCAAGCTTTATAAGAAGGACAAAGTATACAATATTAACAGTATAAAATAGTTCGAAAATTAATAAATGATAAAATGGTTTGAAAAAAAATGAAAAAAAAAAAAAATAATAATAATAAAGAAGAAAATAGTACAAATTTAATGTTCTAACTAAAGGGCGGGGTTATTGCTTGCGGCAATCTCTTCCACCCCACCATTAGTGGGGTTATTGCCTGCGACAATCTCATTCACCCAACCCTTAGTTAAACTTGATTTCAGTGATTGATTGATTGATTTCAGAATCCTCATGAACCTCACCATACCGGTGGAATGTCTCCTACCCATCGACTCTCTGTGTAAAACAGACGAGGGCAGGAATACGATCTATGAACTCAACTGGCTTCTAACGTCTTGCAAGGAAGCTTTTCTAGAAAGCAAAACTACCCGCTGTATTATTGAACACATCAAGAAGTTTACCGATAACGAAACGGTAAGTACTGGACACTGTATATGACAAAACCTAAGCAGTTTGTAAGGGATCTCAGTAGCTGGATCGATTAAGTTGTGGACTTGTAACCTGGAAGTCGGTGGTTCAAGTCCCATGTACTGTAAAAATGTAGCAGTGTGAGTTTGAATAAATATGATATCAGTTGTCACGATTGGATTTTGATGAACACAAATATGACAACTTGAACAAGAAAGGAAAAAAAAGTTACGTACTGTAACTGTGTTCTCTTGATTTTCTTAGATTGCATCTTGGATAGTATGAGACACGTACCCTTGGATGTAGCATATCTGTTACCGTAGGAATTTTGATTCTTTTCATTCATTTCATTTGTCTGTCTCGGTAGCTCAGTGGTAAAGGCGGCACTCTGTGAATCCAGAGATTCCAGAGGTCGCGGGTTCGAAACCCAGTCGGGACATGACAAGTTATCTTCCCATTTGGGATTTTTACCACATAATAATATGTCTTGGGCTTACTGCTGGAATAATGAGATTTAATAGTCCTAATCAGGCAGTATAAATAAGGCAATATTATTATTAGCACATCTGTTACCATAGAGATTTTATGTTATTACTCGAGGCCATACGTTTCATTATCGTCTATCCCTGCAGGAAACCAAAGTGAGCGCCAGGATCTGCGACTGCATCAACAACTGCCTGATCCTCCTGCGCAACATCCTGCACATCCCTGAGGTGCGGGGGGGCGTGACCACCTCCCACCACAACCAGATCCTCTGGAACCTCTTCACACATGGCTTTGACAAGGTGAGCCACCTGGAGATTTTCAAGATTAAAACAGTCTCGCTAGAGGACTATAAACAGAGAACAGACTAGCCAACCCTTACAAGCCAGGCTAGCTTGCAGTTTCCTAAGGGTTTAATGGCTTATAAAGAAAAGTCCAAGTCCTCACGATGGTTTATCGCACAAAGAACTATGTGGTTCAGGACGGGCCAACTTTGAAATAAAGTTGGCTGGAGACCATCACTCACCCCTCCAGCTGTAGCCAAGCTGGGGCTACAACAACAAGATTAAATTAGCCAGCGTCGATGGCTCATCGAATACACCAGTTCCGACACTGAAGCCAAGCAACGGACAGCAAGGCTAAGGGCCACGATATGAAACAGGATATAAGTTAAGCTAAGCCAGACACGCCCTCAAATCCGAGATTCAACCAATCATAGCGCACCATAGCCCGAGTTAAGGGATAGTTTCCACTTAAATTAAATCAAATGTGTTTTATTTTATTTATTTTTTTTATTTAGAAACTCTTTATTAGCAGAACATATATACAGACAAACAATGGTAAAAATTAAATATAAATATGGACGGGCTTTGTATCTTTGAATCTTTGTATCTTTGTATCTTTGTGTGTCCGGAATTGTTTAGGCGAAACGGTAAGAGATAGCGAAAAATTGATGAGAGATGACCCCAAGTAAAATTGCCGGAAAATATCAGGAAAATTATCAAAAGTCCGAAATTCCAAACCATCCTTGAGTTATGACCTTCCTCAAGTATTTCCTTGAGGAAGGGTCCGATTTTAAGACAGTCTTTGCCCTGAAACTTGAAATCTATCTCGAGGACCTATATTTTTTATTATTTAATAACACATTAGACAAAATTAGCTTTCATTTAATTCAATTTAGACCACATTCTGACGTACCGTTCTGGAGATATAAGCCAGAATGTTCGAAATTTCGACCTTTTTTTCAGACTTTTCACGTTTTTTAGCAGATTCCAGCGCGGAACTTAAAATTTGTCGCGAGGACCTATATTTTTTATTATTTAATAACACATTAGACAAAACTAGCTTTCATTTAATTCATATTAGGCCACATTCTGACATACCGTTCTCGAGATAGAAGCCAGAATGTTCGAAATTTCGACCATTTTTTCAGACTTTTCACGTTTTTTTTTTTTACAGATTCCAGCACGGAACTTAAAAGTTATCGCGAGGACCTATATTTTTATTGTAAAAACTGTCTGAGAACATCACATGATTTTATTTGAGCCCTTTGTTGCCATATTCTGACAAACCGTTCTCGAAATATGGGCCAGTTTGCTACATTATCAATATCCGCTATGATAGATTTGGCTCGGGATTTTGAAATTTACAGCGATGATGACTGCGTGTGTGTTGTGTGTGTGGTGTGTGTGTGTGTGTGTGGTGTGTGTGTTTGTGTGTGTGTGTGTTTGTGTGTGTGTGTGTGTGTGATGTGTGTGTGTATGTGTGTGGTTTGTGTGTGTTGTGTGTGTGTTGGTTGTGTGTGTGTGTGTGTGTGTGTGTGTGTGTGTGTGTGTGTGTGTGTGTGTGTGTGTGTGTGTGTGTGTTGTGTTGTGTGTGTGTGTGGTTTGTGTGTGGTGTGTTGTGTTGTGTGTGGTTGTGTGTGTGTGTGTGGGTGGGTGGGTGGGTGTGTGTGGGTGGTTGGGTGTGTGTGGGTGAGTGGGTGTGTGGATGGGTGTGTGTATGTGTGTGTGATGTGTGTGGGTGTGTTGTGTGTGTTTGGGTGAGTGTGTGTGTGGATGTGGATGTGTGTGTGTGGATGGGTGTGTGAGGTGTGTGTATGTGGTGTGTGGGTGTGGTGTGTGTGATGGCTTGGCGAAGCGGGTGCAGCCCGCTAGTTAAATATAAAATTGACAGTATTAATAATATAAACAAGAAAAAAAAAAATAAAATATATACATATGTCCTAACTAAAGGGCGGGGTTATTGCCTATGGCAATCTCTTCCACCCAACCCTTTCGACCCTTAACTTAGCCAGCGTTATACCAGTCCTCGTTCTGTTACTGAAGTCAGGCAACGACCAGCGTCCAGCAAGGTTAAGACTTGGAAAGGTGACCATTCAGAATTCAAACTCTCGTAATGCTGGCTATTCCCGCCCCCTCTCAGGCTTGGTGAGACTAATTTGATTAGCTGGTTTGTGAAAACGTCGCGTCGTCGTAACAGAGTATTTGAGACTGCGGTGGCCTCAGTAGCTTGTTCGACAAGGCGGCAGACTTGTAATCTGGAGTTCGCTGGTCCAAGTCCCAAGTTAAACAAATATTTAGTAAAGGAAGTTTGGAGTAACTGTGGTATCACGAATCTGATTACCACAAGTATGATAACTTTCAAGTGTTTTTAGAGCTGATACAACTGTACATATGTCTGTTATATGTAGTAAAGTGTTTAATAATAATAATAAAACGTGTCATCTTGTGCGGAAATTTTTAAACAATTAATTTTAACATACTAGTTATAGTTTTATTGAGATAGACTGAACTGTCTCCTCACTATTAGGTAACTTAGAAGCAAAAAAAAAAATGTATCTACCTCGAAATAATTGTAATGGTGCTCAAAGGCACTTGTATTTACGGAAAGAGTCCATATAAACATGTAACAAATAACAAAAGTTAAAAAATAAAATATACTAACATTGTGATACTAACATAATAATACAACATTGTTTTTTCCCCAGGTTCTGACGCAGCTCATCGCCCAGCACCACAGACACAAGCTGTGGAGCATCTCAGTGGTCCAGCTGATCGCCCTCATGTACAAGGACCAGCATGTGAACACCCTGCAGAAGCTGTTGAACCTCTGGTTCGAGACCTCGCCCAGTGAGGAGGACAGCAGTGAGGACAATGAGAGCAACACATCTCCTCCGGTGAGTGCCTATAGGAGTTGTAGCTCTTTTTTTACTTATTTATTTTGTCATTTGTTTGTTTGTTTTTTTTTTCTTAATTTTATACTGTTACCATTGTACTTTGTCTTACTAATAAAGTTTAAAAAAAAAAAAAAAAAAAAAAAAAAAACGTACAAAGAATCACCCTAGCCGGTTCTATCAATTTTACGAAACCTCAGTTTGGTACGAATCTCAAATTGGAAACGCTAGTTCCAAAAGGATTCGTCAAATCTAGCGCCTATATAAAATGATAATGAACCAAATCTAGGTTTCATGAAAACCTCGGTTTTGCCATTTATTCATAGAACTGGCCACTAAAAGTCTTAATTTTTTTAAAAATTAAATGTCAGAGACAGTAAAAAACTACCCGTACAACAAATGACCCATTGTTTTCTCGCTAGGGGACGTTAAACAGATACGGTACCAGCTCTGTCACGCAAGACAACAACACGAATCATTGGTGTCCTTAACAGGTTTGGTGTTAGGAAAGGTGTTCAGCTGTAAAATGTGGAAGTAGGATTGCAAGATGAGGAGGAGTTTGACCAGTGCAAAGTGAAAGAATACTGCTAAGACCCGTAAAGCCCACCTTCCTATCCTAGTGGATGTGACCTCTTTAGAATTTTAATAATTTGATAAGGAAGTTTGTAGAAAAGTTTTCTATTTCGTTATGATGTGATGCTACTTCTTTTGATGTCTTTGTCCCATTGATTTGGTTGACTTTAAGCCTCACTATATTAACATCCTTCATCACGTTTTTTTTTCTTTTCTTTAATTTTAAATTTATCTTTGTTAGTTTTTTTTGTAACAAAAATGGGCTTGAACCCCGTAAGTTTGAGTAAAAAAAAAAAAATAAAAAAAAATATGTACTGATTGGTCTCCTCAGAACCCGAACATGGACTCGTACAGCTTCACCCTCACCTCTGACCCCAACAGTAATGACTCCTCCGACATCAGTGGCTCGGAGAAGGACAAGGACAAGGAGAAGGAGGAGGAGGGCGGGTCCTCCAACCTGTCCTCCCCTGAGCACGACAAGAGACGCAAGATCAAGCTGGCCGGACCTGTGAGTGATTGTGCCTCATTTGTTACGTTATTTGTTTTACAAAATAGGAACATAATAATAATTATTTTTTTAAATTTTAAATTATATTTTTAAATTAAAAAAGTTAATTTCAAAAAAAAAAAAAAAAAAAAAAAAAATAACGGGAACTACCCATTTTTCACAATTTTCCTATCTTATTCCAATATAAAATAAAACTTTGGTCTAGTAAAATAAAACAATATCTAAAACTAAGGTTAACAAAGGAAACCTGAAAGTTGGCTCTACGCATCGGTCTCACGGATGGAAACAAGGTCCTGAAGTTTGATTTTTAGTGATGTAGGAGTCTCATGAAGAACATTTATATTGTAAGGAGGATTTGCTAAGATATAATAATAAGTTAAGTTAAGTTATCATATTTGTGTTGATCACTTTCGTGATGTCACATCTACTCAAACTCGCTTTACTAAATTTACGCTGAAACCTGAACTTGAACCATCGATCTCCAGGTTACAAGTCCGCCGCCTTATCGATCAAGCTACTGAGGTCGGTTTAATAATAGTATAGTAGTGCTTTATTTAGACTGTCGGCTCGAGACAGGAAGTCCCATTACGCTAACAGTTTGTGTTTTATTGTACACTAGCGGGCTGTCGCCCGCTTTGCGGGCCGAGGCATGGCCGTGAAAGCAAAAAATCCTTTTTCGCCAATGGCAGGTGTTGTAGTGGGAGTTTCGAAAAATCCCGTCTTATTGCACATCTAGACTATAAGACAAAGCTACCTACCAAATTCCAGCTTCCTAGGACTTACTGTTTGGGCTGTAGAGCGATGATCAGTCATTGGTCAGTCAGTGGTCAGTGTCTTTGTCATTTATATATTAAGATTTCTTTTACATTACATAGTATTTTTATTTTACATTTTTTGCCTCATAAATCAAAAGTAAATAGAAAAATTGAATAGGCACAAGTAAAATTATTTATTTTTTTGTAAGAATGAAGTATTCCAATACTTTTTCACTCAGATGGAATAGAGAGAAAGACTGTAGGAGGTGTGGTTGAGGAGCAGAATGTTGAAAATGAGCTGGACACAAAAGAGAACAAACCCATAAATACTTGCAGTGGTATTTCAGACCGGTACCGGTACATTACCCCGTCGATTTTTTGCCTCTAAAAACCTCTGTCCTGCCATTCTCCTTCTTGTTGTCTCATGATCTCCATGTCCTCTGTAATGTTGTCTAATCACCTCATCGTAGATCTGCGAGGCAGTCTACTTCCTTCTACGTCTCCTGTTAGGATTTCTCGTGTGAGGTTATTTCTTCCCCTCATAACATGGACATACCATTGCAAGCGCCTCTTTTTAATGCTAGATACTCGTATTTGGTTCATAGTTGTCTTAGTTATTGATTTTTTCTCCTTCTCCAGTGGTTGTTTTCTTGGATGGGCCCAAATGTCTGTCTTAATACACTATTTTCAAATACCAATACCCTGCTTTGTGTCTTTTTGGTAAGCGTCCACACTTCTGCTCCATAGAGAAATGAGATACGACAGTTAATAACATCCTTTATTTCAAGAAAAACAAAACTGATTGGGTTATTACAAATATTCTGGAATCTACAAAACCAAAGGAAGATTAATTTGTTGTTGTTGTTGTTGATTGTTTTGTAAAAAAAATAAAGTGTAAATAAATAAATAAACCTTGCACCTCATATTTTACTGATTATTTACATTTTATCAACTCAAGAGATTAGCTTTTGAACGTTTAAAATTACTACAACGACAAGGCTTTGCCTTTATGAACGGATGATAATGCTAGATATAATAAATACATATTATAGCAATACGTAAAGAAACAATTGAAAAAGTGTTTATCATTGTACGTTTAAATGGGTAATAAATCGTTATTTGATGAGATAATAAAGGTAGGTATGTTCATGTTTTCAACAACAGAAGGGTCACGTTGAGTAGACTGTTGTAATATAATGATATCTTTTCCCTGTACTTGTGAAAAAATATAAACTTGTGATGCTCATGATATATCCAAGTTTTTTTTTTATGGATGTTTAAATTCCGACTGGATCAGAATTTCGGCTCTGTACTTTGGGTTTGAATGGGTGATGTGAGGAATTGAGGAGTGACCAGCGGAATTAGGTGGAAACTAGTATATTACTCAATTATAAAATTCTTTAGAATCTATCATATTTTCTCATTGAAACAGTATTACCCTTGGTTCAAACTGTGAGCATACTGTCTACTTAGAAGGATTCAGTTATTCAGATTAGGTTTTTTCGTCCTGAAAATTCATCAAGCTACCCACATTAATCTTACTCAGTTTACCAGCAAAAAAACCAGGTAAACACTCAGTTTACCCGCAAATTGTGAAATATTACATTACGTTATTTCTGGGGGGTCTCCTTTGTGCTGCATCCATTATTTAGAACTGTTGTTGTGTTGTGACGCATCCATTATTTAGTAGTTACCGTAGCAGAGTGAGTTAGCGCGCTAGGCATTGCACACATGGTGACCTGGTTCGATCCCCAGCGGAGCAGGAATTTTTCTGCTCTGTACTTGGATGTTCGGGGTTCACTCATACCTCGTGAGGAAAAATGAGTAGCTGCTTTGATGAGAAGTAGCGACCAGTGGCAGTATCATAGGCAAAAAAATACAAGATATTGTAAATTAAAGTGGTAAAGTCCTAGGATTCTGCGCTACCCACTAAGATTGTGACATAATAACACAAAGAAAAAGCATTATTATTATAATTATAAGTTACTTTTGTTGGGACAGTTTGGACAAAAATACAATTTTTGTGAATCCACCTTTATTTATTTATTTACACTTGATTTTTTTTTACAAAACAATCATCAACACAACAAAAAAAGTAACAATAAATTAAAACAAAAAAAACTTAGAAGTAAGAAAAAAAATAAAGATTAATATTCATTTTTAATTACAATTGTTTTGTAATCCGGGGCGAAGTTAATGCCTTAGGCATTCTCTGCCACTTAACCACCTCATTATTTCAGACGCCCCTGGGCGCGGACTCGTGCAACCAGTTCCCGATGAGCCTGACGGGCGACATGGGCGGCTCGGCGAGCACAGACTCCCAGTACGTGAGCGGCTCGGAGCAGAAGCAGGGCAGCAAGGATGAGGAGATGCCGTCCCCCGAGTCCTCCCCCGAGAGGGGAGGGGGGAACAAGACCAAGAAGAAGACAGAGGACACGAGTGAGGTATTTATCATTATATTTCTAAAAGTATTTTCAACTTGTTTAGAGGCCTTCAGCCAATTGTTTTTAATTGAAGAAAAAAAAATGTTTATTTTAGCTTATGAACTCCATGGCTGAGGAGTTTTCTTTTTTTTTTTTTTTTTTTTTTTTGATTTCTGTAAATTCTGTAATCTATGGTAAATTGTAAAAATATGCTCCAATAAAGGCTATTTTATCTTATCTTATCTATTTTCAAAAAATACTACACCTCATTCATACTGGCGCTTGATGGCAACGAGCTTAATATACTTAACACATACAGGACCGGTTGTCCCACCGGTGGGGCAAGTGAGTATGTACGCAATGGACCGGTTGTCCCACCGGCGGGACAAGTGACCTTCTTGATTTCAAACCTGCTTGTCCCACCGGTGGGACACCTATTCCTATGTTTTAGTATAGAAATATACTCTATACCCCTGTATAATTTTACTCTCCAAGTGGGTTTTTCGTATACTTCGTTTTTCGTGCTCAGATATAGCGGTCCCATGCGTACATACACTGAAAATGGTGCCGGTCGTGTATGTTTTTAATAGTATCGCAGGGGTATTTATATTGCCTGAACAGGATTGTTGCTTTGACACCACGATAAAATAACAGCTTGAATAGTATTTTTCAACAACATATAACATAACTTTTCAACTAAATACAATGTGAGTAAACTTAAATCCTAAAAAATTAAAGACACAAAATTTGGCGCAACTTTTGGAAACGAAATTTCACACTACGTGGGAAACTGACCTAAGTGTCCTCTTTCATTGTGTTTCCCTTAGACCACTACTGAGACGATGGGAGGTACCAATGGAGAAATGGGAGGAGGTAAAAACATTCTATTCACCAGAACTGACGTGTCGGAAGATTACGGCTACGGGACTCAGCACCACGAGTCTATCTCCACCTCCAGTAATGAGGACGATGGGTGAGTGAATACTACTTGTTCCTTAACTCCCTGCTTGTGTTAATCAGTAAAATAAATTGAAGATAGAAAACCCTTGCCTTAAGTTCACTGACGATGCCGTAACCGGCGAAATGGCCATCTGAAAATAAATAATTAAGTAAAACAAGAAAAAGCCAAGTGTTTTCTATCTTCAAATTATTTCGATGTTTATTTTTGTTTTAACAATAGTTGTGTATAATTATAAGTTTTTCCTGAGAACTTATATATTTCATTAATCAGTAAGGTAAAAACCACATAGAAACAAATCGTATAGTTAAAAACCAACAATTTATAATTCTAAAAGACCAAGGAATTGAAAATTTACCGATTGCTTTTTACATAACACTTTCTCATCCTAAATGCTATTCTAAAAACATGAAACACTATAAAACCGCAAGTAAGGGAATTTTAGGTTGCGCCGAAATCCTTCTGCCACTTGTCATACCGTTGCTTATAGTCGGCGCAGGGTTTGATCCTGTGCAGCGCCGCCAGCACGTGCTCTGTGGTGATGTTCTTGAGCTTGATGCTCTTCACATGCCCGTGCGGCATGCGCTCCAGCGTGTCGCATGTGTCCCTGAGGCGCTGCATGGCCGCCTCCTTGGCCACGGCTCTGATGTCTGAGCCTGAGTAGTGCTCCGTGGCGCGCGCCAGCGCCGCGTAGTCCAGCTCAGCGCAGAGGCGGGGCTGCTCCAGCACGAGGGGGGGGAGGTAGTGCCGCAGCAGGGCCGCCCGGGCCTCCTGGTCCGGCAGATCCACCAGCACGCGCTTCTCAAAGCGCCGCAGCAGCGCCGGGTCCAGGTCCCAGGGCACGTTGCACGTGGCCAGCAGGAACACGTGCGCCTCCCCCGTGTGCATGCCGTCCAGCTGGGACAACAGCTCTGCCTTGAGTCTGCGGGACGCCTCGTGCTCCTCCCCCCCTCGGGTGCTCAGCAGGGCGTCCACCTCGTCCAGGAAGATGGCGGCGGGGGCCAGGCGCCGCGCCAGAGTGAAGAGCACCCGCACCAGCCTCTCCGAGTCCCCGCGCCACTTGCTCACCAGGGAGCTGGCGGAGATGTTGAACAGGACGGCGCCGCACTCAGCCGCGGCGGCGCGCGCCAGCAGGGTCTTGCCATTGCCTGGAGGCCCGTGGAGCAAGAGGCCGCGCCAGGGGGACAGGAGGCCGCGGCACAGCTCCGGGTAGCGCACAGGCAGCACCAGGGCCTCTCTCAGCAGCTGCTTGGCGCGGTCCAGGCCGATGACGTCACGCCAGCGCGTGGTGAGGTCCCGGGTGACTATCTCCTGGGAGATCAGCTCTATGTAGGGGCGCCAGTCCTCGGGAAACTCCAGGGGGGAGGGCAGGTCCAGGCGACGTGGGGTAGGAGGGGTGCTGAGGGCGGGGGTGACCAGGACACTGTCCAGCAGGAGCTCCTCCGGGGGCGGCGGAGCGGGGGGGCAGGGGACCCTCTGGCCGGGGGCGGACTTGACTCTTGCGCCTCTCTTCAAATCTCTGCTTGGTTTCGGATCCCCCATCTTCTTCTCGCTGGTCCCATCCATCTTCCTCGTGAGCTTGGGGTGCTTGTTGAAGCGGAGGAAGTAGTAGTCCTCGTACTCCTGCAGGATGCAGGCCAGGTCCACATTGTCACACACCGTGTACTCACTGGTGAGCCGGGCCTCCTCCTGCAGGCTGCGCAGTGTCTCCCCCAGGCCCTCACTGCGCAGGTAGTGCGCTATCAGGTAGAGGATGTTGCGCCTGCGCAGCTGCAGGGCGCGGGACTCCTGCTCCCGGCAGAGATGATTGTTCACCACTGAGGAGAACCCGAGTTCACAAGTCATAGTTTTCTATCAACAATATATTTATTGTTATTTGATATATAAAAATAAAATAATTTTTTTGTTTGATATGTATAAAAAAAATAATTATTGCTATGTATCACTAATTCTTCATTATCTGCTCCTTAGCTTTTATCTTAGGTTAACTGCTGTAAGGTACTTATTTTGTTTAAAAAAATCACTTAAATTTAAACCAATACTTCTAGCATTATCGTACGAAATAATTATTGAAGTGTCATAAAATAATACCAAATAGTCTCCAAAAGCAAAAGTCATTATTTAGAATATCACTAAAAACTTATCCAACGATTAAAATTTAATTTACTTTAGATTAAAATAAAAAGCAAGATGATAAAAGCAAAGGGTGTTACGGACATTGAAAATGTAAAGTTCCTACTAGTTCACAGATAAAGGTTTGTCTTATCAAGATGGGTATTATCTATGACAACAATGTTCTGTTGCCATAACAACGCTTGACTCAACTGTAATCAAAGACAGTATAGCACGAAATAGCACGATAGTAATGTAACGAGGGTGTTTTCTGTTTCCTCTTTTGTAAGTAGTGAAAGTTTACACTGCTCATTGCTCCCTCTTATCTGTATTTCTTTTATTTTACGTCACCTCTCAAAAAAAAAAAAAAAAAAATAAAAAAAAATAGGCTCATCCCTATGATATAGGATTAAATACATAAATAAAAAAACACTGCCAATTATGGACTCAATACTTCCTCGTGATTGCTTCACATTGTAAACACGTGCCAATTTTGAGAAAATTACTTGTATCTCCAAAACGGGTCAACCGATTTTCTTCAAATTTGTTTTATATGGTAGAACATCGTTTTTCCTACATTCTAGATTCTACAAAAAATTCTGTATCGGCAAGTCGTGGTCCTTATTTTTTTACTTTTTTGTCCAAAATTTCGGATTTTCTTAAATATCAGAGTCAAATTATAATTAATTTAAAAATAAATATAAATAACCTATGTAAAACAATAATATGCATATACTTACAAAATTTCATCGAAATCGGGTGTACCATTCACGAGATATAAGCGTTTAAGTAAAAAGTTAGTGGTCAGGCGCATGGTCTCTTTCACCCAGAACCGCTGGTATGAATTCGATGAATTTAAAATGGGACCATTTACAGAATGTCTCCTAGATGTGTGCAAAATTTCATCAAAATCGGTCGAGTAGTTTCCGAGATTTGCGCGTTACAAGGAATCGTTTTAACAGACCGACAGACCGACAGACGGACACAAAACCAAATTTACTCAGTAGGTTATGAAACGTCCAGAAATATGAAAAAAATTGAAATCGGAGCAAAAAAATATTTTTTTTTACAAAAACGAACACAATACTTCCGATTTCTAATATTAGAAATTTCTCGGAAGTGAAAATAGGCTCATCCCTATGATATAGGATTAATTACATAATATGTTATCTTTATTGTATATTCCGTAACTCATTCCAAAATCACTTCGATAAATCAGATTTGACATTCTGACATGCTCACACACTTCTACATAACCTTACCCAAGCTGGTTCAAGTATATGGAGGGTAAAACTCGTTTTGTATAACCTCTGAAGTTACAGAAACTCTGACCGTGCACTGGTAGTCAAGTGGTTAACGAGCTAGTCTGATAGTATACGTAGCGTAGGGATCCTTTGGTTCGAATCCCACCCAGTGCATGAATTTTTCCTCATTAATTTGAGTTTGTGTCCACATAATAGTAAGACTCTGAGGGTTCGGTGGTAGAAAATGCTTTGGGCATTATCTCGTCTGGTGGTTTTCTTCCACTTAAGAGTATTAATATTATAAAGAAACAACGAAAAAAGAAACTGAGTGAGGTATATTAATAAATTTTAGTCACTGTGGCAGAGTGAGTTAGCGCGCTAGGCATTGCGGTGTAGGAATTTTTCTGCTCTGTACTTGGATGTTCGGGGTCCTCGTGAAGAAAAATGAGTAGCTGCTTTGATGTGAAGCAGCGACCAGTGGCAGAATCATAGGCAAAAAAAATACAAGATATTGTAAATTAAAGTGGTAAAGTCCTATGATTCTGCGCTACCCACTAAAATTGTGACATAATAACACAAAGAAAAACATTATTATTCAAAGATTTCACTCATTTATTTGAGGTATACATACATACATAGGTTTTAAAAACAATATGTACATAAATTAATTGAGACATTTACGGATGATAGATTATTATTATACGAGTATTATTATTATTAATACCTAGGAGTAATACTAGACCGGACACTATCCTTTAAAGACCACTGCTCTACCACTAAGACTAAAGTAAGCTCACGCAACAACATCCTGCGGCACCTCACCGGCACAACATGGGGGGCGAAACCACACGTGTTGCGAACATCGGCGCTCGCACTCAGCATCTCAGCTTCCGAATACGCGGCTCCAGTATGGCGCAATTCCTGTCACGCCAAACAAGTTGATATCGCAGTTAACCAGTCAATGCGAATTATCACTGGATGCTTAAAGCCCACACCAACCACAAAGCTCTACCCTCTAGCTGGGATAGCCCCACCCTTCATCAGGCGTCAAGTAGCAGCTGAAGTTGAACTGCACAAACAAGCAACCGACCGCAGACACCCTCTTTTCGAACACACCCAACCGCCTTCCAGATTGACATCGAGAAAGAGTTTCCTGAAAAGCACAAATCAAATCATAATTAGCGCTGACTCCCGCAAAATTGAGCTCTGGAAACAACTGCTGCTGGAACCTCTGATCGACCTGAAAGAGGAACCTCCACCTGGATACCACCTTCCTTTTGACACCTGGAAAACCCTGAACCGCCTTAGATCTGGCGTGTCAAGATGCAGAACCAACCTTAAAAAATGGGGTTACGAGGAGGATCCTGACTGCGATTGCGGCTTGGAGCAGACCCAAGAACATCTGCTCACCTGTGAACTGCTGACTCAAACCTGCACACATGACGACCTTTTGCAGGCGAACGAGGCAGCTATTCATGTTGCTGAGCACTGGAAGCACAAGATCTGACGGACGTGTTAGTAGCGGACACGGAAAGTAAGTAAGTATTATTATTAATAAATTTATGATGAAAAAATAAATTCATTATGAAGAAAAAATGGTTTGTTGTTTCAGCGTACCTATTCACCAGAAGCCCGTGAACTTGATTCATAAGGCTCGTCCCATCAGTGGCAAGAGCCACCTCACAGCCCAGGAGAAGAAAGAATTTCGCAGGAAGAAGCTGATCAAACGCAGCCACACCAACACGTAAGTTACTTATTTATTTATTTATTTAGAAACTCTATATAGAGGCAAACTCTATATAGCAGCCTCCGTGGCGAAATGGTTGTGACTACTGCCCGTAGTCCAGAGTTCCCGAGTTCAACTCCCGGCTGGGGCAGACTTTTCGAAGAAAATTCTGTTCCATCCAAACACGTGAGGCTGCCATTTCCGGCCCTACCCAGGCTGGGTTAGGTTAATGTGGGTAGCTGGTACGATTCCCAGCGAATGGAGGGTAAAACCCCCGTCCTAATCCAGGACGTTAAATCAAAAAGAATCGTTGGCGTTAGGAAGGGCATCCAGCCATAAAAAAATGTGCTCCACCCTACCAACCTCAACCATGAGGTTGAACAATGCCGACCCCAAAAGCAACATAAGCTAATATGGGATAAAGGCAAGGTAGATATATATACAGGGTCTTCATAAAGTCTCACCCAGGCCTAGGTTTCTCGAAAACGACTCAGAATATCAAAAAACGCAAAAACCCGTATTCCTTTATATTTAGGAGGATTGATTTTCAGCCAATTTTTTTTTGCCTACACGGCCCCAGTCAGGCTGGGCATGGACCAACTTTAAAATCTTAAATAGAATGGTATGTCTTGTGGCATATTGTTTTAAAGGTCTTATTGAGAGAAGTTCATTACAATAAATTTCAGTATGCTACGACTTACCGTTCTCGAGATACAGGGTCGGACGTCCTGCGTAATATCCATATATTTTGACCTATAACTCGATAACTGTAAATTATGGAGAAATTTTTTCTTGTTAATAATAACTCCTTATGATGAGGCTTTTCGAACAAGCTATAACTCGACATACTCTGTTGATGTTAGTTTCTGGTCGGTTTCGTCAGCCAGCCGGACGAACAGTCAAAAAAAATTAACGAAAAAACAAATCAAATTTTAACTTGTTCGAAAGTTCTTGCTATAAGGAGTTATTATTATCAAGAAATTTTTTCTCCATAATTTACGGTTAACGAGTTATAGGTCAAAATATAGGGATATTACGCAGGACGTCCGACCCTGTATCTCGAGAACGGTAAGTTGTAGCACACTAAAATTTATTGTAGTGAACTTCTCTCTATGAGACCTTTAAAACAATATGCCACAAGACATACCATTCTATTTAAGATTTTAAAGTTGGTCCATGCCCAGCCTGACTGGGGCTGTGTAGGCAAAAAATTTTTGGCTGAAAATCAATCCCCCTAAATATAAAGGAATACGGGTTTTTGCGTTTTTTGATATTCTGAGTCGTTTTCGAGAAACCTAGGCCTGGGTGAGACTTTATGAAGACCCTGTATTTAGAAACTCTATATCAGTAGAACATATACCTATACAGACAAATAATGGTAAAAATTAAATATAAAATTTGACAATATTAATAATAATATAAACAAGAAAAAAAATAAACAAAATTTATAGATATGTCTTAACTAAAGGGCGGGGTTATTGCTTATGGCAATCTCTTCCACCCAACCCTTAATTACTCACCATTTTCGCTTCCCACTGGAAATATTTTTCAATAAAATGGTACCTAACACCAGTATAAGACAAAGTTATTCTACAATAAATAAAATAAATGTGTTTCTTTTTGTTATTAAGTTATTTTATCAAAATTTTAGTGAGTAGTGTAGAATTATATTACTTTTTCGTATCTTTTAATATCCTAATATGTTATTTTTGCCAATAATTGCACCACTGGTCGCTGCTCATATCAAAGGAGCTACTCATTTTTCATCACAAGGTTTGAGTAGAGTACGGAGCTGAAAAATTTCTGGGTCGCTGGGGATCGAACTCAGGTCACCGGTGCAAGCCTGGTGTGCTAATTCTACAATAAAATTAGATTTAGACCACTGCTTACTTGCTTTTTTCTCTCTCCAAAATAATAATAAATAAAATAACTCTTACATCTCATATAAGTTTTCTTTTTTCATATTTTGTCTAGAAATACAACTATCTCAAATTTAAAAAATGGCTTATTTCAATACCTGCTGAAGAAATCTCTATGTATAAAACTCAAATCTTCTTAAATAAATTCACAACACTGCCGAAGGCATTATCACCACCCTTGATCAGGCTTTGTTTATATTTATTTCTTAACTTATTACCATGTTCATTGTATATATAAAAAAATGTAAATAAAGCTTGATCCAATTGTTTATAAAAAAAAACAATTATACTTATTTAATTCGAACGTTTTTTCCTTCTTTCGTTTGTTTTCATGTTGAAATTTCGACACACTTTTCTTGTGTTTGTCCAACGTCTTTAACCATCGTTCGACGTCTCTTCAAAGCAAGTTTTCTTGTGTAATTTTAGGGGTTCGATCCTTAACGTTCCCCTAAGTAACTCCCACCTGGTTGGGGTTCCCAGGAACATGAAGGCTCTCCTGCACCACACGCCCTCAGAGGACGACATCGCCCATCTCCTGAAGGAGTTCACAGTGGATTTCCTTCTCAAGGGGTACGGGCGGCTGGTGTCGCAGCTGTATGATCTCCTGGTCACCGACCTGCACTCTCAACTGGACACTTCGCACTTCTTCTGGCTCATCACTTACTTCCTCAAGTTTGTGGTTCAGCTGGAGCTCGATATTGACCATGTCAGGTAATATTATTAGTTGTTGTTGTTGTTGTTGTTGTAGCCAGCTTGGCTACAGCTGGAGGGGTGAGTGATGGTCTCCAGCCAACTTTATTTCAAAGTTGGCTCGTCCTGAACCACATATTTCTATGTGCGATCAACCATCATGAGGACTTGGACTTTTCTGTACAAGCCATTAAACCCTAAGGAAACTGCAAGCTAGCCTGGCTTGTAAGGGTTGGCTAGTCTGTTCTCTGTTTATAGTCCTCTAGCGAGACACTGGTCTTCTCTCTGTTTAACGTCCCCCAGCCAGACAATATTATTAGTGATTTTTTATAGTGACCTAATAATGCCTCGGTCGGCAATTAACGGACCGCGGTCCAAATTCGGACCGCGAAGCTCTTTTGTCCGGCCCGCGAACAAAATTCGAGTCCCGAAAAGAAAATCTGTTTTATCCTTGCAAATTAAAAATTTGTATATTTTGCCTCGAAAACACGTGATTTTTTTTTATTTTCCTGGGGGGGAGGGGTCTAATGGTTTTTATTAATCCGGACCGCGGAGATTTTTCTCATTTTTAATCCGGACCCGAGCAGGATTTAATTGCCGACCCCTGTAATAATGTATCAGAATTATTTAGCAGTGGTTTTGTGAATGTATTGGAATTATTTAGCAGTGGTTTTGTGAATGTATTGGAATTATTTAGCAGTCATTTTGTGACCGGTGACGGTGTATAAAGTGTTTTTTCTTCTTCCTTAAAGCTTCCTTTAAAAAAAACGAGGGACTTATGAATCTTTGAACGAGTATTCCGACAGTCAATAATCATTTAGCGCTACATTATAATTGTATTATAGCTTGTGCTATTTTAATCTCTTTCATAGAATAGGACTTGTATGTTATTTTAACACGTTTTTGACAGGTATTTCGATGCAATATGAGTGACGTCACCACTTATCGCTACCCGGAAACTCTGGTTGAAAAGCCAGTCTATCTACTGAGCTGTTTTTGTTGCTCACTAAAGAGCGGGAAACCGACCTCAGTAGCTTGATCGATAAGGTGGCGGACTTGTAACCTGGAGGTCGGTGGTTCAAGTCCCGGTTTCAGAGTAGATTTAGTAAAGCGAGTTAGAGTAGTTCTGACATCACGAAAGTGATTAACACAAATATGATAACTTTTCACTAAAGAGCGGGCGGGTTATTGCCTAATGCAATCTTTTCCATCTAACCCTTATGTAATTAACTTGTTATTTTTTTTTTTGTTGGGATAACGTCGCTAATAACGTGTTACTTATTTCATTTATCTTGAGTTCCACAATATTATGTTCATTCCGCAGCTCTGTCATTTCGTTCGACATCATATCCTACCTCTCATTCGAAGGCATCAACCTATGTGAGCATCTTCAGATAGTGAAGCTACACAAGGGCAACCTGGAACCTTACCTCCGCAGACTGCATCTGGTAAGCCTCGTGGTAGAGTTGTTCTGTCTCAACTCGTGGATAATTTTTTTTATAACTTCAATAATCTTGTTATATTACTTTCTATTATTCTTATGGTAGTAAAAAATAAAATAAAATTAGAGCCAGTTGCATGGAAACGCCACATAGCGTTGCACCATCGCAAAGGAATAGAATATTTCTCGCTGTCTATTTATGTTTATGTTTCCATTTGATATAATTATATATGTTTACATTTGATAACTCCTTTGCGATACTAGCGCTGAGGACGCCACGATGTAGGCCGGCGGGGGGTGGTTTCCACACTTCTTAATTCTACACGCTATGGCCATATTATGAAACACAATGAAAGTTAAGATTAGCCAGACACGCCTTCAAGTCGGAGATTCAACTAATCACATTCCAATATAACCCGACTTGAGGGACGATCTAACTTATCTTTATATTTTGGACCTGAGACTCATATGGCTTCAGTTAGTTTCTGTACTATTAATATACGAATTTCACGAGAGAAAATTTTTAATTTTCCAAACTTAGTATTGAAATATGTAAGTGAAGAAATATAAAAGGAAAAGAAAAGATCCAAAAAATTATATAAAAATTTCAACAGTTAACACAACGCATCTCTGTTATAGGTTGTTACCTCAGTCAAAGAAATTCTCCACACCGTTCAAGTATATTACAGTGCTGGCAAAAATCCTTTCCTACTAAACTTGCAGAGTAAGTAATGTTTAGCTTTAGACAGAACTTTAGTTTGTAGTTGTAAGACTATTTTTTTACGTCGCTTTTAACTGCATGGCCATATCACGATGGAGGTTTTACCCTCCATTCGCTGGAAACTCCCAAACGAGCTATTTAACCTCACCCAGCACGAGTGGGGCCTAGAATAGCCAGTATCACGAGGGTTCGAATTTGAATAGTCTCCCATCCAAGCCTTATCTTCGCTGGACTTTGTTTAACTTCTGTGACAGAACGAGATGCTGATTGAACGCGCCATCGACGCTAGCTATAACCTAGAATTTTATGTGACCACATACTAGTATGTGTGCACTGGTAGTCAAGTGGTTAACGCGCTAGTCTAGTAATCCTGGTAGCGTAGGGGTCCGTTGGTGGCGTTGGTTCGAATCCCACCCAGTGCATGAATTTTCCCTCATTAATTTGAGTTTGTAACCACGTAATAATAAGACTCTGAGGATTAGGTGGTAGAAAATGCTTTGAGCATTAACCTCGTCTGGTGTTTACCTTTCACTAGAGTATTATTATTATTCCGTTTATTTTTTCAGAAAAGATGTGCAGCAGCGAGAACTTCCGCTGCATGATGGTGCTGCTGATCCGCCAGTACGACAGCGGCCTGAGCAGCCTGCAGTACCTACAGGACCTCATAGTCACCAACCACATGCTGCTGATGCTGCTGGAGACAGGCTCCCGCGACACCAACGTCAAGTTCGATATGATTCAGCATCTCAAGCAGTGAGTCAGCATTTTTTAGAGGGGGTTTAACCTTGCTTTCAACTGCATGGTCAATAATTGTTCATAGCACGATGGGTGTAAGTCAGTCTTTCTACTAATTGAAGAAATATTTAGACAAACAACCGAACTCAGTGGCTTGATCGATAAGGCGACAGACTTGTATTATTATTATTATATAATTCTTTATTAGATACAAAAGGACATTATGTACATATAAATAATAATTTTAACAGTGAAAAATCAAAAAAACAATATATACAATAAAAATAGAAAAAGAATAGAAACTTGTAACGAGGTCGGTGGTTCAAATCCCGGTTTCAGCGTTGAATTTGTAAAGCGAGTTTGAGTAGTTGTGATATCACGAAAGTGATTAACACAAATATGCTAACTTTAAAAAAAAAAAAATATTTAGACAAACATTTATATTAAATCTGTTGATTTTCCTATTTGAAACTTCACCTTTTGGAAACTTGTATATTTTCTGTTAGTAGCACCTCAGTTAGACTTTCCTAAAAGTAATTATCGTAGAAATTTTAATATTTTCCTAATAAACTAAACAGAATATTATTTTCAACTCTGTCCGACGCGAGTCGAACGGTAAAGAATGTACTTTCTTTTTTAAATTTAAATAATACAACTTATTAATTTACAGAGGAGGCTTAACAATCAGAGTCCTTGCTCTATACAACTTATAACGGGCCTGTTAAACGTGGTCAGAGACCCCCCCCCCCCCCCCTGGTATGGATTATGTTATGTAATTTAGACAGCCTGTATTTGTGCAATTAAATTTACACATACTAAATCATATGTAGATAAAACATGAACTTTTTCATATATACAAAATCAGATTAATATCTGAGGTCCCCTTGTAAGGGGGCATGTGACCAACTGGTATAAAGAAAGAGGACACAAAATTTATATACACAATTTTATGTGGGTAATTCTACCACATAAAATAAAAAACAGTTCTTTTAAACATTCATTACTTTTAATTCACAAAATCACAAATTATTTTTATATTAAAGAATTTTCAACTCAAGAAAAATGAAAGAACAAGGAACGAAACTAATTTTATTTCAGTGGAAAAACTACTTATTGAAGACTGAGGAAAATCTGCTTTCCCCGGTTTCTCGAAGGCTTAAAAATATTAACTGACCAAAATACCAACTTCGCAATTCGCGACTTATATAAAAAAAATTAAAATAGATAAAAAAATAAAAATGATTTACTGTATACTTTTTCCCTTTTCTTTTCTTTCTATCCCTTTCTGTACGGGTTTTATAATGAATTATTTGGTCATCACTAATTGGCTAGATATAAGCTGCTATCACAAAAAAAAAAAAAAAAAACAAATCGACAAAGTGTTGCGTGGAAGAGATTGCCATGGGCAATAACCCCGTCCTTTAATTAGGACATATGTATTTATCTATTTTTTCCCCATTTTATTGTTTATATTGTTTCATTTTTTTATCATAATTATTTGTATTCACAAAACAAGGTGCCTGGTTCCCCAGGTACCTTACTTAGTGTGATAGTATAAGATTAATTTTAAGCACTTATATATTTATTATGTTATTGCTATTCAAAATATTGTAATGGAATGATGTACAAAAATAAAGCACAAATCTTGTTAAAAAAAAAATACATATATATGTCTTTGTATCTAATAAAGTTCGTATATATGTCTACATATATATGTCTTTGTATCTAATAAAGCATTTAATAACAACAAACCCTCGCTCTGCTCACTGCTCAGGTTCGCCAACAAGGAGGTGATGAACCACTACGGAGTCCTCCTGGAGAAGTTTGACAACAACGGGGAGTTCGTGAACAACAGCATCTTCGCCATGATGCACCATGTGGGCGGGGACCTGGCCCAGCTATCCGCCCTCTTCCAGCCCCACATCCTCAAGAGCTTCTCCAAGATGTGGGAGACGGACTACGATCTGAGAGACGTAAGGGACTGACCTAGGTTTAGAATATTCATATTTTCATGCACAGTAAGTAATGGTATAAATGATCCTCAAGAGCTTCTCCAAGATGTGGGAGACGGACTACGATCTGAGAGACGTAAGGGACTGACCTAGGTTTAGAATATTCATATTTTCATGCACAGTAAGTAATGGTATAAATGATCCTCAAGAGCTTCTCCAAGATGTGGGAGACGGACTACGATCTGAGAGATGTAAGGGACTGACTGACCTTTGAATTTTTTGAATTGAATTTGAACTTTTTTTTATTTTTATTTTACCTTTCGGTGTGAACAATTTCCTTACTGCTAGATTAAAACTAATTTAGATAAATTAAGACTAATTCTAATTAACTATAACCTAGCTTTAGAATATTCATATTTTCATGCACAGTATTTTTTTATTTATTTTATTTATTTAATACATGACAAGTAAATGTTTCAAATATACATAACAATGACAGTTTACATAATTAATAATATTTTTAACTGAACTTATGCTAGTTTCTTTTGGCTGTCGTCATCTTACACTAAGGACCACACCTATGAAGTAATGAATGGTATAAATGAAAAATTCAACTAGTCTTCACTTGACGTTTAATTTGAAACTATGTATTTATTTTACAATTAGGTACATATTATTAGGTATAGTTAGATTATAATTACAAATTATAAAATAAAATACACAGGAGCTGACATCTCCTGATGTCATTTTCAACGCGACTGATTAGAAAAAACAAACATATGAAGAAAGGTAAACAAAGAGAAAGGACTGCGCATGTGTGGAAAGGCGCGTTCATACTAACAAGGCTCGGAAACACTAAGGTATAATTAACTCGAACTATTCATTATTTGTAAATCACAGTAATAGTTATTTTTATTTTTGTTCCATGATATATTACATTATTATTACATAGGCTTTTGAGAAGCCAGATATTATTCTTACATAATTTTGTTGTTATTGTTAAAATACAGTTAATTATTTTGACATGATCGCAATCTCTGTGCGTTCTCACTGTGCAAACGTCAAGTTGTTTGAGCGCACAATTAGCTCGAATCCCAGAGCCTACGAAAATTTGTATTAATAATTTGATTACAGCTTTTTGTAAGAGATACCTTCCGGTGCGCTCGTGTTGACCCAGCACCTAAATGGGAAGTACTGTGTCATTTTTCACCTATCAGAGAGGAGGCATACTACGGAATTTGCAAGCTACAGTACAGACCACTAGACTCTAAAGTAGCTGTAAAACAGATTTATTTTTTTTTGTAAAGTATTCAATATTCATGTATCTTTCCGGTAGCTCAGTGGTAAAGGCGGCACCCTGTGAATCCAGAGGATCCAGATGTCGTGGGTTCGAAACCCAGCCGGGACATGACAAGTTATCCTCCCATATGGGATTTTTACCACATAGTAATATTTTTTTTTTTTTTCCTGCACTTGGCAGAGTCAAGGCACCCCTCGGAACCGCATAGCATTACTTCGAGGGGTCCTTGTCCCCGCTTAGCGGGGAATTAACATATATCCATGTTTTCCAAAATATAATCTCCATCTCATCCGAAGTTTGACTTCACTTCCTTAGTGTCACTTACTTACTTACTCATTGATTACTAGCAAACTCAACATTATCTCTCATTTTCCTGGAGTCTTCTCATCTTAATTATTTTTTCATCTGATATCTTCTGCTTCATAATTTTCCTCACAAAGTCTGTTATGATATCCCATTCGTTCTTTGATTTTATCATTGTTTTTATAAGGTTTCTTTCGGTCAAAGTTATTCCTAGCTGAGTTTGGGTTGTTTCTCTGAATTCATCCCACCTTTTACAGTAGAAGAGAGTATGTTGAGCAGAGTCAGAAGCTTCGCATTCATATAAACAGGCGTCAGAGTTGGATCTTTTAAACCGATTTAGGTATTGCTCAAAACACCCATGGCCCGATAATATTTGAATCATATAGTGATCGATACACCCATGCTGGCCCTCCATCCACTCATTTATACTAGGTATTAACATTCTAGTCCATTCTCCTTTATTACTATAACTCCATCTTTCTTGCCATTTAGTCATCATAGTTTCTTTTGTTTGTTCTTTTTGCTCTTTTTCTTTCTTGAATGCTTCTGCTCTTTGTTCTACCCTCAGATCTATTGGTGGTATTCCAGTGATTATTTGCAAGGCGTCAGTTGAAGTTGTTCTGTAAGCTCGTGAAACTTTTATCAACATTTTTCTCTGAATTGTTATTAGTTTATCTCTATATTTTTTGGTTTTCATCGCGTTAACCCATACTGGCGCAGCGTACAGGATGACAGATTCAAACACTTGGTTTAGGACTCTTCTTGCCGCTGTTCCAGCTCCTCCTTGGCGAGGCATGATCCTAGCCAAGGCGTTTACCGACCTACTTGCTTTGCCAATCACATAATCAATGTGAGGTTGGAATGTCAGCTGCCTGTCTAGATATACTCCCAAGTACTTTAATGATTCTTGAATGACTATTACTCTGTTCATCACTGTAATCTGAATGTTTCTCCTTCGATGTTTCCTTCCTGTCAACCATGTTATTTCTGTTTTCTCAGGTGCCAGTTTCAACTCCATTTCTTCCATCCAATTACAAATTATTTTGATTGCCTCGTTCGCTTTCCACTGTATTCCACCTTCTGTTTCCGATATCACTACTATCGCTAGGTCATCTGCGTAACCAATCAAAAATACTCCGTCCGGCATTTTCAGCCGCAGCACCCCATCGTATAGAATATTCCACAGCAACGGCCCGGCCTTGCTCCCTTGAGGAACTCCGGCAGACATCCCCATCTCTATTTCCTCTGTAAAAATTTTCCTGTCCTTGAAATAGCTCTGAATCATACGTATGAGGTAAGGAGATATCTTTTTCTTCTTCATTTCGTCAATTATCTTAGTCCATGATGCACTATTGAAAGCATTTCGTACGTCAAGTGCTACTAAAAGGCAGAATTTTCTTTTTTTGATGGGCATTCTTCGTACCTGGTCAGCTTTAGCAAATATTTCCGAAATAGGGTCAATGGTGGAAAATCCTTTCCGGAAACCATATTGTTTAGGCGAGAGTCCATTATTTCCTAGCTCTTTATTTATTCTTTCCACTAAGAGTCCTTCTAGTAGTTTTCCATATGTATTAAGGAGGCATAATGGTCGGTACGAAGTTGGTTGTAGGAGCGGTTTACCCGGCTTCAGTAATAGAACAATTTTACCAATTTTCCATATTGCTGGGAATTCACCTGTCCTTAGAGCTTTATTCATGACATTCAATACAGCTAATGGTTCTCTTCTAACGACTGCTTTGACCACTTCAGGTAAGATACCATCAGGACCAGGCGCCTTCCCAGAGCGAAGGCCTTCTGATACTTCAACAAGTTCTTCTATAGTAAATGGTGCTATCTCGTCTTCAATGGTTTCTAGAATCCAATTCACAGGCTCGTTTCGAAGAAAGAGTGTTTCGAGTATTTCCTTAACTTTATCTCTGTCTAAAGTTGCTCCACGCTGTGTCATTTTTCTGGTAACAATGGAGTAACCAAGGCCGAAGACATCATCGTCAATTTCTTCACAGACTTTCTTCCATTTCTTATCTTTTGCTTCTAGAATCGCCTTTGTATAACTTCCTTTTGCATCTTTGTATTCACTTATTGCCTTATCTAGATCGGCTCGGTTTCCTCTTCTGTTCCTTGTCACTTGTCTTCTTTTCTTAATACTTTCTTTTCGTAGCTCGTCTATCTCTTTTGACCACCAGTAAACTGGTTTTTTCCCAGGATTTGTCGTTTTTTTGGTTAGAACTCTATCGCAGGCTATTTGAGTCATTTCAACCAGGTTTTCGGCGTTGATTTCGTCAATATCGCAAAATACCTTCGCTATTTCGTCCGAGAGCTTGTTTTCTAGGTCTTTTTTGAAAGTCCATCTTCCTGCAGGTGTTGGTGTTGTCTGAGGTGCATCGAGCTCATATTCAAAAGTTATGAATCGATGGTCACTAAGACTCTCTTCGTCATCTCGGACCTTCCATTTTTTCACTTTTTGCACCAAGTTGTCTGTGCAAGCTGTTAGGTCTATGAAAGATTCAATGTTATTTACTGTGTAAGTAGGCACCTTACCATCGTTTAATATAACAAGGCCGTGTTCTGCTATCCATTCCTCTATTACGTGCCCTCTGCTATCCATTCTTTGGCTACCCCATCCGGGTGACTTTGCATTGAAGTCTCCTGATATTAGCGTACGGCCTCCATGAGCTCTAACAGTTTGACTGATGTCATCTAGTATACGTTCGACTTCTGAAACTTCAATACTATTACAGGGTAAGAGATATAAACTTATAATTAATATGTTTCTGTCTGTGACAATACCTACCCATCCCACTCTGTCAGATATAATTTTCTTCACCTTGATCTTAGCGTCTGTTAGCCAGATACATGTGTGATTAGTGAGATCAGTGATCATATTTTTATTTGTCGATATCCTCATGTTTTGTTCACTTATCAGACATATACTTATTCCATTTTCTTGTACCAACTGTTCAAGCGCATTGTGTGCTACTGGTCTCTTCCTGAGATTAATTTGTACAAATTTTATGTTTTCAGGCTCTTGCATCATGTGAGACGTATTCATTGGTCATTCTATTTCTCCTAATCTTATGCTCGCTTCTGGTCTGCATCACAAGTTCCTTGAAGTTTCTGCATCTCATGTTTCCAGCTTGATGGCCGATCGTGTGGCAGTCTCGGCAGAAAGCTTCATTAACGCAAGAGGAAGCGGTGTGACCTCTTTCATTACACCTGAAACAGAGTCCTTTTTCCTCGGTTGTTCTTGCACATTGGAATGATTTGTGTCCGAATTGGAGACAGTTAAAACAGCGTGGGGGGTTGATATATTCCTCCACATTACAATATAACCAGCCGATCTTCAGATGTCCTGCTTTCAGTATGATCATCGCATCTTTAAGATCCATTTCTGCTGTTGCAGTTTGGTTTGTACCTCTGTAGTTACTTTTTAGTCTTATCTTTATATCTTTATCTTTTTGACACATAACATTTTCTATTGCTTCCACAACATTTTCTTCTACTGCAGATGAATCAATATTTCTTATGAATATTGTTTTCCTGCCTGCTCCTACTGTTACTGCATTTCCCATCTCCCCGAGGCACTCATTCATCTTTGTTTCCATTGTTTTTAATGATCCTTTTTTCTTCTCTTCAAGTATGATTTTTGCGTTTCCGTCATTGGTTTTCAATATCTGTTTCACATCTACTCCTACTTCTTCAGTGTTTATTTCTTTCAGCATCTTCTTAAGTACATTGTTATAGCTCTCTTTGCCGTTTTTAACTCTAACATGAATGGTTTTATGCTCTGTTTTACTTGTCTCAATAGATATAGAGGCTACTTCATCTGCTACTGTACCAGGAACGTATTGTAATATGTCTTGGGCTTACTGCTGGAATAATGGAACTTTAATAGTCTTAATCGGGCAGTATAAATAAGATGATATTATTATTATTATCTTCTTGGACATTGAGAATGAAATGAATCTTGTTGGTTGCAGGACTGGTCAGACCTGATAGAGTACACGATACATCAGTACATCAACATTCAGAAGCCTCAGCCCGCCTCTGCAGCCAATGGTTCCCTGGACTGTAGCGAGTGAGTTTTCAAATGAATCAATAAATGTAGTCCAATCAATGATTTTTTTTTAATTAAAATATTAGCCTAATTGAACATTTATTATTACAATCTAGATACTTAAATCTAATCAATGAATGACTTAAAAGAGGTGTGACGCCGACGCAAATTCCTTCGAGATTCCAATATTTTTTTCCATGTCTCCAAGTCAACGCCAAAGTCCACCAGAGCCGGTCAAAATTCCGTCATTGGCGGCTTTACCAATTACTTGTATCACAAGATTCTCTTGGATCGTTGAAACCCTCCATTTGATGGAAACCGACAAAACCATCTACCTACATTAATTTCACCCAGCCTGGGTTGGTATCCACACATGTAATAATAATAATACGACTCTTTAGTGGAAGGGAACCACCAGGCGAGGTTAATGCTCAAAGTATTTTCTACCAAAGTTATTAAAAAGTTATCATATTTGTGTTCATCACTTTCGTGATATCACAACTACTCAAACTCGCTTTACTAAATCTACGCTGAAACCGGGACTTGAACCACCGACCTCCAGGTTACTAGTCCACTGCCTTATCGATCAAGCTACTGAGGTCGGTAGCATTTTCTACCACCTAACACTCAGAGTCTTATTATTATGTGGTCACAAACTCAAATTAATGGGGAAAATTCATGCACTGGTGGGAGTCGAACCAACGGACCCCTACGCTACCTGCATTACCAGATTAGCGCGTTAACCACTTAAATACCAGTGCACATGTACCTATACTATCTAAAATAAAATAAGAAAAATAAATGAAAACGTCTCTGAAGTTACGTCTGGCTCAAGAGTTTGGTTCCGTCTTGTTCTCAGATGGAGTGTGGATGATTCCAACAACTTGTACTGGTACTATGTCCAGAATACGAAGAGCTCTGACCCGGTGGGAGCCGTCATCAAGCTGTATATCCAGAATGGAGTTCTCAACAAGACGAGACAAGGGGTGAGTGCTAGAATCAGAATTACACAATGTTTTGATAAGTTTGTCAAACAAACAACTAACTTTCTGCTCATATTTTATAAATTATGTAGGGTCTAGGGTATTTTTTTGTGTAGTATCTACAGAGTGTTCTGTTTTAAATGTAGGTACCAATTGGTACTATAGTAAAAAAAAAATCATACATCACTTTTCTGTGTCTTATTTGAGTTATTTGATAATCGTTTAGTTTAAAGGTTTTATAAGTTTTGTTGTTGTTGTTGTTGCCAGCTGGGCTACAGCTAGGGGGGAGTGATTGTCTCCAGCCAACTTAGGTTGAAAAGTTGGCTCGTCTTCTATAGGGTTTTGTTGTAATTGTATTTATCTATTAAAGCATTACAGAGTTACAGCTGCATTTGTGCTTTCTCGTATGTTTTCTACTGTTCATTATATTTACGTGTCTTTTAACTAAAAAGGTTTAATCAAGTTTTATCCTCCTGTGGTTTTTAACTCGAAAATAGTATAATCAGAGTAACGTCACTAAGACCAATAATTGGGGTATTTTTTTATTTTTTAATAAAAAAAAATAATGAACTTTTGAGCTATCTATGATATTTCCCATAAATTTCACCTTCATTAAGATTTATTCATTTCATTAAAATTTTCTTCAATATAATTTCAGATTGTTCAGCAGCTGCTGATCCAAGACGTAATCAGCGATGGTCAGTACAAGAAGATGATAATCGAGGAGAACATGATAGAGCAGCAAACGGCAAGTTCTTTTTTTTTTTGGCTTTCCTATTGTGGGAGGGTTCTCATGAATGAGCTCTTCCACCCAACCGACGGGAAGTAACTCAAGCTTCAAGTAACGAACCACTTCCGATTTGAACAAACTTAGGTTTTGTAAGTTTCTAATTTCAGTGGCAACGAATTCCAAAGTCGGACTGTGCATATCTGGAATATGCATTCCAAAGTCAGACTGTCCATATCTGTGCATTCTTCTTCTTCACCAATCTATAGCTTTCTGCTTGATTAGTTGATAAGTAGACTTTCCCCATTACAAATACACTAGGTTTTGTAAAATTAAAATGAATAGCATTTTCAACATTATAAAATAACACAGATCATGTTACTTCTGATTAGTTGATAAGTAGACTTTCCCCATTACAAATACACCAGGTTTTGTAAAATTAAAATGAATAGCATTTTCAACATTATAAAATAACACAGATCATGTTACTTATCAAGTGTTATGTGGTTAGATACAAAACATGAAATAAAAAGTATGAACAGGGAAAGAACATTGTCCTTAGAATTCGTGTCGTTAATATGTCAAATGTTAGATCCTGAAGTACTTCAATTCTAGAAACACCGTCATCATCATAAACATTCTATCGAAATCAAAATTATTCTACCCCCCAAAAAATTTGGATTGGCTTTATACAAAACCTCTCCATTACCTATAGATTTTAATGTAATATCTCTGGAGATCATTACCCTCCACTTCCCCTTTTTGGTCAAAACCATCTAACTCAAAGATAAAAAATGGGTATGAAATACAGTCGAACCTGGATACAAGAGAAAAAAATTCCGGTCCCTTGAGATCTCTTATGTCTAGGTTCCCTGTATTTTTTTTTTAAGCTTTATTAGGTAGAACAAAAAATATATACAGTAGAACACAATGAAATATAAAGAAAAACAAAAAGATTAAACAAATATACAAGTAGGAAAAAAAGAGAAATGTCCTACCTAAAGGGCGGGGTTATTGCCTGTGGCAATCTCTTCCACCCAATCACTGTATTACGTTTCTACTCAATATAAATCTCGACAATAAATTGTCAAGGGGTTGATATTGACAATAATCAATGTGCTTCATTAATCGTTTGCCTGTTCTTCTTCTTGCAGTCCAATTCCCCAACAACTGGCAGTAGAACCCAGAGCAGTTCCGTCTCCAATAATAGAAAAGAATTGGCCAACACTGAAAATGATGAAACCGGGGTTCTAAGAGGTGAGATTTTAGACCTGAGCACTGTACTTATTGTGTAGTTATAGCCCTAAATTAGCTTTTACAACCTATTGTCTATGTAATAAAGAAATTTACACTCGTTTTACTCTTTGAAAAAAGGTTCTCAAATGTATTTGAAACTAACCTACAGCTTTATCCTTTCAAGGTTGTTCAACACACATTTGTCTTATTCATTGTAAGTGAGAGATATAGATAGTTATTATTGCAACAAAATAAGTCTGAGAGCCAAACAATAAAACAGGATTAAATTTAAGATAAGACCTCTCTCAAGACGGAGTTTCAACCAATCACAGCGCCGAAGATCATCGAGCATATAGAGATGATCATCAAGCTTTGCCAGAAGTCTGTCATACTGTCAACCACACAAATCATCAGAAAATGTCTCAAAATTAAATTATTGAAATGTAATGTTACGGTGGCTCAGTGGTTAAGAGCGGAATATTCTAACCGAGTTTTCCGTTTCCGAAATGGCATGGATGTAAAGTTAAAGTGCCCTGAAGTAATGCAAAAGCGGTTCCGGGCACAATAACCTTAAAAAAAAAAAAAAAAAAAAAAAACAAAAAAAATGTTACCTTACTTAGGCATCTTGTTTATTTTAGCCGATGGCGATGTATAATTTATTACCTCAACAAATAGTGATGTGCTAATAATCCTACCCCCAGACCACCTGATCAAGGAGAAGAAGGGCGCGGACCTGCTGTGGCTGCAGCGCACCCTCCTAGAGGCCTGCGCCGCCAAGCTCAGCCTGGAGGAGAGGATCGACTGCTTCATCGAGCCCATGGCGTACCACGCGGCGCGCATGGGCCAGTCCACCTCCCTGGTCCCCTACACGCTCGAGCAGGCCAACGCCATGCTGTACCAGCCCTTCATGCTGCTGCTGCACAAGCTGGGCTTGCATCTGCCAGCCGATGCCGGCAAGGTGTACGCGCGCATCCCCAGCTTCCTCTCCGCGGACATGCTGTACGCTATGGCCTGCAAGCTGGGACCCATCAACCCGGGTGAGGCATGGCCAGGGAATTTATCCTTTCAAAATAGACCGATCTCAGTAGCTTGATCGATAAGGCGACGGACTTGTAACCTGGAGATCGGTGGTTCAAGTCCCGGTTTCAGCGTAGATTTAGTAAAGCGAGTTTGAGTAGTTGTGAAACCACGAAAGTGATTAACACAAATATGATAACTTAACTTTTTCAAAATAGAAAAAAAAAGATTATATAAGCCGGACTTACTGGGATCACTTTTTTCTCAAGAAATATTAACCGATTTTTTCAAATACTTTTTTTCTTTATTTTTATTAGTTTTTATAATACACACATAGGATGATGGTAAGAATTGCACGCATGGTGACCTGGGTTCGATCCCCAGGGGGGCAGGATTTTTTTCTGCTCTGTTCTTGGGTGTTCGGGGTCCACTCATACCTCGTGAGGAAAAATGCGTAGTTACTTGTATGAGTAACGATCAGTGGCGGCATTTACCAGAAGAAAAAAAAAGAAATTAATGTAATAGAATAATTCGAAAAGTACAGGAGGCTCTTGCTAATGCTGCGCTACCCAGAAAAATTGTGAAGAGGCCTTGTGCTTCACCACAAATAAAACCATACATAGAAAAAAAAGATTATGTAAGCCGGACTTATTGGGATCACTTATTTCTCAAGAAATATTAACCCATTTTTTTAAATACTTTTTTTCTTTATTTTTATTAGTTTTTTACATTAATACATACATAGGATGATGGTAAGAATAAGAATACATATTTACATAATGATTTTGTTTTAAACTAAAGTAGGTAGAAATTCATAACACATAAAAGAAGATTTTGAAAAATGTAAAAAAGAAAAGAAAAAAGTCTAAGCAACAAATTCAACATTGGTCATTAACACTCTCACTGGCTGGTGTTTCCAATGGGACACACCAATGCCTAGCTCCAAAAGGTGTTTCCTTTTGGAACAAAACAACATTTTTTTCTTCTTCTTTCAAAAACAATTCGATACAAACTGGCTATGAAGAAACAAGTACTGGGCCAAAGAAACTATTTCCACATAACAAATCAATGCTAAGTGAGTCCATTTGAATTCACCTCGTCATCAAACTTGCCTCTACTTGGTGTGTTCAAATGGAATCTAGAAATGGTCTGCAGTGAAGTGTTAAACAGACGACCAAAAGGTTAAGATATAAGAGCTCTAGCCGGTCTGACTGATGTTTGCTGGTTGGGATTTAAACTTGAACTGGCAGTATCTGTGAATCCAGAGATTCCAGAGGTCGTGGGTTCGAAACCCAGCCGGGACATGACAAGTTATCTTCCCATTTGGGATTTTTACCACATAATAATGCGTCTTGGGCTTACTGTTGGAATAATGGGGCTTAACAGTCCTAATCGAGCAGTATAAATAAGGCGATATTATTATTATTATTTCTAAGAGCAAGAAGTTGGGTGTTTCCAGTGTCAGCCTTTGACCGAGTCATCCATCTGATTACTCATGTTTTCCTCCTCTTGTTCCAGCTAACCTCAAGTTCGAGCCCTCCCTCGTGGAAATAAAGTCTCCCGCGTCTTGCTCTCACTCAAGATCTGTAGATTTCTCTGACTTCAGGTGAGTTTTTCCTACTGTCTCTAAGTTGAGTCTTTGCTTTAAGATTTTTGATAAATAAAAATGCACTTTCAAACATATCTTTACGTCCAGGAAATGTGAATTTTGTACACTCCATATTCTAGCTAGAGCAAGAAGAAAGCGATATATGAATGTGTAAATTTTAAAGTGTAAATATTATTCCATTTGTGAATAGATGGAAAATGTTCAATTTATATATCGTTATTAATGTTACTTTTAACTTTTTGTTTCCAGACCTGGCTGTTCTTACCGCCCAGAAAACTTCAAGGAAAGAATCAATGATTCTGCTGAGTGGATCGATATTGTTGCTAAAACAAAGAATGCGTAAGTTTGGCCATATTACTTATTGTTGTCCCGCAACTTCCGAATAATCCTTGTACAAGAGGGAAATGTTGAGTAACTTTCACAAAAGATATTTATTTGAATTCTGTACCATTCTGTACCTGTACCTTACCATTTAATATCTGTACCATTAACAGGCACCTAGAATATTAGATCTAGGATTTCAATTCGAATTCAACAGGAATTCGAGAAGGGGTATTTTGCGAAAAGAAAGGTTTATGAAACATATACAAGCGTTTTAACTTTAACAGTAGTTGATGTCTTACATCTGTTTCTCTCTCTAGGGGTATTTTTCTTTTGGATATTTTTTTTTCCAGCTTGGATATTTCCAAATATTTCCATTTTATTCCAAGGTCAACTTCACCACATTCGTGAAAGAAAAATGCGTTTCGGTACTTTTAAAGATAAACAACGGACTTAACCTATAAAAGAACTGGAAGCAAGAATTTTCTACTTCCATTCTGGTTTAAACAAACTGGAAGAAGAAAGAGGAAAAATTTCCTCTTCCAAAAGAAAGATGACTTGCTTCCAGTTTGGTTCATTTTATTCCCGTTGCATCCACTTTGGTTAGAAAGACAAATATGGCTTCTGTTTTAGTGCAACAGATGACATCGCCGACACCATCAGCGAGAGCACCGACTCGGACCTGAACCGAATGTATGTCTCGGATGAGGAGTTCGGCAGCAAGACCACCTCCGTCCTTCACAAGCTCATCAAGCACATGGAATGATCCGAGCCTTGGGACGACGACTCTGAGATGGAGTATACGTAGAGCAGTGGTTCCCAACCTTCTAGCCATCGCGGCACACCTTACATGAATCTAATTTTCCCAGGCTACCCCCGCCCCCCCGGGAATTTAAGTTTGTTACCCACCTACAGTACCCACCTACCTATTGTAAGAACTGAATCAATGAGATATCTGTGCCTGGTGTTTTTTGCAAAGTTTGGCAATACGTGGAGGTATATTTTTGAAGACACAATCTCATGCTGTCCTCAAGAGTGGTTGAAAGCGTTTTTCCACGTCTCTTCGTTTTGATGTTTGTGAGCGCGGAAAATCGTGGAACTTTCCCTCCCCCTCACTCTCTTACACGTGTTACTGAATGTGTTCACTAATTCCCTAACAGAGAGCGCTACTGGTATTAATTTGTAATAATCCGTGCGTATCGATGAGCCCTTGTGAGTGTACGCATGTAAAAAGTAGGTTTTATCAATAATTAATTCGTTTTTTTTTAAATATTTTTTTTTTTTTCCTTCCGAAATCTCGCGGCACACTAGAGTGCCGCGGCACACAGGTTGGGAATCACTGACGTAGAGTATACTCACTCGACTTGAGAGTTGAACGTGATAGTTCCATGTACTCGGTAGGTATATACGTAGAGTATACTCACTCGACTTGATAGTTCCATGTACTCGGTAGGTATATACGTAGAGTATACTCACTCGACTTGATAGTTCCATGTACTCGGTAGGTATATACGTAGAGTATACTCACTCCACTTGAGAGTTGAACCTAATAGTTCCATGTACTCGGTAGGTATATACGTAGAGTATACTCACTCCACTTGAGAGTTGAACCTAATAGTTCCATGTACTCGGTAGGTATATACGTAGAGTATACTCACTCGACTTGAGAGTTGAACCTAATAGTTCCATGTACTCGGTTGTTGTTGTTGTTGTAGTCAGCTTGGCTACAGCTGGAGGGGTGAGTGATGGTCTCCAGCCAACTTTATTTCAAAGTTGGCTCGTCCTGAACCACATATTTCTATGTGCGATCAACCATCATGAGGACTTGGACTTTTCTTTATAAGCCATTAAACCCTTAGGAAACTGCAAGCTAGCCTGGCTTGTAAGGGTTGGCTAGTCTGTTCTCTGTTTATAGTCCTCTAGCGGGACACTGGTCTTCTCCCTGTTTAACGTCCCCCAGTCAGACTATGTACTCGGTAGGTTCGACTACTGAAAGACTCGATACTAGGTCACTTGGTTACCTTAAAAACTCATTTGCAAAATATTAAGTGATGACAAGTTCATACATTATGTATGTATGAATAAAATTTTCATTCTGTAATAAACCTAAGATGTTGTGTGATCCTACCTTCATCGTTTTAAATTTAATTATTTTTTTAGTAGAGGACTGTGCGTAAACAAAGTTTGTCATTACGACCTCAGATATTTTGTGGTTCCATCCCATTTTATTTAGATTCAAATGTTTTCATTGAGTGTTGAGAAAGTAACTTCGTTGTTTATAAGAGAAAATATATTTTCTCGTGTTTTATGTTTACAAAAAACTTATTTTCCAATTTTTAAACCAGGCAAATAAGTCATTTTATTTTCTTTCTTTCGCATGTAATTATTAAGAATTTGGTGTTTTGTATTTTTATTTTATTAATACATAATAATATTTTATAAAGTAGGAAACTTCAACATTTTTACTTGGTCTCAGTGCAATACTTTAGAAATGTACCTGGTGTAATAAGCATCCCTACATAACATTATTTTATGGGGTTGTTTTCATAAAGAAAGTCCAATGTGCAGCGTCCTTTATTTAGAACAATTGCACCCCAAGTAATATGGAAAATATACAAAGGTGCATCAGTAGGAAAACAGATTCGCACGATCCTGTTGTAAAAAAAGTCTTGTGATATATAACTAAATATTTATAATGTCTGAACTTTTGAGTAATTATCTCCAGATATGTTGATGGATAAGAACTGACCTTTTCCTGCTCTTGAGGAATAATTCCAATGAATAATTCATTACCTACGATTACAATTTTAAATGTACAAATATATCTACTTTAGGGATCAATTTCTTTATATCTACTTATCGTACCTTGGTGTTAAATTTTTATGTATTTGTGTTTTTTCCTCATTTTCAGCGTCCATTCTTTACATTAGAAGATATTTGTTTTAATTAAAATATTTAATAGAAATTATATTTAAATTACCTCTTAAAATTTTACGTTTTTTGATTTTTCTTTGATTTCAACAATAAAGAACAACTACAGTAATTATTAAATAATCATCATTATTTTTTATTCAGGAATTACGAAAATCATAATCTCGAAGCCTTTTGAGAATCGACATCATGCTCTCCAGGTGTTATTTCTACTCCTGATGCCGGGTCCACACTAAGCGAACATTGTTTGCTAATAATGTTCGCAGTGTGGACCCGGCATTAGAAAATGTTTTTACGACTTGTTTGAAATAACATTGTTAGCGAACATTGTTAGCTAACAATGTTCGCTTAGTGTGGACCCGGCATAACAAAACGAACAAGAATTTTACTTTCTATTATTTACCCTTAGATTAATTTACTACATTTAAACCTAAGATAAGACATTGAATTTGTATTCGGTTTCAGAAGTGTGCGCGTACGGATCTCGTTCACCTGTCTCCCCCTCCCCATTGTTAAGGAGACTCATTCCCCTTTGAGTTTTTTCTGTCGGTCTTATGAACACTACGTAAAGTATTTTAGTTACCCCAAGCCGATTTTCTCGATTTTCAGTCCTGAAAAAAATGCCTCAAACGTATTGACTGAGCATGTTAAATGTACTATGTTCTTTGCTCCTTGATCTTAACTGAAATAATTTTCATAAATAGTTTCACGAAAATCATTAAAAAAGAAAAGACACAAAGCAATAATGTTTAGTGTTTTAATAATATTACTATGTACATTTTTATTTTTATATTTTTACACAAAAAGTAGGTAGGTACTAAAATTACTTTTTCGACACTAAAGAGCTTGTGAATTTTATTTAGAAGACGTAAGAAGTTAGAATGAATTCTTAAAAGTACCTTAAATAAAGTGAACGATTGTCGAAATGTATGCAAAGGAAAACACAAGGATAAGTAAAGTTTTTACTTAAAAGTATGTAGGTTAAGTAAAATCATAACAGAGCAAAGGAATAAATCAAGTTCTATGGAGTGAGTTTAGTAATATTTACAACTATAAAAATACATTCAGTTCCAACGCAAGGGCCATGTCGGTTCTTACCTCTGACGTTACTTTCCTTTCTATTTGCTCTATTAGCTGAGGTAAGAAAAATAAAGGAAGTGGATACGTTCTATACATTCGATAACTAAGCGTTTCGTGATAGAACCGATTTAAGTAGTTGGTAATAATCACTTCTTTTGTTGATGAACCAGTTTTTCATCCATATTCTGAATATGTATCACTAGGATTAAAAACATTGACAAGGCCCTGCGAAAATCTTATCTCTACGTTGAAAACACCTAAGAAAATTTCAAACTTTCTGAAAACCAATAAAGTAGTGCTTTGATTAGATTGATGTTCCAAGACTTTTGGGTACCAGTACGCCATCAGTTTCTTAAAACACTTCTTTCTGCACATTATACAATACATATTAAATTTAGTACTTGGGGTTAAACGATTTTTTTTTTTTTACATTCATTTTTTTTTTATATATATAGGTACGTTAATTTTAATTGTAATGCACTTTTACATTTAAAAGCAATACTTACTAATACATATTCATTCGATTTTTATTTAATGTTTGTTGACATTTGACTACAAAAAGATCCAATAAAAAATTCTCCATCAGTTCGGACTATTTTCAATTGTGTCAAATTGAATTACTGGGACGACCTATACAGAATAGTTATGAGGTGTATTTGTGTACGTCAACACAATGTGCACAAAACAGAATAGGTATATGAGAATGCACAGAAAGTGATTTCTTGGTTATGATATTTTTAGTTCACTATTGAAAATTGAATATATTTCAATTCTCTAATAATGTTTTGAAATAAATTTATTATTTACCCTAAGCTAATATAACAGACATAACCTTCTAATAAAACGGGGAATATCTACAAAAGAGGAATGGTATCAACGATGTATCCTTGATCAGAAGATTACTCGAACTCTCTCAGACCATATTATAAAGAGACAGAGTAAGCTTGGGAACTTAGTGTGAGTCTACATACAATTCAAGCTGTACAAATCAAATATTTAGATATAATCTATACTAATAAGAGAAAAAAAAGGAACAGATGAAAACGGAAACAAGGTCCACTGGTACTCCAAAATTCATTTTTCCCTCAAAATCCTTCTGCAGAATATTTCTGTAAAACATTCCGGCAGACTCATTTTTCCTTTTCTAAAAAAGTCATGATCATCTGTTCTACCATTGGTTATCAAGGCCGGTTTTTCACATTACGACTTACGCTAAACCGGAGAAGTGAATCGTAACGTGAGAGTGGTCGGCTCAAGAGAAAGTTCGCCGAAGTTGAGTAGTAAAAAAAAAAGTTATCATATTAATTGTGCTAATCACCTTTGTGACATCACAACCACTCAAACTCGCTTTACCAAATCTACGCTGAATCCGGGACCTGAACCACCGACCTCCAGGTTACAAGTCCGCCGCCTTATCGATCAAGCTACTGAGGTCGGTAGCATTTTCTACCACCTAACACTCAGAGTCTTACAGCCGTATTTATGAACAGAAAACGCCGTTTGAGCATGGTCTGAAGCATGATTTCCTTTAATATTATTGGCCAATACCTTGCTTGAGACAGTGCTCTGACAAAATTCCGTGTTCATAAATACGGGTGTTATGTGGTCACAAACTCAAATTAATGGGGAAAATTCATGCACTGGGTGGGATTCAAACCAACGGATCCCTACGCTACCGAGGTCGGTTGAAGTTGAGTACTAAAAGATACTCCTTGTTCCTTTGGTCGGAGAAAGTTCTCGTGGTCAGATCAGGCGGCGCGGTGCAGCAGCGCGACTCCTAGTGAGAGGATGAGGAACAGGGCGGGCAGAGGCCTGTGTGAGCCGCTGGGCTTCGTCCTGTCCTGGTAGCCTGGCTGCGAGGTGCACACGCGGCTGCAGTCCTCCCCCTCGCATATATCACACAGGGTGGCCACCCGGGGCTCGTAGAACATGCGGGCTCGTCGAGCTGCAAGCAGACGCGAGGTCAGAGGGTTATTGAGGCACTTTATTATTATTATTTAACACTTTATTGGTCAACTACATACATTCAACAAAATAGGACATGATAAAAAAAAAAAAAAAAACACAATAAATATGTAGTGAACCAAGGGGCGAGGTTAAAGCCTGTGGCTTTCTCTTCCACCGAACCCCATAGGATATAACAAATAATGAAAAAAAAAATATATATATATTAAAATAAATAAAAAAGTAGAAGGAAACAAAAGTTAACAAAAAAAAGAGAAAAGAAAAATTTAAAGGTACAATGAAAAGTATAGAAAATAGAGGAGGAAAAGAAAAAGAAGTAGGAGAAGAAGAAGAAGAAATTGACAGCAGAGATTATAATAGCCAGTTCTATCAATAAATGACAAAACCACAAAACCTCGGTTTGGCTCAATCTTGATGTATTCACACAATACCGGCACACTAGCGCTATTTTGACGAATCCTTTTGGAACTAGCGTTGTCAATCGGAGATTCGTACCAAACCGAGATTGATAGAACCAGCCACAAAACTGTCTATTTTTATTTCTTTAGTAGATATTTATTTACGTAGGAAATTCAGTTTCTGGTCTTCCTTGTCACGTTGACATTTTCCAAAGTGGTTCGAACAGTGATGAAAAAACTAGGCATCGATATTTTGCTCTGAAACTCATCAGTTTAAAAAATAGTAGGTATTGCAAAGTACCTTGATCTATTTGAACTTAGTCGTCACAGAAAGAACTAATTTACGTTGAGAAAAAAAATCCAGGTCCAGTTTTATCGAGGACAAACAACTAGTAGGCAGGCATATACTCACATTGATCGTAGTAATCATAGATGGAGACTGGTACAGGCTTCTGCTTGGCAACTTTGTGAGTTCTGAATGCAGACACTGTGGGACACAACTCTTTCTTGGTCATCTGAAAGAGAGCATTTTACAGATTTCTAGATTTTTGTTTTTCTCAGTTACTACGAGTATCCTACTAGAAATACGAGATAGTAAAACTTCATAATTACGTTCATTAAAACTTTAGAAAAAGAAGACATAATTGAATGACATTATCATGACATCAAATAAAATTCAATTTTCAAATAAATAAATAATAATAATAATATGAAATACAAGGGTTAGACAGTTTTGACACAGATTGTTTAAATCATCACTTACTACTTTTGAAGCAGTAAAAACTTAATCTAGTAATTGGAGCTAACGCATTTTATTCTCGTCTGGAGCAAATGCTTTTGAAAAAAATATATAATTTTCAACTTTGTCAAGCTCCTTTTCATTTTTAGGGATTATTTTATCTCAAGTTTTTCGTCCTACAGAAAAGAAAAGAAAAAATGTATCTGTCCCGGTAGCTCGTAAAGGCGGCACTCTGTGAATCCAGAGATTCCAGAGGTCGCGGGTTCGAAACCCAGCCGGGACATGACAAGTTATCCTCCCATTTGAGATTTTTACCACATAATAATACGTCTTGGGCTTACTGCTGGAATCATGGGACATAATAGTTCTAATCGGGCAGTATAAAATAAGGCGATATTATTATTACTGATTTTATTCTCGTCTGGAGCAAATGCTTTTGACAATCAAATATATTTTCAACTTTATCAAGCTCCTTTTGATTTTTAGGGATGATTTTATTCTCAAAGTTTTTCCTCCTGCAGAAAAAGGAAAAAAATGTATCTCTTCTCTCACCTTGTCAAAAAATAAAAAAAGACAAAAAATATATTTTCAAATTTATCAAGCTCCTTTTTCATTTTAGGGATTATTTTATCTCAAAGTTTTTCGTCCTGCAGAAAAGAAAAGAAAAAATATATCTGTCCCGGTAGCTCAGTGGTAAAGGCGGCACTCTCTGAATCCAGAGATTCCAGAGGTCGCAGGTTCGAAACCCAGCCGGGACATGACAAGTTATCTTCCCATTTGGGATTTTTACCACATAATACGTCTTGGGCTTACTGCTGGAATAATGGGACATAATAGTCCTAATCGGGCAGTATAAAATAAGGCGATATTATTATTATTACTGATTTTATTCTCGTCTGGAGCAAATGCTTTTGACAAAAAATATATTTTCAACTTTGTCAAGCTACTTTTCATTTTTAGGGATTATTTTATCTCAAAGTTTTTCGTCCTGCAGAAAAGAAAGAAAAAAAAGTATCTCTTCTCTCACCTTTTTTTTTGAAAAGGTAATTGTGCCCGGAATCGCTTTATCTTTACATCCATGCCATTCCGGAAACGGAAAACTCGGTTAGAATTTTCCGCTCCGGCCGGGATTCGAACCCGCAACCTCTGGGTCAGCAACTAATGCTCTTAACCACTGAGCCACGGAGTTCTCACCTTGTCAAAGTACAGAACCACGACCGTGTTCCCGTTCTTGGTCTCCACCCGCTTCACACTCTGGGAGACCTGCAGGCTGGGCAGGGAGTCAGCGTCCACTGTGAACCCAGAGGGGAGAGCCACCTCCATCACAGCCATGTTGCTGTCTCCTTCACCCACGAACCTGGGGACATGAATTATTATAATTCTTGGTCGAGGAAAGAATTGTCAGCATATAATAATAATAATAATAATAAATTTGTTCGATTTTCAATAATCATCGTTGTTAAAAGTTCCGCTAAGTACATTTTCGGGAATATTTATACCTATATCGGGAATTTTTATATCTAGTAAAGTATTTAATAGTTATAATAATGATAATAAAATCTTGACCATCGATATAAAAATAAAACATAATATTTGTTCATTTTGACATTATTATGTGATCAGATTGTCAAATAAATAGAGAAATATGTATCTTTGCAACTCGGGTTTATCTATCATCTGAATGTAGCCGAGATTTAGCCATGCTGGTTACAACAGCAACACCAATATACATTTA
>CM044956.1:36796960-36807514 GCA_024516035.1 Bactericera cockerelli
ATTATATTTTTACAATAAGAGTGTTTATTATTAAAAAAAAATTGTCCCAAAAGTGTAAAATGCACTATCAAATTTCCATCATGTCACAAGACCTTGTACCAATGTATCACATGTATTTCCTAAGTAGGTATAATCTCTATATATAAAACTCAAAGTTATGCATGTCTGGCTGAATATGTCCTCTTGGGGTTACAATACCAAACGGTACTCTCACTGAGAGTTCACCCCCCCTAAGCCACCTTCAACATACTAGAAAATTATCAAAATTAAAATATCTAATACAATTTTCAAGTGCACTGGTAATCAAGTGGTTAATGCGCTAGTCAGATAATCAACCTAGCGTAGGGTTCCGTTGTTTCAACTTTTTCCTCATTATGGTTGTGACCACATAATAATAAGACTCTGAGGGTTAGGTGGTAGAAAATGCTTTGAGCATAACCTTTAACCTTACCTGGTGGTTACCTTCCAGTTAAAAGTGTTATTATTATTTTTATTGGGACACCGGCCATGAGGAAAAACCTTAATGGTGACAAAATGCCAGGTTTTAGCTAGTATAGAAATAAAATAATGATATCCAATTATAAAATATGCTCATAACATGTACATAATCACAATAAAATAATAATACTATGTAAATTAAAATATATTTCTTTTGAGAAACCAAAAATAACAAAGAAATAAACTAATAGCCAGCAGAAAATGAAGATGGGGCATGGAATACACCAGTTTTCATGAAATTGCAAAAGTTAAGCAATGTCTAACGGGGTTGAACATGGATTAGTGAATGTTATTATGTATTTGTAATCCTTCATGACAATTTATATACTGCTGTGGCTAATTAGAATTGCTGGGTTGTTTGCTTTGAGAATTATTACCAAAAAACATTGTTATACTTAAATTAAAACAAAATTGACTTGTTAAGACTAGTGAAATTATAAAACACAATAGTGTGGAACACTTTTTTTAAATAGATATAAAATTAACTCAAAATTTAAGGGCCTTCATAGTAATAAGGTGGTAGAGAGAGCACAATAGTTATTATTGTTATTATGAACAGTGCACAGTAAATTGGCCAATTAATTTTAAATCAAGTAATCAGGAAGCATGTCACAAAGTACCTAAACATCATTTTTTAGTGTGGCAGAACCACCTATCAGTGAAATATTCATTTTATAATAATATGTATTGTACATCTAAATAAAATCCACAGAGTGAAAAATTTCACTATCTAGCACTATGCATTCAGCTGTTTCTTTGCTTGAACCAGAACCTTTTTTTAGCCAACCTATGGTCAAGAGATCTTGAGCATAAAAAATTCTGTTTCCCTTAACACATGAGACTAGCATTCATGGTCCTACTTTGGCTTGGCTAGGCTAGGTGAGATTAATATGGGTAGCTGGTATGATTCCAAGTGAACTGAAGGTGTTAATCCCACTGAAGGTCCAGGAACAGCAGAGTGCAGAAAGTTCATTAGGGTCCAAGTGGATGTCTCTAGAAATGGATGGTTATTGTCAGATGAAAAAGGTGATCCAGTATTAACTGCTTCTTGTCCTCTTTCTTCTGTCACGATTTAGACAAACTAAAGAACTATTTTTTGAAACATCTCGAAAGCAAATTTGGAGTTCAGAAATGACAAAGTAAACACTTTCAGTAGTTATAAAAAAGATGTTCAAAACTAATTAAAATATTATTTGTATTTAAAATATGTTCAAATAAATGAAATACCTCTTATTTGAGAGAATTATTATTTATTTAAAACAATTCACAAAAATATCACAATTTCTGAATTTCCTTCAACAAAGGACGAGTTTTATCTAAACACTTCCAGTAGTTATAAAAAAGATCAAAACTAAATAAAATCATATTTGTATTTAAAAATGTTCAAAACTAAATAAAATACCTAATATTTAAAAGAATTATTAATTATTTAAAACAATTTACAATCACCAATATCACAATTTCTGAAATAACGATAGATCAAAGATGGCGTCTTCAACAAAGGACGCGTTTTATGTAAACTGGAAAAATATGGAACATTTCCAGCTGACTGGTCAACTGACTAAATTCTAGTTATGTCCTAGCTGGAGAGAATCGTTATATTTCCAGCTGACTGCCCAGGTGACTGAGTCTAGATGGATTTTTGTTGGAAATATCCAGGTGGCTGGTCAACTGATTAAATCCATAATGGAAAAATCCAGCTGTCGGGACAGTTGGAGGTCCAGTTGACTTTATACACCTGGATATTTCCACCTTAAATCCAGACTGGAAGTCACCTTCCGTGCTGTCTGGGAGGTAAGATCTTGTTCTTATATGTACGAGTATATCATTCTATGAAGTTATTATGATATCTATGAAGTTGTTATGATATCTAGGAAGTTGTTAGGATATCTATGAAGTTGTTATGATATCTATGAAGTTGTTATGATATCTATGAAGTTGTTATGATATCTATGAAGTTGTTATGATATCTATGAAGTTGTTATGATATCTATGAAGTTGTTATGATATCTATGAAGTTGTTATGATACCTATGAAGTTGTTATGATATCTATGAACTTGTTCTGATATCTATGAAGTTGTTATGATACCTATGAAGTTGGTATGATATCTTTGAAGTTGTTATGATATCTATGAAGTTGTTATGATATCTATGAAGTTGTTATGATACCTATGAAGTTGGTACGATACCTATGAAGTTGGTATGATACCTATGAAGTTGTTATGATACCTATGAAGTTGTTATGATATCTATGAAGTTGGTATGATATCTATGAAGTTGTTCTGATATCTATGAAGTTGTTATGATATCTAGGAAGTTGTTATGATATCTATGAAGTTGTTTCGTGGTTACAGCTCCGTGTGTTCCGTCCATTCTTCATCTCCCTGGACCTCCCTTACTCTGTGATGCGAGGAGAAATAGTGGCCATCCCCGTGGTCGTGTTCAACTACCTCAACCAAGATGTGGTGGCAGACATCACCCTGGAAAATGTGGGCCAGTTTGACTTTGCTGACTTCTCCAACGAAGTGGATGCCGCTCCACCTCCAAGTAAGTGGATTGAATGCTTATGTCGTCCAAGACCCCCAGGGCACTCATAGGGCTCCGGAAAAGGTGTATTTTGACTGGTGAACCTGCCAGTATGTAACATAATATTGAAGAGTAGAGTCAAAGCAGCCCGTATTGATCAATTTATTGATCGTCTAGGGGCTGCTTTATTAGGTCGAAATTAATAGATAAAATCGAAAACTGAAGATATTAAGATACTTACTGAAGTTATTTAGATATTGAGTGGAAGATATTGCCATAGGCAATAACCCCGTACTTTAGTTAGGACATATTTATTTATTTTATCCATGGTGTTTATCTTTTTATTGTTCATATTGTCGTCAATATTGTATTTTTTCTATCTTGTATCTTGTATCCATGTTCAAATAAAACTAGCTCTAATTTGACGATTTTTCTGTGTTTCCAACCATTCTTTTCTTGCGCAATGAGATAATTTTACGAAATAAATATAAACTATAAATTACCACACACTCGTAGATTAATTTTAGAATGGAAGTTTTCAATACAAACATGTGACGTGCAAATAGGTTTAAATAATATTACAATCCACCTCAGTAGTTTGATCGATAAGGCGGCAGACTTGTAACCTGGTGGCCGGTAGTTCAAGTCCTGGTTGCAGCGAAGATTTAGTAAAGCGAGTTTGATTAGTTGTGTGTGATATCACGAAAGTGAGTAACACAAATATGATAACTTTTAACTTAACTTTTTAAGTTTAGGTATGCAATGTGCGTTGTATTTTGAATGGAAAGTGTACACGGATCTTATTTGATCGCAGTAAATAGCCGTATCGGGACTGAAGCGCTAGTGTCGAGTTGAGTGTGCAGTGACCTTGAATAAGTGTTTTGTTTTTATTTTGAAGAAAGCTAGAAAGTTAATAATGGAATTAAACTTTTTAATTAAAATAGTCAAAAGAACTTATTTCAATCCCAAGAAAATTTTCAAATATTGTATGTCATAATTAGAGATAAGATTGGTTTTAGAGAAAGTGTTCTTTCTTTCAAACTGAAATCATAGCTGTTCTGTTTACGTTTGCACAAGAGAAGTGAGTAGGTTGATTTGTATGATGGTCTCCAGGATCAGGTGATAACTTCAGCTTATCATGGACCTGTGCACAAGATGAGCACTGAGCAAGAAGTCCAGGGAGTGCCTCTGAATACAGAGGCTGTGTCAGAGCAAATCTCAGTCGCACTACACCCCAGTTCCCTCATGGATACTCTAGAACAAACTGAAGATGGATTGACTTACCGTGTCATTAGTGTAGATACCTCTCTTAAAGCTGAGACATCCAGCCATGATGACAATCTTTCACCTGATATGCAGTGTAACTCAGACTATGTAGAAGATCAGAAGAGAACCCTTTTACATGATGGTGTGTACGTACTGAATAGTCCTGGTACTCAATTATTCACACCTCTCTCTTGTATCAGCAAACCTGTTGCTCATAATAGCAGGCACACAAGTTCAATGAGAGACTTAAGAGTGCGAGATGAAAGGAAACGAGCAAGTCATAAAGAAGTAGAAAGGAGACGTAGAGATAAAATTAATACTTGGATCATGAAACTTGGTGAATTAATACCAGATGATGGTACACAAGATAAAAATGTTGACTCTCAAGGCCTTCGAAGTAAAGGTGGAATATTAGCTAAAGCATGTGATTATATTGTAGAGTTAAGGTCCATGAATAAAAATATTGAAAAATGTATGAAGGCCAATGAACAACTAGCCTCAGAGCTAGAAAAACTTAGTAAACAAAATATTGAATTAAAATATGAAAATGGTGTGTTGAAAAGCATGCTTGTAGAAAATGGATTTTTATTAGACCCTAGTGTCCTCAAAGTAGAAGATCCATCTTGATTGTTCATCTGTAGTGAACAAGTTGAATTGGGACTAGAAAAGCCTTACTGTTTTAACTAGGTTGTACATTACAACTTTGAATTAGACGGTACCATGAAATGGGTCTTGTGAAGACTCAAAATGCCATGATTCTCTACCAAGTTTTATGATGGTATAGTAAATGAACATTTTAAAAATGTAGGTAATTGTCTTGTGATGCATTTTTCAAGTGAATTTTTTTGTTTTTTTTTTTAACTGTTATTACATAATTCAAAATGTAGAGTGATTTTCACATAATTTGTTTTTCCCCATAAATGTAAATCATCAATATTGATTTAGAAAGAAATCGTCACAATAGATGGTCCCACATAAAATTAGTTGTGTTAACAACACTCTAATATGTTAATTTATGGAATCAATTGAAGACCATGAGAATAATATCTAGTAGCTTATGTCATTAAAAAACAACGACAACATTTTGTTTAGGTCATTTACTATTTTGAGTCTTCACATGTTGACCCCATAAAGCCATATCAGTGCCTGTTAGGTATGTTAGATATGCAGTGAAAAATTACCAAGACTATTGGTTACAAGGTGGGCTTGTACAAAGCTTGTTATCCAAAGTTAATAAACTATTCATGCTCTTAATCAAAAGATTTACTCAATCATTTAAATTTGTACCTACCTAATTAAAAAAAAAAAATATCTTACAATTATAATTTTTGAACACTTATGGTTGCAATTTAGCATATAACTGATGTAGGTTAGTACTTCAATTTTTCTGAAAATATATTCAATATTTTGAATATATTTTCAAAATATTTTGAATATATAATATAGAAACCATATTGAACCAAATCCCTTCTAAATTGAAAAATTCAAGCATTGAATCATAATGTTTTATATTTTTCATATTTGATATTGCTTAAAGTTCTGTACAACCTTTAAAGATGATAAAAATTGCAATTTTTTTAATTCAGGTTGAACTTTTCGCTGGCTGAAAGTACATGAAATGCATGGGAACTTTGTTTTCCGTAACCTTACACTCTGCGGGGCTGTTTCTTTCTTTGTATAGGCATTCTTCACACCTCAGCCGAGGTGTTTGATAATATTGTAACAATAATTATTTTGACATTTGTAGAAATAGATTAATGTTGATTCTATTGATCATCATTTATGTTTTCAATCATAAAAAAAAATAAAAGCCTGTTTTGTAGCAATTTTATTTATGTGTCCAATGCAATATGGGCAGTATTAACATGGTTTTGTATTAAATTTAATGTAATACTTGCCAAGCTCCCACTACTTGTGACCAACCATTATAAATGTATTTTCATCTTCTAAATATATTTCCATACCCTACCAAATTATTATTAAAAGTTTTCTGTCTGAAAACTAATGTTTAGTTTCAATATAAATATACTGTTAAAGAGTTATTTTAAATTAAATATTGTTTTTCATTTCACTCATCACACAGTTAATAATTTTCAGTTCATAGAAGGAATAAACTAGCAACTGAATATTCATTCCACTATTTTTCCTAGAGTTAAGCATTATTTTATACAAATGTTTTCACAAAATGATATGCAAATTCAACAGGTAAATTTTCTTCTTTTCTCATTTTCTGCAAATTGTAATCTAGGAATGGACCAAATTACTGGTTATTTATCTGAAAAGGAAATTGTTTTTTTTTTTTTCTTCTTCTTCTTCTTCTTCATTTAATAATACATTGCCAATTATGCACATCACTCACACTAAATACCTAGTTCACTAGTAAATACTTCACCAAATTGGTGAAGTAAATTTATTGTTTTTACATGATCAAAATATTTTGAATATTGATACTATTCAAATTGGTTTTATATGTATAGGGAAAGCATTTTCCAACATTCTCAACTCTAAAAAGAATATGTAATTTTTAGATTTTCTTAAATATCAAAGGTCAGCAATATTTTTTTAAAAATACATTATGAAAGTAAAATACAAAGAGCACATTCCTGTGTTATCTCTAGCATGATACAAATATTGCCTGTTTATGTTTATTTTCATTTACATTGAAATCAAATTCTATCTACATTTAACTGTAAATGTATCTATTTACAACTCTAACCGACCTCAGTAGCTCCATCAATAAGGCGGCGGACTTGTAACCCGAGGTTGATGGTTCAAGTCCCAGGTTCAGCAAATATTTAGTCAAGCGAGTTTCAGTGTGATATCACACCGTCATAACTTTGTATTCTCGTTTGTCTTCTATTTTGTGTGATTACTTGCTAAAAGGAGATTTATGTCAACTACTAAATATCATGGTAAGCACACAACCTCAAAATTTCTTGTACCTATTTATTATTAATTTAAAACTGCCTAAGTATAATATACATTCTTTTTAATAAGCATGAATGTACTATAGTACATGTGCAATATTTTACAAACTTATTAAAAAGAAAAAAATATAATTTCCCGAGTTCTTTTTGATTCTAAATTGTTTCCTTAGGTCAAAATCTATCCTTTCTTTTTTTTCTGTTTTTCAGAGTTCGAAGTTTTCCGTCGCAAAAAGTTGACCGTCAAAGCAAATTCTGGTACCCCCACAACATTTGTTATCACACCAAAGGAACTTGGCTACATTGGAATCAAAGTGACAGCTACTAGTTCTGTTGCTGGTGATGCTATTGAAGGCAAACTGCTTGTTAAGGTGATTTACTTGGGTTTATTATTTAGAAAAGAAAATTTAGGGTGAAACTAATAGACCTGAGTGTGCTCCATTAGTTTTGAAACATCTTTAGAAGATAAAGCTAGGTATTGATTTGTAACTATGAATATCACTCAAAATACCAATGTTATTGTTTCAATTATGTATAAAAAAATGAGTTTTTAATATCCCAACACCAGACATTCTGGAACATTTTTGTTTGTCATGGTTAGGAATCAAATAATAAAACTCACAATCCAGAGATCTTGTGACTTACGTATGTACATTACCTTACCCTCACATTACCTTTTTTTTTTCACCTTTTTTAAATTTAATTTTTCTTGTTATATTTTCAGCCCGAAGGAGAAACCCAATACAGGAACAAAGCCATCTTCGTTGATCTAAGGAACACAAATGTCTTTGCTATGAATGTCACCTTAGCAATGCCTCCCAACATAGTCCCTGGATCAGAGCACATTGAAGTCTCTGCAGTGGGTAAGTAATGAAACTACAAGAAATACTGATCTGGTGGTGACCCTGGAAGAAATAAATCAGTGCAAAAGTTGTGAACGGTCTCTCAAAATTACAAATTCTTCATTGTACCTAGAAATATTTTTATTTTTTCTCGAGAAAAAACATTTGAGCCGCAAAAAACGATGTTAAAAACTAAGACAATATTCAAATTTCAGTACCAGTGCTAGTAGCTTACTCCAGAAGTAGAAAGTGTTAAGCAGCTGGTATTTTGAGATCTAACCACACGATTTGATTATTATGTATAATATTAATGTATATTGCATTATTTCTACCTATTTTTTAATTTTTACTGCGTAATAGTAGGTGTCACAATATTACAAAAGTTTTCACATTTTTAACCTATTTATCTCCTACAGGTGACTTGCTGGGTCCTAGCATCCCCAACCTCGCCAACCTGATCAAGATGCCATTCGGCTGTGGAGAACAGAACATGCTCAACTTTGTGCCTAACATTGTGGTTCTTGAGTACTTGAAGGTGAATACACTTAATTCCTTACAGCCCGACCTTAACCATATCATTTTACCACTCGGAATTCACTCCTTCCTCTACTCGAACATGCCAGCACTCCTCACACAGACGTGTAGGTTCTCCTTGAGCTGAGATTCCACTGAGTGCAACATTTTGTTCTTATTCTCTAGAAGTCTAGACTCTAGAGGTATGAGTGGAATCCGAATTTCCAAAGTACAGAGTAGAAAATTTCTACAACGCCGAAATAGGAACCTAGATACACTACATAATTCCTGGGGGTCTTTTCTACAAAAAAGAAGAAATTCCTATGAGCTGCGTCCATTACTTAGAACTATTGCACCCAGGAACCTAGATAACTTGCATGTACGAATTGTTCGAGTAATTCCAATCGTACTTTCCAATCCTCAAGCAATTCCTACATGATTTTGAAATTTTCATTATGAAAAATAATGAAATATTTCATTATTTTCAGAACACCCATCAGTTGACCAATGCTATCGAGGCGAGAGCATCTCGCTATTTAGAAACTGGTTATCAGCAAGAGCTCACTTACCGGAGACCAGATGGCTCGTTCAGCGCTTTTGGAACTTCTGATCCAAACGGCAGCACATGGTAAACAATCAAAATATTTTCGTGAGGTGGCAATGGTATGAATATTTGATATGCTGAACGGAGAGATGAGAACTGATGGGAAAAAGTTCTTAATCATTGATCTAATCGGAAGAACACCATCACACTTGGTCAAAAGTGTATATTTCCGAGTTATTTCAGTCAACTACCTGAACGATCGAACCATTATACAGGGTGCGGCGCGGTTAGGTCCCATTTTGAATCGCCCAGTGTGAAGCCGCACTTCTAATTAGACAAGTTCAAACAAAGTTAGAAGATGCACAAACTACTAATTTTTTCGATTCAATTTAGCTCAGTTGTCAAAATGATTTTAGCAAAGCAAAAAAGAAAGCTTATTGCGTGGAGAGTTATTTTTCGAAAAATGTTCCCAGGGCGTTTGATTTGTTTAAGAGGTGACCTTTAATGGCCAGCGCGATCCCCGGATTTAGCTCCCTGTGATTTTTTCTTGTGGGGTTACCTCAAATCGAAAGTTTACAATGATCGTCCAAGAACACTTGAAGAGTTAAAACACAACATTCGCCGTGAAATAGGCCGTATACCTGTCGCAATGTTGGAAAAAGTAGAGCGAAACTTTAGAAATCGCCTTCAGCAGTGTATCGACAATGACGGTCGTCATTTGAATGGTGTACTCTTCAAAACTAGATAAAATCAAACCTTACATATTTCCAGATGATAATTCAACAACAAGCATCAGGTAAGACTGATAGCCTCTTTTTTTAATCGAATATTCAAAAGGGGACATAACCGCGCCGCACCCTGTACATATAAGAAAGCGTTAAAGAAAAACTAAAGTCGTGTTTTTCTTTTGGATGAAATTTTTTTTCCAGGTTCTGTATTTTAAAATGTTTCCATTTTCTTCCAAGATTAGCTTCCCCACTATTCGTGAAAGAAAAATACGTTTCGGTAATTTTAAAGATAAACAATGGAAAAATGATAACTTAACCTATAAAAGAAATGGAAGCAAGAATTTTATAAATACATTTTGGTTGACCAAACTGGAAGAAGATTTTTCCTCTTCCAAAAGAAAAATGACTTTCTTCCAGTTCGTTCATTTTATTCCAGTTGAATCCACTTTGGTTAGAAAGAAAAATACGGCTTAACTGTATAGTGGAACTAGTAGAATAAAGCTGAAAAGTACACCCCGTACTTATAGTGGAACACGATAGACGAACATGTTATTCAATACATAATAAACATTATTATTATTATTATTATTATTATTACATATTTATATAATGAAATAAAATTTTCCCTATCCACCCTCAGGCTCACAGCATTCGTCGCCAAGTCGTTCCGCCAGGCAGCCCCATTCACCACTATAGACGAGAACGTCATCTT
>CM044956.1:36807614-36886403 GCA_024516035.1 Bactericera cockerelli
GAACCTCACCCGGGGGGCAAACGGGGACAAGGTTTTTTTTAAAATGGGGGACAAACCTTTCATTATTTCTAAAACCGGTTCATTTCTTCCTTTTCAAGTAAAAAATCACAACTTCGCGAAGTATTTGATTTGGGCAGGTACGTACTTCATTATGCTTGTACAAAAAACTTTGAAATCCATCTTTCTACAATCAACCAGTTTTTTTCTATTAAATTATGCTTGACAAACAAAACCCAGTCCCATTTCAGGCATCTCGGGGACTTAAAGGTTTTAAACAAGTTGGGATAGGGACTTCCAGGGCGGGGAAAACTCATATCCCCCCAAAAAGGTTTTTATGAAACGACAATAGTTTTGGGAGAAATACCATAAATTCAATGAGCAAATATTTTTAAAAAATTTTTTTTGTAGGGAATATTACGTTTAAAGTATAAAAAAAGACTTTTTAAAAACCTTTCAAAGGACAAACTGGCCAAGTTAAAAGTAGTTTGCAGTTAAAAACTTAAAAAAAGGGAACTCAAAAAGGGGTTTTTAATAAAGAACTTTGGAAACCAAGATAATTTGGCCGTAAACAAATACACGCTTTCCCATTGGCGAAACCTTTTGGTAATTTTCGGGAACGGGGCCCCCTTTTTTTAAAAGGGTGGGTTTTTTTGGGGATAATTATTACAGGATCACTAACAAGCTACTTGTAAAACCAAGTTTGCTTTGTGATTAGGGAGGCAAGGATTGGCATATTTTCCCTTCTTTAGGACAAAATTTAAATTTAAAATTTTTCATTGAAATTTTTTTCTGCATTTTTTGAAATACATGTCAAATGCACTTTGAGTGCTTCCTAATATCTAATTTTGTTTTTCATAAATTTATAAAATTTTATTTTTTACAATAACATTTTGAACAAACTGGGGGTAAAACCCCCCCTTCAAAAGATAAAAATTGACATTGGGGTGGGTACAGTATTTGCATTTTCCTGTTTAAAACCCCGGGGTTGGGGCGTACTCGTGCAACAATTTAGTCCTAAAATTCTAACCTGGGAAAGTAAAACCTAATATTATTATTCACTATACTTGAGACAAGTACAATATTTAAAAACTTTATTTTTTCAAATAAATATGTAATAAAAATAATTGAAAGCCCCTCTACATTTAAATTTTTTCGTAAAGAATTTTTAAAAGCAATCAACCCTCAAAAAAGGAAAGTATAATTAAAGGAAGTCGGGGGATTTTCAAGGGATCAACGGGAAAAAATTTTGGGATATAAAAAGGGGAAACAAAGCGGGAAAAAGGGGATCCTGTTTTCTTTGGGTGTACATCTTTAACGAAATTATTACTGAAGTATAAAACCTCAAAGCTAAAAAAGTATCATATGAAACCAACTACCTCTTTTTAATAATTCCGTTCTCAACGATCACTGTTTGCTGACAAGTGACAACAATTAAAACATCTTTTTGGGAATTCCCTAATATTTCCCACCATTTAAACAAAAGGGGCTCATTTTTTCACAACCCTCTTTTTTTAAACACATAAAAATACTTTTTAAAACAAACAAAAAAATCATCTTTGTATTTAAAAAAGAAATTCAAATATGGACCCCAGGGTTTTAATTTAATACACCAATTGAACCTTGATTTATAATTTCTTTAAAAAATTAAAACTCGGAACAATCTTTTTAAACTCACACAAACAATTTTATCAACAATAAAAATAATCATTAAAAATTTTATTTTCGCAAATTCTTTAATACCATCTTTTGGTTTTTAACAACTGGGAATTTTTCACATAATATCCGGGATTTAATTTGATTTTTTTTTAATTTCCAGTATAAAAATTTACATTACAAAATTTTTTAAAATTTTGAACCACGTCTCTCTTATCTCCCATATAAACACTGTCCACAGTGCATTCTACACTTTATTGGTTTTACCAATTTTTACAATGTTAAACTATTGTTTGGAAAATTTCAATGATTTCAATTTTTATTTGAATTTTTTCAGTTGGGCTAGTTCCACAGCTTCAGTGGGGAGATCATAATCAAATTTGATGGGGTTTTCACTGATCATCATGATTGTCTCAGATTGGGGGTTTTTTCCCTTTAAAAGGGAAACTGGGGTCAATTTTTTTGGGGACAACCAAAAACGGTTTCCAAACTCGCCTTTAGCTTAATTAAGTATAAGCAACTTTTCCCCCTTTCACTTAATACACATACAAATTTTATAATTCGTACAACGACCCTCAAGGCTATTTTAAAACAGTCCAATTTTTCCAAAAAATCAAGAAAAAATCAAATTTATAAATTTGGGCCCCAAAAAATCAATAAAATCATTTACAAATTTCCCCTGAATTATTGAAACATTCATATCTACATTATTAAAATTTAAATATTTCCAGGAATCTAATGACTTAACATTGGGAAAAACAAATTCCAAAAATACCTCCACAACAAAATGTAATACAAGGATGCACTGCACATACCTATGTACCTTACATTTTAAAAAAATCAGTACAATAATCCAAGGGAAAAAACCCAAAAAAAAGCGAAAATTTAAAAAATCTTCAAATGCGAAACCCAAAGGGGTTTAAGTCGCCCATTGTGGGAAAAATTATTTTTTCTCGTATTTTTCCCTTTGTTTTTTCTTTGGGGTTTAATCTTTTTCTTTACACAATTTATGAATAAAGGGTACCCGGGGAAATATGTATTCACATGATTTTGCATGGGTACACTATCCACGGATAAGATAGGGGGGAAAAAATTTTCAAAAAAAAAAAAGGGGGCAATTTAAAACCAAAAATACAGCTTATAAATTGGGCCCAATATTTTCTTAACAAAATGATAGTAAATAGTCAAGCTAAAAAAGGGGGTACTTTTTTTTATTTTCTTTTAGCTACAATTTTCAGGTTTTCCCAATAAGGGGAAGAAAATTTTATGAACTTTCATATTATCTGATTTACTTAAATTTGGAAAAAAAAAAAATTACAAAAAAAACAATGCAGTAAGTAAGAAAAGAATTGTAAATAATTATTGCAAAAAAAATAAAAACAAAGAAGCTAATTAAAAACCCCAAGTTCGCTTTGGGGTTAATTAAAATTAAGTATCATTCCTTTTTAGGTGTCCCCCTATAATTACTATTGTCAAGTCTACAAAATCAAGCAAAAATTTTAACCAAACTTACAAAAAGGGGTTTTTTTAAATTATAATGTTTTTTTTTTTTTTTTTTTTTTTTTTTTTAAAAATCTTTTTTTTAAATATTTAAAATAAAAAATTTTTTAAATAAAGCCTTTAGGGGAAAAAACAAAAAAGGGAAAAATTTACCAAAAATTTTACTTCAGTACACATTTTTATGCTACACTATTAAAACTACCAACCCTTTCACATCAAAGACTTAAATTTTGGGCTACTTCCCGACACGCGACGGTCGGGAAAAATCACACTAAAAAAAATTTTTCACAAACTATCACGAGTTTTAAACCCCATACAAACATATTTTATTCTCATTTTTGTAAGTAGTTAGTGTCAAAGTCCCATGCTACATACTTAGAAAATTTGCTACGATATGTAAGCCCCATGTACAGTATTTAAATTCTCATTTATTGTAAATAGTAACCCTCAAGGGCCATGCAAACGAGAAAGGAAAAAATGCACGATATTAAGTCCATGCTACATATGTTTTTTTCCATGTTTTTGTAAATATTAAGTCTCTAATTTCCAAATCTACATTTAATGTAAGTAAATGAACGAGTTTTAAAGCCCCAATGTTTTACAGTATGTTATTCGCATTTATTGTAAGTATGTAATTTCTCTCACCATCTACGAGAAATTGTAAGAAAATTGTTTACGATATGTTATTCTCATTTATTTAAGTATTAATCCAACCCCAGGCTATGTTTAGTAATTAAATCCCTACGGTTTTAAAAACCATCTACGAGTATGTTATTCTAATTTATTGAAAGTATGTAAGCCCAAAGGGCCCAGCTATAGTATGTAAGAAAATGCACGATATGTAATTTCATCCCTACAAAATGTTATTCTCATTTTATGAAAGTTTTAAAGTCTCAAATTTCCCCATGCTACAATATGTAAGTAAATGCTACGAGTATTAAGCCCCAAGCTACGAGTAGGTTATTCTCATTTATTGAATATGTAAGTCTCTAAGCCCCCATGCTATAAATATTAATAAATCTACGATAAGTAAAATCCTTTCTACGATTTTGTTATTCGTAGCATGATGAAAAAGAAGCCTTGGTTTTTATTCAAGCTCACTAAAACTTTCATCTTTTTGAATAATACAATTAGTTTCTAACCCAGTTAATAAAAATTAACAGTTTATTTCCTTTTCTGTTTCATCCATTTTTTCGTATATTTTTTACCGATCACTTCCTTTTTGTGGTTTTGGGTTTTGGGAAAATCCCATTTAAATTCCTCGCTTAAACCCAACGCAAAAAAAATTAAATTTCTAATCAAAAGGTTTCTATTTTTCACAAAGGGCCTTTTTTAAATTTATTCCACAGTTACCCACAAAAATTTTACACATTAATTAAACCAAACACTATTTTATAATGAGTCCCCTTAAAATCCTAACATTTTTACTAAATAACTTAATTTTCTCAAGGTGGGCTTAAAATTAGTTTAAAAAGATGTCGATGGGTATTTATATGAACCTAAAAGATAACTGTCAAGAAGTAAATTTTTCAGCACCCTTGGGGAAAAAATAAAAAAGAAAAACCCCCTCTTCATTTTTTTGATTATTATGTCATATTCCATGAGATAAAATCTACCCTAAGGGGGGGTAAAAACAGGGGATATAAGTGAGGGGAAAGAAAGAACAGGGCATTTTCAAAGGGGAATTTTCAGCTTGCCCAACCTTTTTAAGATTTTTATCAAAACCCCTTTTTTCCCCCCTATAGGGGAAGTTTCTTCCAAATGTTTCTTTGTTTTTCCGTAAAATTTTGAGCTGGTGAGTCAAGCTGAAACGAGGTTTGCCTTTTTTTTGCAAAAAAGGGTTTCCCCTTATCACAAAAAGCTTTACGATTAGTTTAAAAATCAACCACAAAAAGACAAACAACTGGGGGAAAAAAAATTTGGTTTTAAAAGTTTTCGCTTATCTTCGTATTTTTAAAATGAATTTTTCCTTGAGACTTTTATATTTTAAGAAAACAGACATTTTTTTCTCAATTTTTCTTTAAAATTTTTAAAATTTTTTAAAATTTTTAAAGAAAGAATTTTATCCCCCAACTTTTTTCAAAATTTTTTTCCCGGGAAAACCCTTAAATTAAAGGGGCATATCTTTTTGGGGGGTTTTTGGATTGGGGGAAATTTTCAAAACCCTTTTTTTTTCCATCTCGAACCCGGGAAGGGGGCCCAAAAAATATTACCCAAACCCAAAAAAAGAATGATTATTTTTTCCTTTTAAAAAGTAAGCAAAACCCCCAAAAAATCAAAAAAAATTTTTACAAAAAATTTTTCAAACAAAAAAGGTAAACTTTTAACCATCTTTTCCCAAATCACTTCTATTCGAAAATAATAATAAACAACTCAGCAAAAAGTGCCTCAATGAGTAAAAAAAAAGGGCCCAGAACAATTTTTTATCACTTGGGGTATGGAGTTTTTTTTCCCTTTAACCGGGGAATTTGGGGCCCCGGGGGGAAACCCCAATCCTGAAATTTTCCCCGTGAAAGGGGGGAAACCCCCCTTGGGGGAAACTCTCTTCATATAGGGTTTTAATTTTTAAAATGTCAACCCAAAAATTCATTTTTTAGATTTTTTAGATTTTTGGGGGGAATTTTAAAAAACTTTTTTTCAATTTTTTGAAAATCAAATTTTTGGGGGGAAATCTTCAAAACAATACTAGTTAGTTTTCCCCCTTTTTTTAAAATTTTTTTGCAAAATTACCAATAATATTAAAAAAAACCCTTTTTAACTAAATTTAACGAAATAAAAATTTTAATTTTAACTAACATGATTTAAAGTTATTTACATACTATTAAATAACCCCAAAAAAATTTTTATTTAAAATTTAAAAGGGGTTTTCCCTTTTTCAAACTTCATTTTTAAACCCAAATGAGACAAAATTCTTACATAAAATTTACAAAAAACCTTACTTTTTTTTTTTTTCCCCAAAATTTAAAAAAACCAAAAAAAAACAGAAAAGGGAAAAAATATTGGGGGGCTCGCTCTCCAAAAAAACTTTAACTTTTAAAAATTTTTAATTTTTAGAGTTTTTTAAAGGGGGGTTTAAACGTTTGAATTTTTTTTTGATTTTTTTTTTTATTTTTTTTGTTTTTTTTTGCCCCCCTTTCAAAGTGTAAAAACTTTTTTTTATTTGATGAAATCTTTTTATATAAAAAAATCTTCAAATCTCTTAAAAAACCACTTAGATGAATCCCGGGAAAATTCCACCCTTTGGGGGGGGAATGAAAGGACATCCAAACCCCTTTTCATTGCCAACCCAAAAAACCTTTTTCGCCGAAAAACTTTTTCCCCTTTAAAAAAATAAAATCCACCCTAGACTTTGCTTTGAATTTCCTCCAAAATTTTTTTAAAATTTTAAACCCCCCCCAAAGGTTTATCTTTCAGATAAATATTTTTAAAAAAATTTTCCCAAAAAAACCAAAAAAAATTTAACTCAAATCGGATGGGCCGGAAAAACAAATTTTTCCCTTTTCCTTTTTTTTTGGAAAAATTCCCGTTTTTTTAGGAGGCCTTTTAAAAATTTTTGAGATTTTTCCCAATTTTCCCGTTGACTTTTTTTTACTTTTTTCCATGATATAGATTTTTCAACAAAATTTTGAGTCGGTAAAAAAAAATTTTTCAAACCATGTTTTTTTGAAATTTCGTTGGGAAGGGGTCCGCCCCAAAAATTTTTTTTAAAAAACCTCTCCCTCCCCCTTTAACTAAAACCTAATAGTTCACTGAAAAATCTAAAACTGCCCACACCCAAAGGGGAACTTTTTAAAGGGGGTTTTTCGGGATCCTGGGTTTCATCATTTCAGAAATTTTTGGGGCCCCCCCTACGTAAACCCCCAGCACTTATCCTTCATCGGGGGCAAATTAAATTTTGGGACGAAATAAACAAATTTTTAAAATTTTACACAACAAAACAGCTATACACATATTCAGATTCTATTATATTTTTTAAAATTTTTAAATAATTTAAAAAAATTTTTTAAAACACTTTCACTTTTAAAACTTTTGCTAACACATGCGTAAAATAAACTTTAAAATTTTAAAAATCCCCTTTATCGGGGGGGGACCCTTGACTTTTTTTTTGTGTAAAAAATTCCATCACCCACTTCCGAAGAAAATCTCTCGAAAATTTAAAAAACACGGGTTTTTTTTAAAGGCTACTAATTTTTTCTTTCTATATTTTCAGACATTTTTAAAAACCAATAAAACGTTTACTGGGTAACTCATTCAACCCAATTTTTCCCTTTGTTTTTTTTTTTTTGGGAAAGTCTAAAAATAAATTTTGGGTTTTTTTTTAAATGTTTTATTTATTTTTTTTAAATAAAAAAAATTTTTTCCCCAGGCCCCCCCCTTTCCCGGGGGGAACCCCGGGTCAGAAAAAAATGGGGTTTTTAATTTAACAGCCTCAGCCTCGAACCTATATTGGAAATTTGGGGGAAAAAGTTTTTTTTTTTTTGGGTTTTAAATGGTATAATTCATGATAAAGAAAAAAGGGATATATTCCCATACTCTTAAATTTATTTTTTTAAAGTTTTCGAAAAAATCGTATTGGGGTTGGACGAAGGGTATTTCGCAGCAAAGTTCTTTTTTTCTCAATTTTTTAAAAAAAAAGGGTTTCAAAACTTCTAGCTTTTATGGGGGTTGAAAAATTTGCTTGAAAAGGGATTTTTCATAATGAAGTTAAAAACCCCTTTTTTATGCACCTTTTTAAAAAAAACAATAACCTTTAATTTAAAAGACTTTTTAAAAGTTTATTTTTTTTGAAGCACGTTCCTTGGGATAAAATTATTTTCCCCTTTTTTCATTTCTTTTTTTCTCCACATTTTTTCTTTTTTTTTTTCAACTCTTTTTTTCCCCCCGCCCCCCTTTTTTCCCCCCCTTTTGGGGGGGTTTTTTCAACCGGGGGGGTTTTCTCTCCTCTGGTTTTAAATTAAATTTTTCCCTTAAGGGGCTTAGGGGAAAAACCATCTTTTGTTAACACGGGGGGGGGGCCTTTTTCTTTCCTCTTCTTTTTTTCAAATATACCATTTTTTAATCCTCCTTTAATTCCTTTTTTCCGTCAATTTTGTTTTTCTCGGGGGGAAATTTTTTTGAAATAGAAGGGGGGGGCTACAAATTTGAAATATAAACTTTTTTACTTTTTCCCTTAAAAAATTTTCCCATGTACTTCCCAACTACCCACATTCCCCAAAAAATTTGTAAGAAGAAAAAAGCTTTTTTTGGGGAAAAAATTTATCTTTAGAATTTTTTTTTTTCCCCAAAACCCCAAACGAGCATTGCTGGGGGCAGGGGAAAAATCCTTTTTACCATGTCCCTTTTACTTAAACCTTTTTTAAATTTTTTTTACAAAAACCCTTTTTGCTAAGGGGGTTTTTTAGACTTTAAAAGCTTTTTTTTTGGTTTTAAAAAATTTATTACTTCCCCAAAAAAAAATTTTTTTAATTACCCTTTTTCCTAAAACATTTTCGCATGCCCATTAACAGCGAAAAAAAAACCCCTTTAATTGCATACTAAAAAAATACACTTAAAATAAAAAATAAAATAAAAAAACAGTAATTTTCCTTTAAACCTTTCTACCTTTTTATTCATTTATTCTTTCTTTCTTTTTGGGGTTTAACCAAAAAAATTAAAAAAATTCCCCCCTCATAAAGGTCAACAACCAAAAAATGACCACCTCCTTTTTTCCCAGGGTTTTTTCCCATTACTACCTCATCAACCATAATCATTTTAAGCTAATAAAAATCTTAAATTAAATCTTTTTTAATTGTTTAAATAAAAGGGGGGAATTTCGAATAAAAAAAAAGGCGAAAATAAAATTTTTTAGTTAATTTAAAAAACAAAAAAAACGCTTTGGGGGGGACTTTTCAACCGCACAACTTTAACCAAAATTCCCAGAAATACAATAAACTTTTTCGATATACCTACACTTTCTGTAAAATTTTTTTTTTAAAAAACTTTTTTTTTAAAAATTATCAATAAAAAAAAATGAATTTTTTAAAAAATGTTGATTTTTGGTTCCTCGGATGTAATCAAAGGGGCTTCCCGGGGGCTGTTTTGCGGGGGAATTTAACCGGGGAAAACCAGTTTTACTCAGGCCTATAAAAAATTTAAACCTTTATCTCATAAAAATTTTAAAATTTTTTCATATTTGTTTAAAATTTTTTTTATTAAAACAACCCCAAAACCTTTTTTTCTAAATTACGCTAATCCACTTGAACCCCAAAAAACCCCCGGAAAAAATCACCACCTTTTTGATCAACTACAGGTGGGGCTTTAGGAAAAGGGGAAAAATACAATTAAAGTTTGCCCCCTTTTAAAACACAAAAACCATCATTTTTTTACAAAAAAACAACCCGATAAAAATTTTTTTTTATACTTGGAAAGGAAAAGAAACTCTCCCCTCCGAAATTATAAAAAATTTTTAAGGGGAAAAAAAAACACACTGAAAAACAAAAATATAATATCAAAAGGGAAAAGGGGTGAAAAAATGGGGGGGGGGAAAAAAAAAAAAAAGGGGGGAAAAAAAAAAATTTTTTTTTCCTCTAACCCTTTTTTTATTAAAAATTTTTCCAAAGACACTAGTTTTTTTAAAAAAAAAAATTTTTTATTTTTCCCCCCAAAATTTTTTTTCCATACTTTTTGGGGGATCTTTAAAATTTAAAATTTTGGGGATTCTTCATTTTTTAAAAGGGGATTGGGATAACACAATAAAAAATTTTTTTAAAACTATATTTTTAAAAAAAAAAAAAAAAATTTTACTTTTTCATTTTACCCGTTTAAAAAAAAAAAAAACCCCAACAACTTTTTAAAAAATAAAATTTCCTTTAAAATTTTTCTTCGGGCCCCTTTAAAGGGGGGTAGGGGGGTTTTTACGAATTTACTATTTTTTTAAAATTTTTCCCAAAAACAAAATTTTCTACTATTCAATTTTTTAAAAAATAGGGGAAAAAAAAAAATTTTTTTATAAAAAAGGGGGGGTATCCCCTTTTTTAAATTTCCAAAATCCTATGCAAAAAAATTCCTTTAAATTTTAAAAAAAATTATTTTGATATTTCCCCAATTTTCCTTTTTTTTTCATTTTTTCAAGTGCATAGTAGTTTTTAAATTTTATTTTTACAAAACCTTATGGGGGTTTTTAAAAATACTCCCAAATTTTTTTTTTGTTTTAATTTTTAAATTTTTTGTATATTTATTTTTTATTTTTTTTGTTTAAAGAAAATTTTAAAAATTTTAAACAAAAATTTTTTTTTAAAAAAACTTTTTCTTTGGGGGAAAGCTTTTGGGGATTGGGGGGCGGAAAAACCCCCCCTCCTCTCCCTACCTAATTTTTTCCCTCTCCTTTCATAAACACCCCCCCCCTCTCCCCCCCACAGGGCATGGCCCCATGCCCCCCCCAAACTGCCGCTTTTTAAAATCTTCCGAAAATTCCCCCCCCCAAACCTCTCCACATTTTAAAGTTTTTTTCCCCTTTTTTTTTTTCCCCTTTTTTAGCCTCAATTTTCTTACAACCCGACGGGGGTTTTTCTCTTTTTGAAGGGGGACATTGAGGGGAAATTCACTTTTAACTTAAAATTTTTTTTTAAAGGGGGTAAAAAAAAGACCAAACTGCTTTTTGGGGTTTAAGTATAACAAGGGAAAACCCCCTGCCCTTTTTTTTTATTTTGGGCTATTTTTAGCAAAAGTACAGAAATTTTTTTTCCAACACAAAGTTAAAACCCCAAAAATTTTTTTTAAATTTCAAATAGAAAAAATTTTTTAAAAAACCCCTTTCCCACAATAACCTCAGTGGGCCTCATTAAAGTTTCCCCAAAAGAAAAAATTTAATTTTAACCGTTTCGATTTTTTTTTTTTATCATTTATTTTAAAAGGGCTCTGCCCTTAAAAAAAAACTTAATAATATGTACCTTTTACCTTTTTTTTTCTATACAGTAGCTTGGGGAGTTATAAGCTAAATATATATACTTTTAAGTGCAAAAAAAATTTTTTTTCTCCCCACAAAAAAGAAAAAAAGGGAAACTTTTACATCACATTGGCATTTTTTCAAGGGGGTTTTGGGGCCCAGTCTAGTTTTTCCGTACTTGGGGTCTTTTACCCCCCCAATCATGAAAATTTTTTTTTTTTTTTTGAGTTTGTATCTTTTACATTAATAAAATTTTTTCGGGGGTTGGGGGAAAAAAAAACCCCCTTTGACATAAATTGTCTTTTTTTAATTTCCACAAACATAAAGGGGTATTTTTTTTATTTTTTAAATTTATCAATTTATTTTTCAAAATTCGGGGGTTTAATGTTCAAAAAAAAAAATTTTTAGGGACTGGGGGACTAAAAAATTTTAAATGTTTTTTCCATTGCCTTTCCCCAAATTTTTACCCCTTTTTTTTTTGGGTCTTTTTAAATTTTTTAAAAAGGGATTTTTCAACATAACTTACTTTTTAAAAAATTTTTTTTTTAAAAAATTTTTTTGGCTCGGGAAAAAAAAAACCCCCTTTTTGAGAAAAAAGTTTTTCCATTTAGAATATTTCAGAAAGCCCCTTTTTCCCCCAAAAAAAACAAAAAATTTAAAACTACAAAAAATTTTTCACGAAAACAAAAACGTTTTTGAGGTAACGTTCATGATAACCCCCAAAACAATTTTTCCCTCAAAAAAAATTTTTCACTTTAAAAAAAAAAAAAATTTTTTTGGGGAAAGGGCTTGCAAAGAATTAAAGAAATATTTTAATATTAAAGTTCTTCACTTTTTTTTTTAAAAAAAACCCGAAACGTCTTGCCCAAAAAAATTTAAAAACCCAATTGTCCCCCCTGAAATGCCCCAAAACACCAACTCCCAAAATTTAAAATAAAAAACAATTCATCTGAAAACAAGGGGGCGGCATGCTACTTCTCTTTCAAATTTTTAAAAATGGTTTTTTTTTTTTTTTGGGGTAACATCATGACAAATTTTTTTTTTCCCTTCTGGGCCCCCAAATTTTTCCCATCTTAAAGGGGGTGAACTTATTATTTTTAAAAAAAATAATGGTCACAACTAAATAAACTGTATTTTTCCAAAAAATTTTTTGGGGGTGAAAAAAGGGGAAAAAGAATTTTTTTCCCAAAAACATTTTAAAATCTAAAAAGGGGGAACCCAAAAATTTATAAAAACTTTTAAAAAAACTCTTTTGATCTACTTAGTTTGAAAATTTTTTTTTATTGAAATTTTTTTAAAAAAAATTTTTTTCCCTTTTTAAAAAAATTAGATTTATTTTTTCCCTTATTTTCCATTTTTTAAAAGAAAAATTCGACTTAATCCCAAAAAAATAAAATACCCTTTTTTTTTAAAATGGAGGTAAAATGATAATCTTTTTTGGGGAGTCAAAAATCTTACTTTTTTTTTATGGTAGGGCAGATTGAAAACCTTTTTAAACTTCCTTTTTTTTTTCCCTTTTTTATGGGGAAAATGGCCCAACTTTTTTTTTCAGCAAAAATTTAAAAAAAATTTATAAAAATTTTGGAAAAATTTCTTTTTTTTCAAATTTTATCAAAAATCACAGAAAAAATTTTAAAACATATTTTGTTACCCCGGGGGAAGATTCACAATTGCCAAACTTTTTTTGGGTAAATTTTTAAAATTTGGGGTTTTGAACCACCAATCTCGTCATAGTTCCCCACCTTTTTCCCTTTGGGGGCTATGGGGTCATTCTTCATAAAATAATAAAACCCCTTGCTTCTTTCAGGGGGAATTAATGCCCCCAACATTCAAAGTAGGTAGGTACAGACTACCCGGGGGGTTTTTCCCCCATCACCTATTTTAAAAATTTTTTGGGGTTTACACCACTTCCCCTTGTGACTCCTTTTTTTTTAAAATTTTTAAAAAAAAAAAAAGTTTCTATGGTTTTAAAAAAAAAAAATTTTTTTTAACAAAAATAACTTTTTCCCAAACTTTTTTTCTTTTTGCAATATTATTTCATAAATTTTTTTTCAAGAAATTTCAAATTTTAAAAAATTTGGGGAATTTGGGCAGGGTTTTTTTTTCTTTTTTTTTTTAAAAAAAAAATTTCTGTTTTTACTAAAATTCTCAGTTGAGTTTATTTTAAAAAATTTTTTTTTTTAAAAAATTTAATTAAGTTATAGGGGGGGGGGTGGTACAACAACACCCTTTAAAAAAAAAACATTGGGTTTTTTTCTATATTATTTCATTTTTTTTAATTTAAAAAAAACATTTTTTTTTCTTCTTTTTAAATTTGGCTTTTGGAAAAATTTTATTTCCTTTTTTGTTTAAAAATCCTTACTTGTTCCAAATTTTACGGATTGGCCCAACTTTTTTAATGCATTAATTAAAAAATATAAAAACGCAATTTTTTTTTTTACTTTATTAGTAAAAAAATTTGGGAAAAAAAAAAATTTCAATTTTTTTGATTTAAACAGAGCTTTTTTGGGATACAATTTTTTCAAATTTAAAGGGGGTTTCCCAAACCTTTTGCAAAAACCCTAAAGTCCCAAAGGGGCATTTAATTCCTGCAAATGGAGGGTAAAATTTTTAAACCCATCCTCCAGGGGTTTTTAAAAATAAAAAAACACCAAACAGTTAAAAGAATCTGAAAAATCATATTGCCTCCAAATTTTTAAAACTTTGATTTCCCCCCTAGTTTTTGTTTTTCCCCCAAAAAACCTTTTTTAAAATTTTTAAAAGGGGCCCTCTTGAGAGGGGGGTTTAAAATTTTAATTTAAAAACAGCCAGGGGTTTTTAAAACAAACCCTCTTAAATTTAAAATTTTTTTTTAAACACTTTATTAAATCAAACCATCTTTAAATTTTCAAAAAAAAAAAATTTTTTTCCCACTTTGGCAAAAATTTTGTTATGTTTATTTAAATTGTACATGTTAAAATAAAAATTAAGGGGAAAACCCGGGGGGAAGGAAATAAAAATTTCAAAAAAAACGAAATTTAAACAAAAAAAAAATTTTAAATCTCCCCCTTTTAACCCAAAAGCTGAACAACTATTTTTAAAAAATTTTTTAAAAAGATTTTTTAAAAATTTCAAAAATTTTAATTTTCCCGGGGGGTTTTCACATTTTTTCGCTTTAAATTTTTTTTTTTTTTTCATTTCAAAAAGGTTCATACCTAACTTTTTTTCCGATTTTCCCCCCCATTTTTTCCCTCCATTAAAAAAAAAACAGTTTTTTATAAAATCTGTCCCCTTTAAAATTTTTTTTAAAAAACCCAAAAAAATTTTTTTGGGGCTTTTAAAAAAAGGGCTTTCCCTTTTAAAAATTTGGGGGGGGGCAGGGGCCCGCGTTTCCCTACTCACATTTTTTATCCCATTATTTTTTTGGTTTTTTTGGGTTTTTGATTTTTTTGGGGTTTTTTTCTAAACTGGGGTTTTTTTAATTTTGGGGCTTGTGTAGGGGTTTTCTTTTTTTTTAAAAATTTTTTTTTATAATATTTTTCACCCAAAATTTTTGGAAATACAAGTGGGAAAATTTTAATTTTGGGAAAATTTTTTAAAAATTTATTATTGGTTAAAGTGAATTAAAATTTAATAATTTTTGGAGAAATTGGGTTTTTTTTTTGAGGTCCTTTTTTATCAACCTACTAGTTTCCCCGGGGGTTCCCCTAAAAAATTTTTTCCCCGTCCTAAGAATCCCAAATTTCTTTATAAAAACGGACAAAAAAACGTTTTCTATAGGGGGAAAAAGTTTTCTTGCCCCCCGGCCGGGACTCATTCGGAAAGCTCAAAATTTTCCCCCTTTAAAAAAATAAACACTTATGTAAAGCGTGAGATTCAGGGTTTTGGGTGCCCCCCTTTGATGTACCCCTTTTTCGGCTTTGCCCCCTTTTTTGGGGGGAATTTTGTTTACAGCCATTTGAACCGTTTTCCCTTTCAGCCCCAAAAAAATTTTTTGGGGGTCTCTTTTTTTTAACTTCCTAAAAATTTTTTAAAAAATTCCTTTTTTGGGTTTTTTTCGAAAAGGGGGGCCCGGGGTTTTTCTTAGCCGGGGGCTTCTATATTTTTAAAATATAAAAAAAAGTTTTTGTTCCAAAACGGGCGAAATTTATCAAAATTTTAAAAATTTCAAATTTGCCTTTTCACTTAATTTTAAAAAATTCCTCGCAATAATAAATCCGTATGTCATAAAAAAAAATTTTCCCCTGAAAAATTGAAAATTGAAAATTTTTTCCACAACACAAGCCAGATATCGGGGTTTTTAACTTTAAATGGTTTTTAAAAATTTTAAATTTTAAAAAAGTGATTTCATCCCTCCCCAAAACCCCCCTTTTCGAACCAAAAAGAAAATTTTCCCTTCCCCCTTTTTAAGGGGTTTATTTTTTTAAGAAAAAAAAAAAATTTTCCCTTTACCAAAAACCCACCTTTAAAATTTTTCATAATAATTGAGTAGAAAAAAAAAAAATTAAAATTTTAAAATTTACTAATTATTAAAAAAAAAATTTTTTTTGGGGTTTTCTCTTTTTTTTTTATATACTTTGGAAAAATCAAAATAAATACAATTTCTTGAAAACATCCTTAAAAATTGGTTTAAATTTTTGGGGAAAAACCTTTAAAGGGAATTTTACTTTTTCAAACCCCCCTAAAAACCACCACCTTCCAAAACCCCCCCTTTTCCCCATTATTTAAGATAATTCAACCCAGTTTTTTTTTGGGTTTTTTAATGGTCTTTTGTAGAAATTTATTTCCAAAAAATTTTGGGGGAAAGGTTTTCTTTTTTTTCCCACTATTTTTATACTTACGGTATTTGCTTAAAAAACCCGTCCCCACTTAATTTTCATAAATATGTCTATCACAATAAATTTTTTTTCATCTCCCCAAAAATTTTTCAAAATTGACCTTTTCCCCCATTCTTTTGGGTTTCCTTTTTTTAAACTATAAAAAGTCTATTTAAAAAAAAACAACCTTTTACTGCAATAAAAAAGGGTTTTTTTTTCCCCAAAAGTTTTGGGGGCTGCATAATCTTATTTTTAAAAAAAAAATTTGGGGTGTACCTACCTAAAAAAAAATTACCCAAAAGGGGTTTTTTGATAGGTGATTCTTAAAAAAAAAATTACTAAATTTTCCTTTAAAATTTATTTCTTCCCAACTAATTTATCGAAATTTTTAGGGGTTAAAAAATGAAATTTTTTAAAAAACTCAGGAAAAAGAATCGCTTGATAAAAAAGGGGGGCTTTTTCTTTTAAAATCCATTTTGGTTTTAAAAAAAAAGGGGGATTGAAAAAGGGTTTTTTTTTTGGGGTTTTTTTTTTTTTTTTTTTTATCTCTTGTAAATAAAAAAATAAAAAAGGGTTTAAAGGGAAAAAAATTTTAAAATTTTCCCCCTTTAAAATTTTTGTTATATTGCAAAAAAAAATTTTTTTAAGGGGGATTTTTTTTTGATCCATTTTATTTTAAAATGTTTTTTGAAAACTTTAAAATTTCCCCCCAAAAATTTTTTTCCTTTTTTTCCAATAGGGGTTTTTTAGTAAAAACATGGCTGCACCTGGTACAACATGACTACTTACCAATAAAAAAAATTACCCCACTAAATTAAGCCCAAAATTTTTTGTGTTTTTTCAGACCTTTTTCAAGTATTTTTTAAAAAGGGGATCACTCTAATTTCCCTTTTTTAAATACATTACTTTTTTTTTTTTAAAAAAAATTCCCCTTTAAAAAGGGTTTCCCTGTTAAAAAAAATGAAAAAAAAACTACTTGGAAATTAAAATTTTTTAGTGTTTTTTTTTTCCCCCCAAATTTTTTTCCAAAAAAAGGGAAAGGGGTTTTATTGGGGTTTATTTCCCCCTTTTTGGTTTTTTTTGTACTTATTTTAAAATTTACCCATAAACAATTTTTTTTCGGGTAAAAAACAAAGAATTTTAAATTGCATAATTTTAAAAATTTTAAAAAAATTTTAATTTTAAACTAAAAAAATCTGATAAAAAAAATACTGGAAATCCCCCAAAAAATTTTTTAAATTCATGGGGAAACTTTTTTTTTTTTTTTTCTATTTTTTGCTAGAAAAAAAGTATTTTTATCTTAAAATTTTACAGTGTGTCTTTTTCCCGTTTATTTCAAAAATTTTAAATTTTAAAAAATTTTTAGGTGGGTTTTTTTTCCCCCTTATGTTCTTTTATGCTTCCTTTTTGTTTTTTTCCCATTTTTGGGGCACCTTTTTTTTCCCAACAAAAAAAATATCCTTTTTTTCCCCTTTGGATCAAAAATTCATTCCTTAAAAACTTGAAAAAAAAAAAATTGGGAAAACCCAAATTTATTTCAAAAGTTTTTCCCCCCCTTTTGGCCCTTTTTTGGCTCCTTATTAAAATCAAAACCCCCCTTTGAATTACAATTTGGGGGAATAGGGAACGGTAATTGTTCCCATTTGGGGTTTTGGTACCTTTTTTCAGCGGGGGAGGGGGGGCAAATCCCATAAATTCAAGCTCTTATTTGCTTTTACAGGGTTTTTTTTCCCCTTTGGGGAGAAAAATGAGTCCCAAGCTTTAGGGGGAAAAAACCCATGTAGATAAAAACAATTTTTGGGGGAAAAAAAAAATTTATTTGTTTCAAAAGGGGGTGATACGGGGGTTATTGTAAAAAAATTTAACCTCAAGGAGTGTCAAAAAAAAAAATTTGTAAAAAAAGCTCAGGGAAAAAATTTTTAAAAAAGATAATTTTTTAAAGTTAAAAAATGGCGGGGCTAAAACCTACAAAAAAATTTAATGGGGATAAAAAAAATAAATTTTATCCCAGAAAAATACAATTTTTGGGGTTTATAGACTCATTTTATTCTCTCCTTTTAATTTATACAAACATTTTTTTTTGGGCCCTTTTCACGAAACCCAAGATTCAGGGCACCCAGAATACCAAGGGGGCCCCCCGGGGTTACCCCCCCTTTTGGGCCCCCCCTTTTAAAATTTGGGGAAAAAAAATTTTTCCTAAAGTACAAATTTTTTTCCCTTTTTTGGGGTTTAAAAAGGGGGAAATTTTCCCCAAACCCCATCTTTAAGGGGCTTTTTCCAATTTAGGGAAAAAACCCAATTTCATTTTAAATTTTAAAAAAAATGGGTTTTGTGCTTTTAAAAAAAATTTTTTATGACTTTTTTTTTCCCCATTTTTGTTTTTTTTGCAAATCATAATAAATCATCCCCCTTTTATTTTTCTGCCCGAGGGGGATATTAAGCCCTTTTTCCAGAAAAACCCAAAAACGTATACTTTTTAAAACCCCAAAGGACATTTTAATTTTCTTTCAAAATTTTTAAAATCTAGCAATGAATGTTTTCTTCCAAATTTTTTTAAACTTTTTCAACCAATGCAAAAGGGGGTTTTCCACCACTCCCCGGGCCAAAAAGAGGGGGGGGGGCCCCCCCCTCAACAACCCCCTAAAACCCGGGCATGAGCCCGGGGGCCCCCATAAAACCAAAACCCCCCCAACAAACGCCCTTTTTTTAGAAAACCCCCCAAAACAACATAAAACTTTTTTTTACTTTTTGGGGAAAATTTTGGGGTTTATTCAAAATTTTCATAAAAAAAACATAAAATTTTTTTAACTGAGGGTTTTTGTAGTTTCTTAACTTGAAAAAAATTTAAAAAAAGGGTTTTTTTTTTTGTTAAAAAAAGGTTAAAAAAACATTTTTAATTGAAACACTTAAAAAAATTTGAAATCTCAATTTTTTTCATTTATTTTTATCTGTAAGATTAAAAATTTTTTTTTTAAAAAAAAGTTTTTATTTTAAAATTTTTTAAAAATAAAATTTTTTTAAAAATATTTTAAATAAAAAAAATCTTCTTTAATTTTGGGATATTAATATTTTTTAATATACTTAAAAGATTTTTTTTAACGGAAGAGCCCAAAAACTTTTTTAAGCACAATGGCCCTTTTAAAAACTCTATTTAAAAAATTTTTTTCTTGTATATTCTTTTTTTTTTCTTTTTTATACCTTTTATTTTTTTAATTTTATTTTTTTTTAAAAAAATTTTAAAAAAGAGTATTAAAAAAAAAAAAAAAAAAAAAAAAAAATCTTTCTTTTCCCCTGATTCCCAAAATGCCCCCTCCGTTTTGACCCCCAAAAAAAAAAAAAATTGCGGGCAAAAATTTTTCCCCAGAAGGCGCGATTTTTCCAAATTTTAACCAAAAGGGAAATTTTTGGGGGTTTTAACAAATAACTCAACTTTAAAAAAACGGGTTTGGTTTTTCGTAATATTTAAACATGAAAATTTTTGGGGGAAAAAAGCTTAATTTGGGCCCAAGGTTTTAAATTTTAAAAAATTTTTATCGTTTGGGAAAAAAATGGTTTTTTTTAAAGGGGGAATTTTTTGAAAAAATCAAAAAAATTTTTTTATACCCCTGATTTTTTAAAATATGTCCCTTTAACCCTTTTTTTTTATTGGGAAAAAATTTAAACATTTTCCCTGCTTTTTGGGGGATTCAAAAAAATGCTAAAACCCTTTTGCCCAAAATTTTTCATAGATACTTATCTCTTTTTTTTTTTAAACCGAAAGGGGCCCAATGAAGCGAAAGGGGGAAACCAGGTCTTCCTCCAAAATTTTTTCCCTCCAAGGGGGGGGAGGGGGGGGGAGGGGGGCCACCGGGGAAATCGGGGGGGGGGAGGCTTCGAGGATTCCAAGAATGATCCAACAAGGTGAACATTGAAATTTTCCCGTTTTTTAAATTTTCCCCCTTTTTTTTTTTTTTTTTTTTAAAATTTTTTTTTTGGGGTTTTATAATTTTTGATTTTAATTTTTGGGGAATTACAATTTTAAGAATTTAAAATTTTATAATCTAAAAAAAATAAAAAACGTAATTTACACAAAATTAATTACAAAAAAAAAAAGATACACAGTTTTTTTTTTTTAAATTCCCCTTTTAATTTCACCTTTGTTTAGTAAAAGTCATTGTTGACAACGATTTTTTTCCATTAAAAAAACATTAAAAATTTTTAAAACAAGGGGAAAAAAAAACCCAAATAAAAAAAAAAACCCAAAAAAAAAAACAAATAATTCGGGTATTCTATAAGTCACTTGGAAAACTTCTAATTTTTTTTAAATATTGGTTTTAAAAAAAAATAAAAACCTTATTTAAATTTTAAATAAAACCTTTTTTTCGGGCTTTTTTAAAGAAAAACTCACACTAAAATTTTAAACAAAAAAAAGGTTTTCTTTTTAATTTTTTTAAAAAATATTTTAAAACTATTTTTTTTTTTTCAAACATTTTTCCCCCCGGGGAAAAAAAATTCTCCTCATTCTTTTTTGTCCCTGGGGGGTAAGCTGGGGGGAAAGGGTCTTTTTTCCCCTAAACCCCCTGGGGGGTGGGGGCGCACCCGAACCCCCAGGGACTTTGGGGGGGCCAGGGGGTTTTTTTTGGGGGGAAAAAAATATAACAGCTTTTACTTTCCTTTTTTTTTAAAAGGGGAAAAAAATTTTTTGTTTCTAAATTTTTAAAAAAACGGAAAAAAAATTTTTTTCAAAAAAAAAAACCCTTTCTTTTTGAAAAAATTTTTTTTTAAAAAAAAAATAATTTTAAAAAAGTTTTCCTATGAACTTTAAAAACGAATTTTTTTAAAATTTTTAGTTTTTTTGTAAAGATAAAAAAATTGATAAAGGGTTTTTATTATGTTTTTGGGGTTTTTTTCAATTTTTTTTAAAAAATTTCCCAATATTTTTTAAAATCAATTACCATCCCTTTTAATCAACCAACAAAAAGGCCCATTTAAAAAATAGGCAAAATGTACTTAGTACTACTCGTACCAGAAAATTTTTTAAAAAAAATTTAAAAGTAAACCCAGCCCCCGGGAAAAAAAACCCTTTTTTGGGGGGGGATATGGGGCCGAGTTTTAGGGAGTTTTTTTATAATATTGTAAAAAAAAAGACAGAAATCCCCTTATTGTGTACTCCCCAAAAATTTTTTTTCTTTTTTTTTATAAAGATAGTTTCATTAAAAGTTAGCTGGGGGAAACCTCCCTGCGTAATGGGGTTTGACTAAATGCCCGTGGCCAGATTCCCGAAATTTAAACCCCCGGCTTGGGGGGGGCTTTTTTTAAAAAACTGTTCCTCCCAAAACCCGAGGGGGCCCTTTTTCCGGGGCCCAAAACCCCGGGTTTGGGGGGTTAATTGGGAAAGGGAAAATTCCCACGAATGGGGGGAAAACCCCCCCCTAATCCAGGGGGTTTTTTAAAAAAAAAAATCGTTTTGGGTTAGGGGAAGGGGGCCCCCATAAAAAAACGTCTCCACCCTAACCCAAAACCCCCCCTGGGGGTTAACAATTTCCCACCCAAAAAGCAAAATAAGCTAAAATTTTAAAGGGGGGGGGAATATATATCAAATGGGGACTAAACGGGGGGAGACCCCCGTTGGGGGGAAAAAAAACAGGGGGGAGACCACACTGGGTGAGGGGGAAAAAACAGGGGGGAACCATCAGTCTTGTGGGGGGGATAAACAGGAAAACCAGTTGGGGAAAAAAGAGGGAATTTTAAACCCGCATTGGTTGGGGTAAAAATTTTTGGGGAAACCCCGGGGCTTATTTTTTTTTTTGTTTGGGTTTTTTTTTTTTTGGGGGATAAGGGGGAAAAAATAAAATTTTTAAAAAAAAAGGGAAAATGGGAACAAAAAATTTCATATAAACCCTCTTTTTTTTCTTTTTCCCCCAAAAAAAAAATTTTGGGGAAATTCCCCGGGGTTTACCACCCAAATTAATTTTTTCCTCCTGTAAAAGGGGGAAATGATTTTTACTTTGGGACCTTTCACGTGACCCACCCCTTTTTTAATTCGTTCTTTCCCTTTTTTTTAAATTAAAAACTGTTTTTGTTGGGGGTTTAAAAGTTTTTTTTTTAAAAAAAAATTTTCCCCCAAAAAAATCCCTTTTTTAAAAGGAAAAAACAAATTTTTGGGGGTTTTTAAAGGGTGAAAAAAACCCGAAATTTCCAAAATGTTCATTCTAAAAAAGTGAAAATTTTTTTTCCCCCCTGTATAAGAAAAGTTTTAAAGTTTTTAAAAAAAAAAATTTTAATTTTTGGGAGCAGACTCCAGGAGAAAAACTCCCCCAAAACCCCCTTTTTCTCCCGGCTTCACCCCCATTTCAATGGCCCCCCTGAGAAAAACCTTTGGGGCCCCCCCAACCCCCCCCTTTCATCTTTAAAAACCCCCCTTTGGATAATAAAAAACAAAGACCCTCTTTTCCCTTTTCTTTTTATTTTAAATATTTTTTCTTTTTTAAAAAAAAAATTTCCCTTTTATATTTAAAAAAAATTTTTTCAAGCATTTCCCTTTTTTGTTTAAAAAACATTGGGGGTTTTAAAGATAAAAAAGGATTTCTTTAAAAAATGGGGCAAAAATTTTCTACTTTTTTGGTTACTTTTAAAGGGGGAATTTTTTATTTAAAAAAAAATCCTTTTTAGTTTGGCTTTTTTTTCCCGGGGAAGGTTAGAAAAAAAAATCCCTTTAAAACCCCCCTTTTTGGGGGTACTTAACCGGACCCGGCTGAAACTTTTTTGCGCAACCCAAATTTCTAACCCCTCTTTCTTAAAATCAAACAAAAAAAACCCATGCTTCTCCCCCTTTTTAAAAAGCCCATTTTCCTTTTTTTTTTAAAAAAATCCAGGTCCCCCATTTTTTTCCAAATATCCTAAAAATTTTTTTTTTTTTTTATTAAAAAAAACACCAAATTTACCTAAAAAATTTCTTGGGGGACTTGGGGAAAACCCAAATTAACCCCAATTTCCCCCCACCACAAAAAAAATTTTAACCTTTTTTTTGTTTAAAAAAGGAAAAAAATTTTTTTCTTCAAAATATGCTTTCCCCCTTTTCCACCTTTTTACTTTGTTTGAGGATACCCCCTCAAACTTTTCCCCCTTTTGATTAACCGGGTTTTTAAACCCCCCCTTTTTTTTCCCCCCCGCTAAATTTAAAAAAATTTTTTAACACAAAGGGGAAACAAAATAATTTTAACTTTTCCCATCCATTAAAAAATTTATCAAAAACACAATTTTCGGCAAAAATTATTTTCCCCTTGAATTCCCGGGTTCCCGTTAAACCCCCTCCATTCCTTTATTTTTTTTCCCCCAAAATTTTTTAAAATAAAAGACAGGGCAAAAAAAATGAAAAAAAGTTTTGCCGGGGTTGGCCCCATGAAAGCCCCTTGAAACCCAAAACGGTTAAACCCCCGGGGGGTGCAAATTTTTCCCCCAGTTTTTTAAATTAAACCGGCCCACGGGGAAAAAGGGGTAAAAACCCTTTTTCGTTAAAAAGGGGATTTTTTTGTCTTGACCCGGGGGTTTTTTCCCCTTTTTTGGGCATTCCATCAACGCCCAATTTTTAAAAAAAATTTTTTTCAAACCCCAAATAACTTCAAAAATAAGGCCGGGTTTAAACTTTGGGGGGTGGGTCAATTTGGTTTCCTTTTTTAATATTTCCCGGGTTTTTTTTTAAAAACCAAAAATTTTATTTAAACACAAAAGACTTTTAAAATTATCCGACTTTTAAAAATTTTTTTTTTTTTTTTAAATTCTTTGGGGGGCAAAAATTCGCCTGTTTGTTTTCCATTTCAACTTAAAAAAAACCCGGGCATCATTTGTTTTTTTTTATTCAAAAAAAAACACCAAAAACTTAAAAAAACAAAAAAAAATTTTTTTTTTTTTTTTTTTTTGTAATACGGGGCAAAATTAATTCCTTGGGCATTTTTTTCCCTTTTGGGGTTTTTTTTTTTGGGTATATTCAAAAAAAATTAAAACACGAAAAAAAAATTTTTTCCTTTTTTAGCACGGCTGTCTTTTTTTTTTTTTTTTTATACCAAAAACTTTTTTTTTTTTAATTAAAAAAAACCTTTTTTAAAATTTAAAAACATTTTTCAATCTACTGACCCCCCTTTTTTTAAAAAAAACCCCCTAATTTTTTCATTTCGTTTTCCGTTATCTTTTTTAAAACCATAAACAATGAAACCTTTGGGTTCCCCTTTGGGAAAAACCCTTTAATTTAACTTCACCCCTTCAGGGTTTTCCTTTTTTTGGGGTTTTACCTATAAAAAGTGGCATAAATGACTCTTTTCCCCTTTTTTTCTCAAAAAAACCCCCTATTTAATTCATCTTCTGTTGTTCCGTTTTTCTTTTACCTAAAAGTTGGGCCCCCTTTTTACCACTTTTGGGGGTTTTTTTTGTCTTTTTTAACATCCGCTTCCCCGGCTGCGCCCCAGCCATTTTTCATTGTGCATCACTCCCCCCCCGGGGGTACCCCCTTTGTCGCCCCCCCCCATCCCCAACCCATGAGGGGGTTGGGAAACCCCACCGGGGGGCGGGGATGTGCCTGGGGGAAAGCCCCTTTTGGGCCGGGGTGCCAAATTAAAACCCTTTTTCTTTAAAAAAAAATTAAAAACTCTGCCAACTTTTTTTTTGTATATTTTTTTTCTCTTCTTAAAAAATTTTTAAGGAATGTCTCTGGGGGTTAAACGGGGGAAAAAAATTCTGGCGGAAAAAATAAAAAAAACATAGACTACCAAAAACCCTTTAAAAAAACAACTAGCTTCATTTTTCCAAAGGGGGTTTAAAAGGGTTATAAAAAAAGTCATTCCCTTTTGGGGGGACCCGCACATAAAATCTGGGGGTTCCCAACACCAACTTTGAAATAAAGTTGGCTAAACCACCCCAAACCTCCACTAAACCAACGGGGTACAACAACAAAAAGGAGAGTTTTTTAATTTGGGGGGTTTATTTTTTTTTTTTAAATTTTAAATTTAAAAAAAAAAAATTTCCCCCAAATTTATGGATAAAAATTTTTCCTTTCAAAGGGGTTTAAAACCCTTACAGTTATACATTTGGGGCAAAACTTTTTTTAAATTTTTTTAAACTAAAGTTTCTTTTTTTGGTGAATTGATAAATTTTTTTTTTTTTAAAAATCCCCAAAAACCCACCTTCCTCTATTTTATCTTCCTACCCATGGGGTTGGGTCGGTTTTTGTTTTTTCCCCCCTTTATTTTGAAATCCAACCCTTCTTTAAAACAAAATTTTCTTCTTTTGGGTTAAACGGGGCCCATCGCTATCGAAAAAAATTTTCCTTTTTCCGCCCTGGGCCTGCAAAAAAAAAGGAAAAAAAAAAATCTCTTAATTATTCACAACTTTCCTTTTTTATTACTCCAAAAATTTTCCCTAATTTTTAAAATTTTTCAAAATTTTTTGGTTTTTTTTGGGTTTAAAAAAAAAAAAATTTTTTTTTTTTTAAAAAGGGGGAAAAAAAATCTAAAAAAAAGGGGAAAAGGGTATCAGCCTGAAAAAAAATATATAATTTATTTTTTTTTGGTTCTTGAAAATACTTTGGTTTGTAAAGTAAACCCAAAAATTCAACTTTTTATAAAATGTTCAACAAGCATAGGGATCGAACCCTTTTTATTCAAACTCCAACCCTAGGTTTTTTTAAATTTAAAAAAAATCACCCCCCCTTTTTTTGGCCCCCTTCGATTTTTTACCAAGGCGGCCCCCTTACTTCCCCATCGCCTTTTTTTCTACTAACTCAAATAATTTTCTAAAAAGATTCTACAAAAAATTTTTTAAACCTTTTTTTTTTTCAATAAAAAAAAAATAAAACGGTTTTTTAAATTTTTCCCAAAACCCCCCTCACTTTACCCGAAAGGGCCCTTTTTTTGGGGCCCCAAAAAAAATTTGGTAAAAATTTTTGGAAAACCCCTAAACATTAAAAAAAATTTCATCTTTTTGAAAAAACCGTCGAGAGCGCAAAAAACCAACAAAAAGAAAAACCCAAAAAGTCCATATGCAATTAAAATAGAACCTCACTATTTCGTTATTAAGAAAAACCCAAAAAAAACAAAATTTTAAAAAGATAAAATTTTAATTTTTAAAAAATTTAAAAAAAATCAAAAGGGATTTTTTGGGTTTTTTTTTTTTTTTTTTAAGGGGAGAAAAAATCTTTAAACACCCATCATCCTGATTGGGGTGTGGGATTTCCACCCACTAAAAACCCACCTTCTCAAAACTTTTTTATGGTTTTAAACAAATAATCACCTCTGTCTGGCATGACTTCGCTGCGGTAAGTCTTGCGGCGGTGGCAGGACTCCTGGTCCACTTCTCCGGAACACATCGTACACTGTGCATCCCCCCGGGCCAGCGTCTCCCAAACTGAAGGAGCTCTGCAGGTTGGGACACGTTGGGGGGACCGTGGGCCATGGCCAGAGAGTTGGTGCCAAAGATGTCGCTGCTGACGCCCCCTGGCGGGTTCAACACGCGACTAGAGTTGCGGTTGCTGTCTCCGAACCCCACGTTGAAACTTTCGCTTGTCATGGCCAAGTTTAGCTTTCTGTTTTCAATAAAATAAATTGATTTTTTTACAATTTCTGTCGATCGTGATTTTGTGCAACGCCCACTTTGTTTTTGTAGAGCAGAAAAAATTGATTATTATATGCTAACAACAGGTTGTTATATTTAAATTTGAAAGCTTATATATCTCCATATTTTTGAATTTTCTGGGTAAATTTCCCTTTGAATGAAAACTATTTTAAATACGATTTTGGCAAGAAAAGTAAAATATCACTGTTTAGTATTGAAGAGCTATTTCGCTTTGAAGATGTAGAGTGGCTTCTACTGAGAATTACATCGGGCCTTGGCTAGTTGGACCTAGTCGTTTTCAGAATTTAGGGTGGTTTGAAAACGTAACGCAATTGACTTCCGTAATTTTGTCTCTACAATGTTGCAGTAATTCAAACTTATTATGTGCGAGCATGCTAGTCCCTCTTCTATTTTGTAAACAAATCACTCTCCCTCAATTTTTTATTAGCAAATAAGAAGTTTTGTGTCTATGAATGAATGAATAACAGCTGAGTCATTAATGTGAAATGCTGTTATTTTTGTTTCAAGCCAGTAGAAGGTAAAACCAACGGTTTGAATGATCTTCAATTTGAAAGAGACAATAATATTCTTTACTCTGTCTTGTCCCGCTTAAGCAGGGTCGACGTTGTTCAATCTCATGGTTGAGGTTGGTTGGTTTTGGCACATTTTTTACGGCTGAATGCCTTCCTAACGCCAACGATACAATTTGATTTAACGTCTGGATTAGACGGGGGTTTTACTCTCCATTTGCTGGGAATCGTACCAGCTACCCACATTAACCTCACCAAAAAAAAACGGAACAAAAAACAATAAAAAAAAAGAGACAATATAAGTAAAGATAATCATTTAATGCAATTAAACTACTATCGTTGGACTTTTTCTTCTAGTGTGGAAGGACTAGAACAGAAGCAGACAGCGTGCTACGACATGATGTTGAAGTTGATGACACTCTGAAAACTCAGATGAACAACTTCCTCCTCTCCACAGCGAGTCAACAAGAAATTCAGGTAATTACAACTGAATGAGGAAATTTATATTTGAAGGCCTTGCTCAAAAAACGAGCAATCTGCATTTTTGAAATTGTTATTTTCAGCTCATTATTCGACCCGACGACGTTGTCACCTTGTCAAGCTATCTGTCATATGGTCCGTTTTTGTACACTTATAGCTATCGGAGACCAGCGGCTCTTCACCAATGAATGTGACCCCGAAACCGTCGAAACGCGATTTCGAAAAGAAACAGCAGATAGCTCGTTTTTTTCAGCTTTCAATTACAAACCATTGAAAGTCGGAAATGCGGCGTGTGTCAGGTGATCGGAAGTGTTTTATCTATGAGTTAATGAATTTGTATTTTAGTTAATAAATATTATGTATTCAATCAATAATAACTCCGGAAAACCATGAAATTTGTATAAAGAAACATTTAATTTTACTGTTAATATTAACTCAAAAGTTCAAGCACTCTATTAACTAGTCATGCAAACTGTTCTCCAAGATAGACTTTTGGCTGGTTCACACAAGATGAATCACCCTGTATAGGCTCTTGGAAATCTGCCGGCCAGCTAGGCTAGATAAACTTTGCCTGTCTACTCTTTTTTGAAAGTCTCATATTCATACAAGAGAATCAATTTTATTTATTTAACTAAAGAAAATGATCCGCCTGCCTTCAACTGGTTGCTTAAGACACAGCATACTCATCAAGCGACCTTGTCTTCATTTTAGGGGAATATTTTATTTCAAATAAAATAAAATATAAGTGATATGACAATGCAGTTGAAAGCGACGTTAAAACCAAAATAAAATATTGTGTCTTGTGTTACTGTCTCATTTAATTTTGAACTAACTTTTGTGTTTAATGTGTCTTGCGCAGAGTTTGGACAACAAGATTCATGAGACAGTGGAGACCATCAATAGCTGAAAACAAACCGCGAGTTCTTCCTGAGCTTTGCCAAGGATCCTCAGCAGTTCATCACAAGTGGATCATATCGCAAACTCGAGATCTCAAGGTATTTTATTTATTATCATATCAGAATTTCTCAAACTCGCCTTACTAAATTTTTGCTTGGTACTCGAAACAACGACCTCCAGATTATAAGTCCACCACCTTATCGATCAAGCTACTGAGGTCGGTATTATGTTATTCAATACCCTCAATTGTTCTTAGGGCCTTAATATCAATCGGGCTAGAGGAAATCTAAGGTGCGTAATAATAGAAAGAATCAACTGTAACATTAAAGTACAAGAACCAATGTTCATGTAATATAATGTTACAGTTGATTCTTCCTAGTACTCTGATGTCAATCCCTCACTTCTCAAAAAAAAAATATTATTTTTTTTCGAGGGATCTTATGAAAATTTTATAACCTTATATTTTAAGTTTATTTGTGAAAATCTTGGCATTGGTAGCAAATTTGGTTAGGCGCTAGTCGATAATCCAGGTACCGTAGGGATCTGTTGGTTCGAATCCCACCCAACGCATGAATATTTCCTCATTTTTTCGAGTAAAAGACTCTGAGGGTTATAGGTGCTAGAAAATGCTTTGAGCATTAACCTTTGAAAGGGTTTGTTTGGAAGAGATTGCAAAGGCAATAACCCCGCCCTTTAGTTAGGACACATATTATGTATATATTTATTTATTTTTTCTTCTATTATATTGTATTTTAATTTGTAATTATTTGTGTTGTATATAATATGTCCTATTAATAAAGTGTAAATAAATAAATAAAATAAATAAACCTCGCCTGGTGGTTACCTTCCACTAAAGTCTCCTTATTCAAATCTAAATAAAGCCCTAGTCTTACCTGATGTGTCGACTTTGCTTCGCAGACGATGACTGACGTGGTGGGGAATCCCGAGGAGGAGCGAGCAGCGACTTCTACTACCAGCCCTGGGCCGAGGAGGCGGTTGTGTCGCTACTTCTACTCCAGGTGCAGAAGAAGCGGGCGGAGCTGGAGCAAGCGCTGGGCATCCGAACAACTGAGTCGGGATTCGGAACAACTGAGTCGGGGCTCGGAACAACTGAGTCGGGTTCGGAACAACTGAGTCAGGGTTCGGAACAACTGAGTCGGGGTTCGGAACAACTGAGCCGGGGTTCGGAACAACTGAGTCGGGGTTCGGAACAACTGAGCCGGAACAACTGAGCTGGAACAACTGAGCCGGAACAACTGAGTCGGGGTTCGGAACAACTGAGTCGGAACAACTGAGCCGGAACAACTGAGTCGGGGTTCGGAACAACTGAGTCGGGGTCCGGAACAACTGAGCCGGAAATACTGAGTCGGGGTTCAGTCCCCTGCCTTGGACCTGGCTCAGTCTGAAAACACATTGAAAAAATCAAATTAATGGTGTGACTTGTAAAATACGTCATTAAAAAAGAATATACTGTATTGTTTGGCCATCACTCTTAGTCTTACAATGAAATGAAATTAATATTTTATAATAGAATTTTCTTTGAATTGAGTGGCTGAAGATCAAATGAACTAGCCGTGTACAACTGTAGAACTGTACACTGTTCAATCCAATAATGAGGAATTTTCCTATGACTCACAACACAAAGTATCCGACGCTCTTATGTTCCACGCTATCACTCAAAAAAGACTCAAATAAAAATCAGATCATATATATGTTGAAATTTTATTCAATGAATATTTAGACTAAGTCTATTTTTAAAATTCAGCACCGTTTTATGAATGTGACTTTTAAATTCGATGTAATTTTTTGAACCATGCAGTTCTTTAAATGGCTTGATTTCCTTTTTCTGTGTTATTTGACATTATGATCCGGGCGCACGCATATTCCTCCCGAACCCTATTTCTTACTCAGGTAGAGACAACAAATTTCTCCCGGGACATAGAGAGTAACATGTAACAGGAATATGACACGGGGAGGAATTTACCGGGGAGGAATTTGACCGGGGAGGAATACTACACGGGAGGAATATGTGTAAAAAAGGGTAAACGGGGAGGAATACTGCACCTCGCTATGATCCATTGGTTCTTAGTTTTATTCCATTTTAATCTGTGCGTACTGAAATAACAATAATTGAACATTTCCCGCACTAATTGATGTAGTGGATGAGAGGATTAATAGAATTTATACTCCGAAAAGCATTTTATTATTATGTTGGGGTTAACGAACTAAAGCCAACAAGCTAAATATCTATTGAAAGTAAATGTTGGGTTTTGACAGTATTGTAAATAGAACTTTTCTGTCGGCAAATCAGTATTCGCATAATATTATTTGTTTGATGATTACTTTTTGGTTCTGATATTTTCCTCTTGTAAAAATAACTATGCTTTAAGTTTTTCCATGTAAAATAATAAAATTCATATTTCCATCAGCTTTTCAATATAATTGACCCGATTTTTTTCTTTCTAGCAGGTTTCTTTCTTTTTTCTTGTCAAAAAAAGATCCCTATGTCTGGTTTTCATTTATCCTAAAATTGAAATTTATTTTCCTTCAGACAGGCCCCAGGATATTAGCAGCATTGCCGCGCTGTATTGCCAGCGCAATCCTTTGTTTCAGGAATATGTTTGCTCTTGTGTCCCCTGTTTGTCATTTAAAGCCTTGCCAATGGCAAGGTCTTTAAGCCATTATTTACTTTTCTGAGTCCAAACTCTATATTTTTCAATGGCAAACTCAATGGCCCTCTATTTTCTTGGATTTAGTTCTTTTGACAAATGACATCTACAGAATCATTATTAGATAGCTACGATTATTAGATGCCTGTGGGAACCATAAAATCAAAGCTGGATGTTAGATCATCAAAAAAATAGAACATTTCTCTCCAATTTGGAATTTGGACTCATTAATTACAGCGCATAACTTACTTCACAAATAATTCTGGGAATACGATCGGTTCTCTTAAATCGATGACTCATTAGTCATGTGGTGTTGTCCTAATCAATCATTTTCATTATTCTTGACAATAAAACAAAACGGCATTCATTTGGAAGTCTTCAACTCATCATCATATTCATCATTTACTCTGAAGCCTTTGATTGCAAATCTCTGTGGGTCATTCTTACGTCAAGATTTTTTCTGAATCCGTTTAGTTTTTAATATTTATCTGAAGTACCCTTTTAGTATAATTTAGTTGTGGTTTAATTTTTACACTGCCTAAGTTCTATTCTGCTGCTCTTAATTAAAATTTCCTTAACCTAAACTCAATAGTTTGTTTTCAATTTGAAAGTTTGTAAGTTTTATTAAAACGCCGCTTGACTTTATGATGAAGCTTATTGTACTTTACCAAGATAAAGTATGTTCTCTTCGACAAAAACGAGTAAGTATGCTTCTGTAAAGTTCTATAGAAAGGCATCAGGGAATGTGTCGTAGAGAAAAGCGTAAAAGAAAACTATTATTCATTCTAATTTGATTAGTACTCTAATAATTATTATTGTTTGTAGGTTTGTTACCTACCTCTGTAGCTTGATGGATAAAGCGGTGAACTTGTAACCTGGATGTCGGTGGTTCGTGTTCCAAGTTCAGCAAAGATTTAGTAAAGCGAGTTTGAGTAGTTGTGACGTAAGGAAAGTGATTAACACAAATATGATAACTTTTTTTACAGTTTTGGTTCATACTTAGGCCGGATGACACTTAACTACGGACATCAAAATATAGTCATGGACGTTCCGAGGGTATATAAATTCTTCGTTAATTCCTCCAAGAACTTTTCTTCTTTGATTTTGCTCTGGGGATCTAACGTCGCCATCAACTCTCATAGTTTTTCCCTCGTATTTTTTGAGAACCGACAGATTCGAACTGAATACGGTACCTTATCTACGTCTTGTCCATGCTGGACGTTGCTTAACTTCACTGATTTGCCTGCAACTAATGTGTTCGTGCCATTCCCGCTTCTCTGCATTATTATTATTGTACTGTGTACATTGTAATGCTACACTGAACTAGGTACCTCTCTCTCACTCTCTCTCTCCCTCTCTCTTTCTCTCTCTCCCTCTCTCTTTCTCTCTCTCTCTCTCACACACACAAGCACATGTGTCACGCTCCTTTCTCACCCTTTTTGAATACATTAACCCTTGAGAACTAAAATTGGTAGGCGCACAAATATTTCTATTTTAGAGATTACCTACTTAGTTGACCTATCTTTATCTATCAGCTATCTTTGTCTGTTCCAGTATCTCAGTGGTAAAGGCGGTCTGGTAATCCAGAGGTCGCGGGTTCGAAACCCAGCCGAGACATGACATGTTATCCTCCCATTTGGGATTTTTACCACTTAATAATACGTCCTGGGCTCACTGCTGAAATAATGGGACTTAATATTCTTAATCGGGCAGTATAAATAAGGCGATATTATTATTATCCCTACAGTTCCCTGGTATGTATAGTCCGTTCTCTATTACACATTAACAGGTGACGCAGGGACCTGAGATTTTCTCTATTATAAAATGTTTTCTATCGACTGTACCACAAAGATAAACTGAAAATTTCATGTGCGGTATGACAACATCAGGGTTAATTTTTCGATATCTCTGAAGGTTTCTTCAAGTAGCTGTTATCTAATACTGGTGCTCTTGCTTCTCATAACCCTTTGACTCCTTGATGTAAGGATTATGTCACCCGAATGAGACACAGGATATTTGCGGGATAAAATCTATCTACTCCGATTATATTTCCTACGAAAGAGATTTCCTAGAACAGTTCCATCCGAAGTAAGAACAGTGTCATCCCCTTGTAGTCAGTCAAAGGTTCAAGCTTCATTCTAGCATGGCTAGGACCTTTTCCTCACCTTTTTTATCGATCTATCTTAAAGCTAAATTCACCTATTCATTGACTGATCATTTTGACAAATCCAGGGACCTGAAATTTTGAACGAAGTTTTCTTGGTGTATAATGATGGATGTGCTTGTGCATTAAATTTTATAGGAAGACTCCCACCAATCACGATCAAAAAATGTTTGTGGCTGCGAATTACCTGGATTTAGGTAGTTAGTACATATATATTTATGTTGATATTATATGATATATGATTATATGACATATGTATAAGTATATGCTAGTACTTTTTACAGTTTTTGTAAACTGTTATTGAGTGAAGTTTAAGTCAAGGCCCTAGAGGCCTTTATAATTGTAAACCTTCTTAATGTACATCCCGGACTATTCCAAAAAACATATCGCTGATTGAAATACATCCGTTTCATATACTAGAACGATTTCGACCGTTAAGGTAGCGTTCGCATAATCTGGAGGTCTAGGATTCGACTCTCGAAGCATGACAGGTTTTAGTAAATAGGTATATGAATGAGAAATTACCTTTGTGATGAACAAATATCGAAAACTTTTGTGCATCAAATTTAAAACTCTGGAACAAGGAAGACATGGGTTCCGTCGTCTTTAGTTGTTGTACATTCGGAAGTGGCAGGGATTGTTTTACATATGACACATTTTTGTATCTCAGGGATCTTCCTATTCTATATTTATGTTCCAAGTACCTACCCATTTAGGTATAATGTAGATATTATTACTCTATCTCAATAACTTATTGTTTATTGTACTGAGTGCTCATTGTTTCGCGAAGTATTTTCTGATTAACTGAGTCGCGAGTGCTCAAGTATCGAAATTATGCAAACGTAATATTGCATTAGTGTTGTCAACTATTAAGTACTACTAAAAATTACAATTATTCTGTTGTGATTTGAAAAAAATTAAACAATTAACCATCCTAATTTATTGTTTCCGAAATTATTGGCAATCAATACCCAATGAACTTTTTGGTTTAGCGCGCGCGATTAAAGTTTTCGGGAGGAATTTAACATAAAATAATTAGATAATGATGTCGCTAGTTTAATTTTTCCTTCATTTTATTTAAGAGTTTTTTTTAAACACTTTTTTTCTCAAAATTAAAAAAAAAAAGCAAAATTAGAAATTCCTCTTTCATATTTTACACCTATAAAATACACCTAGAGGTACAGTATTTTATGTATGTATGCAATCTAAGTACATCTACTTATACAAGTTCTTATTCATATTTAAATACATAGGTACATAAGTACATTAAGATAGGTTTGACCTTCTTAGGTTAGGTTTGAGCCTGACCTAACTTATTGTACCTAGCCCAAGTTTGGCCCAGGATAAAATGAAATAGTTAGCTACACTACACTACAGTGTGTTCATAAAGTCCCCAGCCCACCTCCCTTCGCCCTGTGTGGCTCATTTGAAACATTAGCTACCTACTTTACTCACATTAATAGGGTTCCGTCCATTCCGTATTGTAAAAGGTAACATCTCCGCCAATTGCCAATTTGTCTAAATTCAAGCTTATAATATCATCTGAGGAGAAGATATTGGAGATAAGGATGCATAACTCGAGATGGCTAATTGAATAATAGATAGCAGGATATGGGCTCGTGGACTGAAAATGATACACGGTCAATCCTTAACATCAAGACTTGAGAATTGATAATAGAATGTTCGTTAACTATTGATTTTTTTTGGTAATTAAAAAAAAAAACGTGTCTTGTATAATTTACAGTGTCTTTTCATATCAGTATCAGCTTCAGCAGGAACATTTTTTTTTCCTTTTTTGAAATTCCGGGGTAATTAAGTCGATTCGAAAACTTCGAATTAATTTCTCGTACCTTTTAATTCTAAAACGGGACATTTTAAACAAGGAATTATTCCATTCCGAATTTTATCTGATTTTATCAGAAATGAAAAAGTTATTAAAATTTATTTATTTAGAAATGATTCAACTGTCTTTCATTGAACTCTTACTTTTCACCCTCCGTGTGAACAGGTCTTAATATTCCGATTTACAAGAGAAATATGTGTCGATAAAAACTGAAACTGTATGGACCAGTCCCCGTAGGGCCACACGTGTAACAAGATGTAATTGAAAAGATTTCGGGGACGTAATATGAACATTTGCTTCTACCCCCGTATAGCTGGCCGATTGTTACTTAATCTAGCAAGGAGACTTCATCAGGACATTCTAGACTGGCTCTTTGCGATTAAAAGATCCTGGCTGAACTGTTGCTACGGTGCTGAGCAGGCTCAGGATGGAGGAAACAGTACCGCCAGTGATGCGAAAAACAACAACAATGTTAGCAGCAAGAACAAGAACCGAGAACCAGTGAAGGAAAAGACAAATTATGAGGGTAAGTAGATGTAGGTATAAGTAGAGACATTTTAGTAAGAACTAGCGGGTTACACCCGCCGCTTCGCCAGCCCATCCAAAACAAAACACACAACGCACACACACCACACCACCCACACACACACATCCACACACATCCACACACACACACACCACACACACCACACACACCACACACCACACACACGCACACACCCACACACACACACACACACACACACACCACACACACACCACACACACACACACACACACACACACACACACACACACACACACACACACACACACCACACACACACACACACACACCACACACACACACACACACACACACACACCACACACACACCACACACCACACACACACACACACACACACCATACACACACACACCACACACACACACACACACACCACACACACACACACACACACCACACACACACACACAAAATGTCATTTAGGTTTGAAAAAAAACCTGAATATTTTTTGTCGCCCATCTATTTTCTGGCCTTCCCCGGCGTAGCTCAAGAATGGCTCATCAGAATTTCGCGATCAATATGTCAAATGAAAGCCTAAACCCTTGCCTAAAACTTTCTCGCTCTGAGTTGATAGGTCGTCACTTCAAATTTCGAGAAAAAATGTCATTTAGGTCAAAAAACGTGAATATTTTACATGTTACCCATCCATTTTTTTACCTTACCCGGCGTAGCTCAAGAACGGCTCATCAGAAATTCGCGATCGATATGTCAATTGAAAGCTCAAGCCCTTGCCTAAAACTTTCTCGCTTTGAGTTGATAGGTCGTCGCGACAAATTTAGAGAAAAAATGTCATTTATGTCAAAAAACGTGATTTTTTTTTGCGTCACCCATCCATTTTTATCCTTACTCATTGTAGCTTAACCTCAGGGAGATATAATCTAGCCTAGAAGAATTTCCTGATCCAAGCGGACCTATGTGCAAAATTTCAGGTTTCTCGGTCAAACGGTGTGGATTTGTATAAAGAACATACATACACACATACATACATACACACATACACACATACAGACAGCTTTCTTTTATAGATATAGATAATAACACTCTTCAGTGGAAGGTAACCACCAGGCGAGGTTAATGCTCAATAATAATAATAATACTCTTTAGTGGAAGATAATCGCCAGGCGAGGTTAATGCTCAATAATAATAATACTCTTTAGTGGAAGGTAACCACCAGGCGAGGTTAATGCTCAATAATAATAATACTCTTTAGTGGAAGGTAACCACCAGGCTAGGTTAATGCTCAATAATAATAATAATACTCTTTAGTGGAAGGTAACCACCAGGTGAGGCTAGTGCTCAATAATAATAATAATACTCTTTAATGGAAGGTAAGTGTCTTATTATTACGTGGTCACAAACTCAAATTAATGAGGAAAAATTCATCCACTGAGTGGGATTCGAACCAACGGATCCCTACACTACCTGGATTACCAGACTAGCGCGCTAACCACTTGACACATTTTGATAATCGGGAGAATCTCCAGGCGCTCATTAAACTGATTTGAGTCTATAGAAGGGCACCCAAGTTGGGCTTTTAAACTAGTATTTTGCAATAATTAATTATTTATCAGAAGTTTTTCCAGCAGTCTGAGGCAGCAACTGGATGACGTTGATGTGAAGGTTGAGAGGACAAAATAACGGCTTTTTAAATCACTTAGGTACTTAATTAATTAAAAATAAGCATTAACCTTGTAAATATGAAAAAGTAGATATTTTTTTCCGTTATATGTCACTTTCAACGTCATAGTCATATCACAATGAGGGTTTTTAACCCTGCATTCGCTGGAAACAAACAAACCAGCTACTCAAATTAACCTCACCCAGTCTGAGTGGCACCGGGTATAGCCAGTATCACAAGGGTGCGACATTCAAGTCCTAACCTCGCTGGACGTTGCTTAAATTCAGTGACAGAACTAATACTGGTGTTTTCAATTTTTTATTGACTCTGGCTAAAGCACTATTAATCTCATATTTTTTTCCTTACTTTCAGATTCTGTTACAAAAATGGCTTGGTTCTTTTCTGTCAACCGAGAAAAAGCTGTACAAATGGTTGCGGCAGGTGAGTTATTAAATCTGAGATACGTATATTCTTCTTCTTTCACTTTGCCTTTTCCCAAAACGGGGTCGGCATTGTTCAACCTCATGGTTGAGGTTGGTTTGTTGTTGCACTTTTTTACGGCTGGATGCCCTTCCTAACGCCAACGATTCTATTTTATTTAATGTACTGATTAGGACGGGGTTCGCTTTCCTCAGGAGGTATATATTTATATACATAAATGTTTGCAATCTGTAACATCCAAAGTACAGAGCCAAATGTATTCTGACCCTACTGGTATTCCAACCGAATGCTTGATGCGTGCAAAGCGGTGTGCTACCTACTAGGCCTCAGTAACATTGCCTATAGGACTAAAGAAATACAAATAAACGAGCGCACAATTAACTAAGTTTTTTGTCATTCGGATGATCCCGGGTTCGAACCCCAGTGCTGGTATTTTTTAAAATTAATAATTGGTTACAGTTGTTTGTAAGGAACACTCTCTGGTGGGCTTGTTTTGATGAGCACCGTGGTGAGAAGTACAGATAGTAATATATTTGAACCTGGTTATAAGAGAACTAGATATAAGAGAAAGATTTAAGTTCACACCTAAACATAATAATCAAATACAAAAACGAACACAATACTTCCGATTTCTAATATTAGAAATTTATCTGAAGTAATTGTAATGTTGTGATTCTATGTATACTGTAACACATGAGAAAGATTACACATTCCTATTTGTTCCTCAGGGGGTGAGGGCTGTTTCCTGGTCCGTCCTTCCTCCTCCAGTGAGCCCCTGACCTTGACATTATGGTATGGTGGAAGGGCGTACAACATAGTCATAAGAAAACGGGAGGATAGCAAAATCGGACTGGGCACGCTCAAACCAAACGAAGTGGTACGTATGGTTTTTTTAAAACATGAACCTATATAAAGCTGCCGAGAGTAAAATTTAAAGTCTCGAGCGACGTAGATACAGAGACGTTGAGCAGCAACAACAAAAAAGTTTAAAAAAGTTTTCATATTTGTGTAAATAATTAAAAACTTGTGGTACTTGGGACTCGAACCACTGACCTCCAGGTTACAAGTCCTCCGCCTTATCGATCAAGCTACTGAGGTCGGTATTTTTTTATTTTTAATAATTATAATAATAATGGACCCTTTTTTAATTTTGGTTTAACGTCTTTCAACTGCATGGTCATATCACGACGGGTGTGTTACCCTCCATTCGCAGGAAACTCACAAACCTGCTACCCACGTTAACCTCACCAGCCTGGCTCGTGGGTGCCAGCATCACGAAGTATTCACCTCGCTGGACGTTGCTTAACTTTGGTGATCCTATGAGAACCGATGCATTCAACGCGCCGTCGATGCTGGCATAGACCCTTTAGTGGAAGTTAACTACTTAGCGAGGTTAATGCTTTGATCATTTTCTACCACCTAACCTACGTGTCATACATTTAGTTGATATAATGTGACTTTTAGGAGTCTTGGGACATAACATTTGTTTCCTTTTTCTTTTTGTGCCTCTGTTGATGATGTCAAGGCGGTATCACATCATTTACCTAATTATATGTATTTTATTGTTAAACACAAAACTGGCACATAAAAACGAACTAAGAGAACAACCTTTTTTCAAAGAGCATCACGTTACCTAAAACTCTTTCTTTGTTAGGTGTTCTTCATACCTCGGCCGAGGTGGTTGATTTTCAAAGAGCATAACGTTACCTAAAATATAAAAATAATTTATATTTTGTATGTCGTTAAAATAAATACATTTTTTTATGTTACAGGTATTCAACACGGTGGAAGAACTAGTCAACTACTATCAGAGAAAAGAGCTGATCCTGTACAGTGATGGTCAGATAACTGGGCGTACCAAACTGGCCGGGTTTCCCATGTGACGTTACCGCACGACACAAAACAAAAACTTCCTTTCAATTATTGCATTAATATTAATTCTTTATGTGTTGTACTGTTGTTACATACAAAAACACATTATCGATCTTTCAAAATATGAAAGAAAAACTATTGTAATACGTTCGACAATGGTTCGACACATATAAATCGGTTATAACCGACAGGATCCAAGATATTCGTTTACCATAAGCTACGACGGGTGTTATTATAAATGACTGAAACTAAAGGTTATCATAACGATTGTTATATTTACATGTGGTGACAACCACTTAAATTTGCCATACATTGGGACTATTATATGGAACCACCGACCTCCTCGCTACGAGTCTATTGCCAAATTGAATAACTATTGAGACTCTGTGAGGTTGGCGTGAGGTAAAATGATTTTTACCACACGCCAGAAATTTAATATAATAAATGTACCTACATATTTTCAAAAGAAACCATACTTCTTATAGTTAAGTAACCTATGTAATCTACTATGTAAAATATTAATTAAAAGCACTTTATTTCTTTATTTACCTATACCTATATATTTTATTTCCACTGAGGCGTTGGAACATTGACTTCTCTTAGAATTAAGCATGTTAAGAAAGGAAACAATATACAAGCTTGTGCCTAGAATAGGTACAAACTTATATTATGGTATGTGTACCATAGGTACAAATATTTTCTGAAACCAACACAGAGTAAAAAACAGGGGTGGGTAACCTTTTTAGGAGAAGATCGACTTTTGGATTTCAAATTTTTTCCGCGATCAACTACCGTCCCTGTGTTAATTAATTTATGAGAGCGAAAAAATAACAAAAAGAAGTACGGAAAATGCAATAATCTAGAGATTTTTGTGACCAAAAAGGCCTCCGCGATCGACTGGTTGGCCCGTCCTTGGTATACCTACGGCAATCTCACCGCTCACCAAACGATATGACATGTTATATTATGACTTATAGTTTTAACGCAATCATTAATAGATTTAATCGCATCCGACTAGCTTCAAATATAGCTTCAAGTTATTACGGATTAGACAAGCTGTCGAGACTTCGGTAAAATCACTTCTTTTACTCGTATGCATAGATATTCTATATATTCTATGGTTTTACGGACTTTCGGAAAAAATAGCACAGACTTTTTAAGAGAAATCCGAGCAGATTTCTATGATTTTGCACAGACTTGTGTGAATTACACAGATTTCCAAAGTGAACCGGATTTTCTAAAATGCGGATCTGTGCATGGTTTAGCGCGAATTTATAAATTTTGCAAAAATGTCGAAATGATAAGATTTTTTGTATTTTTGCATTAATTCTAGGTTTAAGTTTATTCTATTATTAAAAAATTAAAGTTTCACAGTACTGAGTACATACTTATTATTGAATCTTTCCAATTCAAGGAGTAAAGACTTATGGTTGGTGATTGTGGAAAGAGAACGACTCAAGGCACTAGGCAGGATCTAACGATTGTAATTTTTTTATTGGGAGTATGAACAACTTCATCAGGACATCACTATCAATTTTCAGTAAACCTTTACAGGTAATTTTTTTGGGGGGAGGGGTCGTATTAACCCAGCTCAAGGAACTATTGTGTCACTTCTCGCCCATTAGAGCAGAGGCATACCTACAATATCCGTATTTTTCTTTCTAACCAAAGTGGATGCAACGGGAATAAAATGAACCAAACTGGGAGCAAGTCATTTTTCTTTTGGAAGAGGAAATTTTTCCTCTTCCTTCTTCCAGTTTGGTTAACCAAAATGAAAGTAGAAATTTTTTGCTACCAGTCTTTTATAGGTTAAGTCCATTGTTTATCTTTAAAAGTACCAAAACACATTTTTCTTTCATGAATGTGAAGTTGACCTTGGAATAAAATGGAAATATCGAACCTGGAAAAAAAATTATCCAAAAGAACTTACCCGTTTTGAGATGGGCTTACAACACAGACCACAAGCATCTACGGTAGCTGCTGTTTCATGGTTACAACATAAAAAGGCTGTGAAACACTCATATTTTTTTTTTTAAATATATACAGGGTGCGGCGCGGTTATGTCCCCTTTTGAATATTCGATTAAAAAAAAAGGCTGTCAGTCTTACCTGATGCTTGTTGTTGAATTATCATCTACAAATATTAAGGTTTGATTTTATCTAGTTTTGAAGAGTACACCATTCAAATGACGACCGTCATTGTCGATACACTGCTGAAGGCGATTTCTAAAGTTTCGCTCTACTTTTTCCAACATTGCGACAGGTATACGGCCTATTTCATGGCGAATGTTGTGTTTTAACTCTTCAAGTGTTCTTGGACGATCATTGTAAACTTTCGATTTGAGGTAACCCCACAAGAAAAAATCACAGAGAGCTAAATCCGGGGATCGCGCTGGCCAAGGAAGGTCACCTCCCGCTGCACTGCTACGATACACTTATTTTTCGAAAAATAACTCTCCACGCAATAAGCTTTCTGTTGCTTTGATAAAATCATTTTGACAACTGAGCTAAATTGAATCAAAAAAAATAGTAGTTTGTTCATCTTCTAACTTTGTTTGAACTTGTCTAATTAGAAGTGCGGCTTCACACTGGGCGATTCAAAATGGGACATAACCGCACTACACCCTGTACCTATTTATATTGGTTTTGGTCTTGCTCTTTTTATTCAATACAGTATGATCTAAGAAATTGCAATTTTAAAATGTGAATCTAGTTAGATTATTCTAGGTTAATTTTGTCAGAAATACCAACAGTAAAAAACCATAAACCTTGGGACACAAATGATCACCATGTTTGCTTGGTTTCTGGCATAATTAAACAGCTAGTTTTACTTCCATAAAATTTCTAATACTAGAAATTGGAAGTATTGTTGTTTTTTGTAAAAAAAAAAATGTTTTTTCTCCAATTGCATTTTCTGCATTTTTCATAACTTCCTAGCAACTCTTGGGCTTTGTGTCGGTCTGTAAAATACATTTGTTGTAATGTGCAAATCTCAGAAACTACTGAATGGAATTTGACAAAAGAATTTACATACGAGATGCATTGTAGATGGTCCCTTATAAATTTATCAACTTTAAACTAGAGGTTCTTGGAGATAGAGACCATGTGCCTGACAACTTTTTACTTCATTGCTTATATGTATCTAGTGGAGACCTAATTTTGATGAAATTTTGTATGTAAATGTGTATTCGCATTTTACATAGTAATTTTTAGTTGAATAATTTCTACTTGAGCCTTGATATTCAAGTAACTGTGAAATTTGGACTAAAAATTGCAAAAATAAGGTGTAGGATTGTAGCCCTTTTAGGGGGTTTAGAAAAACTTGGGGTTAAATTAACAAAGACATAGAGAAAGGAAAATTGTGCTGCTTACCCAGTTGATGAGAAATGTGATGAAGTGAAAAGTGAAAGAGGTTAGAGTTGGTTGTTGGTTCAAGGCCGTCTCCCAACTTGTTTCCAAAACAGCTGATCTCCAAAATTGCAGGGTTGCCAGCTGACTTGGCACGGATTTCTTGGGGTGGGACTTTCACTTTTGTTAGGGTTTAAAAATTACTTCCCTCCACTCTCAACTCGAGCACGAAATGATCAGGAGAGGAAATAGGAGACAGGAGCGGCAACTCAGACATTCACAAGAATTATACATTTTCCCCCCACCAAAATGGCCATTTTTCAACTGGGAGAAGGGACCTATCAACCAAGTAGTGGACTGTATCGGAAAAAAAGTGGACTGTATCAGAAAAAATTAATGTTGGACCAGGACAAGACTCAACATAATACATCAAATATACATGAAAAATGAAAACAACAAATTGACTAGAATGGATAACTAACCTAAGTTAAGGTGGGCAAAAGGAGAAGCTTTCGAACGGGTCTGAGAAGTCTGCGTGCAGACGTTGTAATTTCAACAACATGTACAACACCATCTTGGTGAGGATGTATCTTGGTGATACGAGCAATGGGCCATTGCAAAGGCGCCATATTTTCTGACAAAACTAAAACGACATCACCAACTTTGACATTGTCAGATTGGTGATACCACTTCTGTCTTTGAAGCAGAGTATGCAAGTATTCGTCTGACCAACGCTTCCAAAAGTGTTGGCAGATCTGTGATACTAGAGTCCAGCGAGCAACAAAATTTGATGGTGACAAAGTTAAGTTGCGCTCAGGACGTGACAAAAGAGGCTGTCCAACAAGAAAATGACCAGGGGTAAGTACATCTAAATTATCCACGGTGGGAGATGGAACACCCAATGGTCTAGAATTTAAAATGGCTTCAATTTTCACTAAAACGGTCGAAAACTCCTCATAATGCAGAAGTCGATTGGTCAACACACGAGTCAAGTGAGATTTGACCGACTTCACACTCGCTTCCCACAGACCGCCCGCTGAGGGGTTGGCTGGGGCATTAAAGGACCACTTGATTTCTCGGCTACCTAAATGGTCAACAATGGAGTATTCATTCTCCTGTAAGAAACGACAAGTGTCCTCGATGACATTGGCTGCACCCTTGAAATTGGTACCTTGGTCCGAAAATATCATGGACGGAACAGAACGCCTGGCAATAAACCGGTCCAATGCACCAAGAAAGCAGGCTGTGGAAAGCGAGGTAAGCAACTCAAGGTGAACTGCTTTTACAGAAAAACATACAAAAACGGCAAAATAAGCCTTCAGTGATGGAGCATTCCTACGATACCCATCCTTTATTAAGAACGGACCAGCGAGATCCACCCCTGTATTGACAAAGGGTCGGCACTGGTGGAACCGTGATAAGGGTAGCTCCGCCATCTGAGGCTGAGGAGGCTTGGCAGACAGACGGAAACATGGCAAACATTTAAAAATTATTTTTCGAACAAGGTTGCGCAGGCCAATAATAAAGTATTGACGCAGGATGAGAGTTTGGACAATTTGCGGGCCCCCATGCAATGAATAAATATGAAAATGTCTGACCAGCAATATGGCCATATGACAATTGTTTGGAAGAAGTACAGGATGACGGGAATGAAAAGGCAATGGTGCCTTGTCTATTCTACCCCCCACCCTGAGAACACCCCCATCAAGGAACGGGGACAGCCGAGCCAGTGAATCAGGCAACTGACGCCCAGACTGAACGGCCTCAATCTCTTTAGAGAAATGTCCTGACTGGGTAATCCTCACTAGGGTCAGCTCGGCTTGTACTAACTCATCGGTGGTCAAAGGGCCCACAGGTTTGGAAAGGGCACTGCCCGAACATCGGTGACGCCATCGAAGAATCCAGGCTGTCACGCGCTTGGCCCTAAACAAGGTAGAGAACCTTTTAATAAAACTTAAGTCCTCAGACTCCTGCACAACCTTTGTAACCAATGTGGTAACCTCAGCTGACTTCAGCTCAGGAAGGCCCTCAACGGGTGTGAAAGTACTCATTGGCCAAAAGGAAATTTCCTGCTTTAGGAAAGGTGGACCATTCCACCACAAATCATGATCAACAATAACACTAGGAAAACATCCTCGACTGGCCAAGTCAGCTGGGTTCAACTCAGTTTGAATATGTCTCCACTGAGACGGATCAGTTAATTCTAGAATGCGCACCACCCGATTGGCAACAAACATCTTGAGCAAATGGGGCGGGGTGTGCAACCAGGAGAGGACAACCATAGAGTCCGAAAATAGATACTTGTTTGAAATATTGAGACGGGTAATTAAAGGCTTCAGAGATTCAAGGACTTCAGCCAACATCACAGCTGCGCCCAGCTCTAGTCTTGGGACCGTTACCGGCTTCACAGGGGCCACTCGACTTTTGGCCCTAATTAAATTAATGAGGACCCGCCCATCTGTGCAGACAACGCGCAGATAAACCAGACACCCCATAGCGGAAAGAGAAGCATCTGCAAATGCCACCAATTCCGGAGGAAAAATAAATGTATCCAGAATAAGTCTGGGAATACGAATTGACTCAAGCAGAGGGAGCTCAGAAGCAAACCTCTTCCACTCAGTCAAAAGGTCACCAGGCAAAACCTCATCCCAAGCTAGCCCTCTCAGCCAAATTACCTGGAGAAAAACTTTCATCCAACAGGTGACGGGGCATAAAAAACCCGAGGTATCATAGATTTTGGCAATTTTTGACAATATTTGACGTTTGGTTTGGCAATTGCAATGTTGTTCTACCTTGTAACAAAACATATCCTGGCAAGGGTCCCACTGTAAACCCAATATCTTAATGGCATCAACATCATCAAATAAAGAGTGTGGCCTCTCCAACATGTCCTCTGGAAAATCTCCCAAGACCCCAGAATGCGAACTGGACCACTTCCTCAGTTCAAACTTGCCAGCAGCAAGGAGGGACACTAGTTCATCCCGCATCCCGAGTGCCTCCTCAACAGAAGATGCCCCAGAGACCAGATCGTCAATGTACACCTCACTACTTAGTGCACGGGCAGCCAAAGGGAACCTCGCCCCCTCATCAACAACTAGTTGCTTGATTACTCGCTGGGCCTGAAATGGCGCAGAAGCGACACCAAAACACACACGCTGTATCTCATACTGCTGAATAGGCTGAGATGGATCCTCACGCCATAAAATCTGTTGAAACGGGCTGTCCCTAGGATCTACCTTGATGGCACGGTACATTTGACGAATATCAGCCGTAATGGCAATTTTATTTAAACGGAAATTCAAAATCAGGTCATTTATGTCTGACTGGAGTTTTGGACCAACTAGCAAGGTTTCGTTCAAAGATGGATGGTGGGGACTTGCACGCTCAGCAGGGCTGAAAACAACCCGCACCTTGGTCGTAGAACTAGAGGCCTTCATAACACCATGATGAATCAGAACATAAGTGGATGGCTTTGTGGCTGGGATCATATGTCCCTGATCAACATAATCCTTTAAATTTTCATGATAAAGAGATTTAAATTCTGGTTTATATTCCAGGGAACGCTCCAGTTTTAACAACCGAGACTTGGCATGATTCAAATTATTTCCTAAATCAGGTGGGCGGTCAGCACGAAAAGGCAAACGAACAACATAAGTTCCATCAGGGTCCCTGTAATGTGTGTTCACAAAGTGCTCTTCACATCGGACCTCATCTGGATGGGCTGGAATTTTAACTTGAACCTCTTCCCTTTCCCAAAACTTTCTCAGTTGATCATGCAGTGCTGTGTCCACAGTAGTCACATGAAAGGACTGAGATACAAGGGGGGTATTAGAGTTTACCACTCCCATAACAAGATAACCAAACATAGTAGGAATAAGGGAAGGTTCACCAGACACTACCGACTTTTGTAAGTCCAAAATGCTGGCATAATATTCAGCACCCAATAAAATATCCACTCTAGATGGATGGCAAAAGGTTGGGTCTGCCAAAGCATATCCCGCCAAACTTGACAAAACATGCTTAGGGACAGCAACAGAGGGAACATGACCTGATATTGATGGTAATATGACAGCATCAATAGGAAGGGATCTGCCATCCAGACGAGAAGACAGGGTGCAGGAAACCTGACCTTTCACACGCATGGGTTCAGATTCACCCACACCGGAAACACAGACATTACTTGTCTGGATAGGCAAATTCAAAATATTTACTAAATGGGCAGACACAATGCTAATCATGCTACCAGGATCTATTAACACTCTAACTGGGTGCTGGATTCCAAAGCTGTCCAATATGGACACCAATGCTGTACCCAACAACACCTGACGACTAGGGAGGACTCCTGAGCCAGAAACGTCTCTACACGAGAGGGCAAGATTAACCTCAGCTTGATTAGGTTGATCCGAAACAGTATAAATTGGATTTGAAACAACTGGTTGAGAAACACCCCCACTGGGAGAAATCTCATTAGCAGGCATATCTCTGTGCAACAAGGAATGGTGAGCACGAGATCCACAATGACGGCAACTGAACTTGGTTGAGCATGATGACCTTGAGTGAGGCCCGAGGCAGGCAAAACACAAATGATGGGTCCTCACTGTGTCAAAACGCTCTTGAACAGACATGGCGGCAAATAAATTACACTCAATTAGGCGGTGAGCCTTGGAACAATGAGGGCAGGAAACACCACTGGCAGAACGGGACTGGTTTGACCTAAAGTCAGGTTTGGCAACACTGGATGACCCATTATAGGGTTTGGCAACATTAAATGACCCATTAGAGGGTTTGGCTACATTAAATGACCCATTAGAGGGTTTGGTTACATGGTGAACATCACCCTTGAAACTACTTGAAAACCCTTTATAGGGTCTGGCAACATTGGACGGCAACACATCTGTGGAAATACCTGCAACATCTACTTGGGTAACATACGACCCTCTCACCTCTGGCTTCATAAATGGTTTTTTAACACTAGACCCAGACGAGGCACCCATGAGCTCCGCCACTGAAACCCGTGCCTGAACATAGGTCCGGAGATCAGAATAGGTGGGTATGGATTTTAATGAGATTTTCTCATGCTCAAAAGCCTGTCTAGTTAGAGGGTCTAATGCATTAAGGCCCATGTACAACAGTAAAAAATCACCCTTATCCTGTAGGGAAGTATTTTCCAATGCTTCAACATTTGTGTTGAATTGATCCAGCCACTTCTGTAACTGAACCTCACTGGTTAATGGCTTAAAGGCAAATAATTTATTACAACACTGATGGGCTACAACCCGAGGATTACTAAAACGCTTGACAAGTGAATTATAGGCAACTTGATAGTTTTCAGCCACAAAGGCAATGCTTTGAACACTAGACAGGGCTGACCCCTTCAACAAGGAAACCAAATATGTGTACTTTTCAATAGGTTCTAAACCTGTGTTACTATGGATCAAAGCATCAAAAAGTGACTTAAAAGCAGGAAAAGATTCATAATCCCCCATAAAACATTGAATATTCACTTGAGGCAACTTTGGCTTCATCCTACCATCGTTGGTTGCAACCACCATAGGCTTGACCTCTGAGGTCCCTGTAATGACCCCCAAGACATCAAAATACATAGCTTCAAACTGTTTTGAAACAGAATGAATGGCAATTCTTTCCTCTGTAGTAGGATGAAGAACATTATATTCACAAATAGTATCCTGCACTGATTGAAACTCCTTGAAAGTTGATTCCAGATAAGGCATGGAGGCTCGCATACGGACCAAAAGCAATGGGTCATTTTCCACTTTTGGAATGAGTCCATGGAATTCCTGAACCCTAGTAATTAAACGTTTCCGTCTCTCTACCACCACCTCTACAAGATTCCTGTCCTGGTCACCTGCCATGTTAGATGTAAATATTAAAGGAAAAATGCACTTACTTGGTTGACAACAACAAAAAAAATATGTGCTTTATGAGCCACGTGAAAATCAAAAAAAATCTAACCAAGGGAACCCCTATGACTTAACCAATACAAAAAAAATTTACCAAGGGAACCCCTATGACTTAACCAATACAAAAAAAAATTACCAAGGGAACCCCCAACTTTAAAATTAACTGAACACAAACAACACTGAATTTATGGGTAAAACAAACACAAAAAAAACACTTATATCACAGAAGGATTACATTTGACTCATCACTTTAGCATGATACCCCATGCTTCAAACTTAGGCAGACTTCAAACTTCAACCATGAGGGCAGACTTCAAACTTAGGCAGAATTCAACTTGGCACATTTCCCTAAAAAGGGAACCCCCTAAAAACAGACATACGGCCGCGTGGAAGGACCAAAATGTAGGATTGTAGCCCTTTTAGGGGGTTTAGAAAAACTTGGGGTTAAATTAACAAAGACATAGAGAAAGGAAAATTGTGCTGCTTACCCAGTTGATGAGAAATGTGATGAAGTGAAAAGTGAAAGAGGTTAGAGTTGGTTGTTGGTTCAAGGCCGTCTCCCAACTTGTTTCCAAAACAGCTGATCTCCAAAATTGCAGGGTTGCCAGCTGACTTGGCACGGATTTCTTGGGGTGGGACTTTCACTTTTGTTAGGGTTTAAAAATTACTTCCCTCCACTCTCAACTCGAGCACGAAATGATCAGGAGAGGAAATAGGAGACAGGAGCGGCAACTCAGACATTCACAAGAATTATACATAAGGTCTATGACTTGCCAATACAGAATTTTATATTGGATCTAGAATGTTTAAAAAAAAAAAACACAGTAATCTTCCATAAAAAAGAAATTTGAAAAAATCAGTTAAGGGGTTTTGGAGATACAAGTGATCTAGTATAAAATCTTGCAATTGTATACAATGTGAACCTATTACGAGGAAGTATTGTGTCCATAATTGGCAGTGTATTTATTGTGTGTATACTTATCCTAACATTGGTGACCAACTGAAATAACAGTTACACACCAATCCATGTTTTTCAGGCCACAAATCAGAGATTTACTGACTATCCATGTAGTTGAAACTCAATGACCATTGCAATAGGTTTTTGGTCTAGTTTTTATTTAAGTTCTTTTTGTAATCTAATACTCTTGGCTTGCACATAGACTATGTGGACAGATTTCACTCTCTACTTTGTGTGTCCAGGAACCATATATTATGTAGATGTGCTCCAAGTTTCATGTGGACCTTTGTTTTATAGGTAGCTATAATTGACTCTCATTGAATCCATGAGAATAACTGCAATAATGTCATTTGTGAGTCAAACTATGTTGTGTGAGAAAAAAAAAATCATTTGTAATATATAAGAATCTATTCTTCCAGCCAACTTTGTTTTCTCAACAAGTAAGAAATAAATGGGTTGACTTTCGAATGAAGAAAGATGCCAGAAAAAGGCGGACAGTTGAAGATCATGGGGCTAATAAAATGAGATTGAACATAATGAGAAGAAACAGAATTTTACCTATGGAATTGCAGGTAATTATTAATTTTCATAATAAGGTTGTTATTTAAATGACAGCTAAGAAACTGATGACTAATTTTAGGTATGTATGTCTTTGGGCATGGTATCCCAACAACTCCAGACCTCACTCAGCAAATGCTACAAAGCAACTCCTGGACTCATAAATATGGGATGTTTTGAACCACCCAGCACATTTCTCTGACCTGGCACCTTCAGATAACCACTTGGTCACCACCCTGAAGATGCACATGGGTTGAAAAAAGTTTCAGCTCAGATTTAATCAGTTTTGGTTTTAAATCCTTCAGATAAAAAAATAGACAATTACAGCACAGAACTCAATTTTTCCAAAACTAGAAAAAAAAAAAAAATACTAAGTGGAGCAGCTTGATGTACACATAAATATTATTCAGTTCTTACTCCAATCAAGAGTGTTAGGGTAGTATACTATGTATGTACAATTGTACATGTTTTTGATGGGTATCTGATTTTTGGCATTGGTTTCATTTAAATCCTTTCTTTTACCATGCTTAATTTCAGAAGAAAAAAATCCATATTAATACAATAATTATAACTCTTAAGTGGATTTGTTCTCTCTCATAGTATATAGGATAAAGTACCTACTTATTCTTATTTACTTGTATTTTTTTCTCTCCAGGAAGCAGCATTTGAAGATGTTAAAGCTCAGCCCAGGGATTCTTCAGAGAGACGTCTTCAAGGTCGTTGTGTTTTAACATCTCGTCCCAGAGGTGTTGTGTTTAGGTGGAGGCTTAGTAGAATAGTATTCAGACACTTGGCTGATTATAACAAACTGTCAGGCGTTCAAAGAGCCATGTGGTAAATTTAGTGTTATTGAAGTCCTAGTAAAAACTTCTACTGAATTTGTAGTTGTCTAGAGATGGCCTTAAATAACATATTCTCATTTTAACAGACTATTCTGATGTTAAGAGTGATCTTTCAGAACATAGTAGAGTTATTGTATTACACAAGTATAAAGGTGAACCCTTTGACCCAATAAATAATACAAACATAACCAAATCTATGTACCTCAATTCTTTATTCAATCATAGTTTATTGGTTTATTAAATGTATCAGAAAAGTTCTTTGATGTATCAAGTAATAAATAATGTATTTACATTGAAGTGCAATGTTCTTCATTAAGTATTTTGACTTATATCATTATCTAATAAACTTATTCCCATTTTACACAGTATAATACAGAGGTACAAAAATTTCTCCTCTTTGATGTACCCTTGTATATAAGTTAAAGAAAACATAACAAAAAAATATATCCATTACAATGACTGACAAACAAGTGTTAATAAGACAAAGCAAACTTTTCCTGACCATGAAATTATATTACCAAATATAATAAAAATATTGTCTTATTTATAACATCCAATTAGGATTATTATTCCAGCAGTAAGCCCAATATATATTATGTGGTTAAAATTTCAGATGGGAGGATGGGTTAAAATTCAGAAAGACAGCTTGTCATATCCTGGATGGTCTTCAAATCCACAACCAATAGATTTACAATATCACCTTTACCACTGAGCTACAGGGACAGAATATAATGATAAAAGCCTGTTATAGATACTACCTATATTTTGAATATTAATGAGTCAAAATAATAATCAACAAGCCAACATCTGGCAATACAATAAATTATATAATGTACTCTAGCCTGATATTACAGGAAGGTATCAAAAAATGTGAGTCCCTGAAAAGATTACTTGCTTCATTCAGATTAACACATAGCAAACTTTATAGTCTCAGTCACAAAAATTTCATGATTCCATGAGATCACAAACATCTTGGATTTCTCATTCTTTCTTTTTCTCTGCCAGAATAGCATTGTGGAGTCTTGAAACATCATTCTCAACAAGTTCAGGTAAAAGTAATCCATTTTCATCAAAATAATTAGCAACTGATTTTGTAAACTGTTCAGATCGGACAATACCAGTTTTTGTGTCTTTGTACTGCAGAACCAGATTGTACATGTCATCATACCTAGGGGAAGTAAAGAAAAAACAATTAATTAAATTTGGGCTGTGGTAATAACAAACAACTAAGCCTAATCTGACTATATAAATGGTTTCTGCCTGTCTGGCTGGGGGATGTTATAAACAGGGAGAAAATCAGTGTCTTGTTTAAGGACTATAAACAGAGAATAGACTAGTCAACCCTAACAAGCAAAGCTTGCAGTTTACCATGGGTTTAATAGCTTATAAAAAAAGCCCAAGTTCTCATGATGGTTGATTGCACATAGAAATATGTGGTTATAAACCAGTCAACTTTTCAACTTAAGTTGGATAGAGACCATCCTCAATTCCCCAGCTGTAACCAGGCTGGCTACAACAACATGGTTTCTATCCTAATCTGTCAATTGGTCATCCTTACAGCCCTTCACATGGATATGGGGTTATAATGTTTTGATGTTCATTACAGTGACAATTATGCATATAGAGACATGGTGACATATTAGTAGTGTTCTATTATTATTTATTTTTAAATTTTTCCTAATTTAATTTTAAAATTTTCTTTCTCAAATTATGAAAATGTTAACTAAAATAAAATGTAAAAATCTTACTTTTTCAAATAAGAGCTGGCTTCCCATACCACGTGGTCTTTCTTAGCCACAGCAAATATTCCCTTTTCTTTATAGGTGGTGTAGAGTGTTAGAATTCCCATCATGAGAAAATAGGTACTAACACACATGATAAGAACAGGTCTGAAATGAGCAAAATTTACATTATTTGATTAGATGTTTGAATGTGTTACTGAATTTTTGACATGGTTGGATGATTATGTATATGTGATGTTTATTTCACTCTGCACAGATTTTGAAGCCAAGTTTCTGTCAGTATTAAATATTGGCATTAAGATATTGGATTTTACTTTTCAGGGGGAGGCTTCATATTAGTCTCCTTTAATTTCATTTCCAAATGAATAGTCAATGTGATCCCCAAGTATTATTCAATTGGTTTTACAAATTACCTTGATTGAGGAAAAGGATAGAGATGATCCCAAAGCAAAGCAAACATTGCAACTGATACAGCAATACCACATATGAGGAGGCGTCCATCCATTAATCTAAAGCATTCAGCATAGTTGTACTTCTTGATGAGAACCTAGAAAATAATATAAATAACATGGTAGAGAAGAAGGTGAGCTGTTGTGATTCACAATAATTTAATTTAAAGTGAAATCTTTGGTCAAGTCTCATTGTCCTGATTCAGGACCATTCTGTTGTTGAAGACACTTTAATGTGTCTCAATTTAAATAAGTTACAACTCAAGATGGTACCAACTTTGCAGTCACATACACCCCCAAAACTGATGTTCTATTATTTTATTTTTGAATACACATTTTTACTTGAAATGATAAATTATAAGTACTTACTTCTTTTACAGAATCATCAAGAGCATTTTTCACAGCTGAACCATCCCATTTGTTGACAATTATTACAGGTTTCTCCTGAAAGAGAAAATATTATGGTAGAAGTTTACTTTAGATAGAAAGCTCTAATACTGTGATTTTCGGACTGATTCAGGTGCACAAAATGTAAACAATCAAAGGTCTATTTTCTAGGTAGTTTTTTTAAGTTCACTTTTATGGCCCCTCAAAATCATGATCATCAATTATCTTGTAAACTATAGGGGACATTAAAAAAGTTCTCAGCGTTGACCCTCCCTCAATTTGTGCTGAATTGTTTTTGCTTGTTTGTTTCTCAGTTATATTGTAGGAGTAGTTTTCAGGTACCTATGAAGATCATTATATGAGGGGATGGAGTCATTTGGGCAGCAACTAATTTGCAAGGAACATTCTATTAGGTACCTATTCATGATGTTGATTTTGATAACTCACCTCAGTTGATTTCTCAGACTTGCTAGACATTTTTCCTATGCAGAATGAGATGTAAAGCCTATTATAGAACTTGCAATAAAAAAATAAAATTAGCCTGGATTTTTTCTACAGTAAGGATACGCAGATTTATAGAAAGTAGAAGGTAAGAAACTAGAAAACCAGCATAAGCATACGGAAAAAGCTTATTAATTCAAACTTTTTTGAATATAATAGATATTGGATTTATTAAATATTGATTATGATGTGATAATTTGCTATATTCTTGATTGCGTATTGAAGTTTGGAGCCGCGTTATCACAAAATCAGAACAATCAATCACGAGCCGCTGTTTTTGTTTTAAAACACGTAAACAAAAACGTGGGACCTTCTAATATTAAACGGTAGAAATCTGTTCAATGCAATAGAAATCTGTGATGTAGTGCATAAAATTCCTATTTATCTTTTCATTTATCAAATATCAACAATCAACATGCTTGTTTAAAAATTCTGGAATATCAGGATCCTTGTCATCCTAAAGGATCCTTGCCATCCTAAAGGATCTTTGTCATCTTTGCCTTTAACTACAAAAAGAGACACTACTAGCATATGGATAGTTCTCTTAAATTCACATGTGGAAATTCTTGCATCTGTAAGTGAAAATATCAGCTAAATCATCATGGTTCGACATAATAATCAACTTCCCAACAATCTTCCTCAACTTCAGAACCTAATCAAAAGGGATCCCATTTCCTACAAAGATGAGGTAAGTACCTATGTTTTATCTATGTTCCTGCCCTTTCTGTTCATGTCGAGCATACTTTAAAGTTGCATTAAGTCTTAAAATACACTTTCAGTCTAAATAATGAATGCATTTTTTTAGACTTTTTTCATTCAATAAATAACCTCAGTAGATTGATTCATAAGTTGGCAAGTTTCAGTAGTTGTGTGACATCACAAAAGTGATGAACACAAAAATATGATAACTTTTAATTTTCATTTAATAACTAAGCTGGTTCCTAGGAATTTTTCATTCAAAACCAGGGACAGTTTTGTTTTAAACACATAAACAAAAATGTGGGACCTTCTAATAGTAACCAAGTACCCAAGTATTTTTCAACAGGTACTTAAATAACCAGTTCCAATCTTCTACTTCTAATGCTGAACTAGTACTTATGTCTTGGTTCCTTAATTAGCTGGCCTTGTTGTTTTGTTGATTTTTCTTTTTCTTTTACAGTTTCTTCAACAACAGAGGCATTTTGAATCCTTACTGTCAGTATTTTGTCTTCAACCTAGCAAGTACAACAAGAGTTTAGATGAATTGATAATGTTTATGGCTCAGGTAGCCCAATGTTATCCCACAAGTCTTTCTTGCTATGCTCAACAACTAATGGAAGTTCTGAACTCTCACAATACAATTTTGGACTCCAATATGAGAATGGTAAAAAAAAATTGAAAATAGATACTAAGGGCAAAATTAATAGACATTTTTGTAATACATCTGTTGCTCTAAGTCTCAGATTGCATACTGTCTTAGATGGGGTCTTGATTTTGTCTATCAATTTTACCCAGTTTTCACCATCTTAGACAGTACCCAATCCAAGACTTGAGCTCTACAGAGTTATTACAAAAATGTCTATTAATTCTGCCCTAAGTTTACCCTAAATCTATATCAGTTTCTATATTCAGATTAAATAAAAATATTTCTTGTTACCTGTACTTGGATGGTTGAATTTGTAAGTCAAAACCTTACAAATGACAATACAAAGCATGAGCTGCAGAAGTCACATTTTATTATTTCCTAATAAATTTCTCAGATACAAATGATATTATAATAATTACTGTTTAATTGGGAATCCAGAAAGTTTACTAAATAAGCCAAGTTGCCAAATGCTGCTAGCATAAATTTCTCTAATAGGTCTTCTTTTGAAAATTGACTGTGTGGTATTGATTCTCTAGTCAAGATATCCAACAAATGAAATGGTGCTAGTTCTTTAGAATAGACTTGTGAGGTTCTTTTGATATAGGAAGGTATTGTTATTATTAAAAAATAAAAAATCAGCCAAACTCTGAAATAAATTCTCATCACATTATACTCAATACAAAATATGTATATTCAAGAAAAGCAAAATAGAGTTTCATCAAGGGTGATGATAATGCCTAAGGCATTCTCCACCAAAATGATTTAATCCAAATAAAAAGCATGTTTGTGAAAAGAAAAAAAAAAAAATTAAAAAAAGGTTTAGTTTTACAAAAACATAGAACAGTGATTTTCATAACCTTTTTCTCATAAAACATTGGTGGAACATTGAATACACCAGTTCTCATTTTATCACTGAAGTTATGTAATGTACAGCCAGGTTAGGACTAGGATGGGTGACCATTCACATTTTTTCAAACTTTATTTATGTACTTGTGTTTTTTCTTTCAGACTTTCTGCAAAGCTCTCATCTTGTTGAGAAACAAAGGTCTTCTGACTCCCATAGATCTTCTACCTTTATTTTTTGGACTGCTCAGGTGCCCAGATAAGCCATTGCGAAAATTTCTTGAAACTCACATCATAACAGACATTAAGAACATCAATGCCAAACACAAGAATGCTAAGTTGAACACAGTAAGCTTACATAAATATTATAATATTGTAAAATGAGTGAAAATAACCAAACTAATTGTTTCAGATCCAAACAACTTAATGTAGTAAACAATGTTTCTGTGACTGGCTAAGTTTAACTTTTAAACTTTTCTTCAAATTATGTCTTTTTACTAAGGGTGTGCCTATACCTAATAAATAAAATAATACAAATAAATTTATGTATAGGTGGCAATTTTTTTTTGTTCAAATTTCCTGTTGATTAAATTTGCAAGATAGACATAATGACAATGTTTTGAGGTGTCATGACTTGAGATTAATGAACCCATATTTGAGAGAGTAAATTCTCAAAAGCAGCCTTAGTTACTCCATGCCTTATCTCATCCAAGAAGAGTTTAGTATAAAAAACAACCTTTGGAATCTAAAAATCAAAACACAACCCCTGAACAAACAATAAATTATCAGTCTAGAAATGATATGTGGGTACTTTTCAATAATAATACTTTGACCCTTCTCTTCCACAGACACTGCAGAACTTCATGTATGAGATGCTGAAGGACACCAATTACCGGGCTGCCAAGATGTCTCTTTCCATAATGGTTCATCTCTACAAGAAAAATGTGTGGCGAGATGCCAAGACTGTGAATGTGATTTCCACTGCTTGCTTCTCCAAGTCAGCTAAGGTTGTTATTAGTATTCTTTTGTCTGGCTAAGGTACAATAATCAGTGGGTAAATTACCATACCCCTGATTAGCCTACCTATGGAACAGGTGAATTCTTGAAAATGCTTAAGGAAGGTATCATGTTCTCACAATGGTTGTTTCCTCAGACTCTTTGGTTCTCTCGACCAGTACAAGTCAATGATTTTGTTAGTTAACTTAGCTAAAAACATTATACCTATCAATTTTTCATCACTTCAAAAAATTGTACTAGATCTGCAATTAATTACCCTCACTGCACCCCTGCAATGTTTTTATAATAACAGCAAATCTATGTACATTTCTACTGTTTAAGTATTTCTTTAGAAAAACGAGTAAAAGTATGTTATACTTTAGTTAATATAAAATACCTACAAAAAAAAAAATATTTAAAAAAAAGGAACCTAAAATATCATTTCAATTTGACTTCATGATTAAAGCTGGTATTATTAAACCTCTAGGTGTTGACAGCGGCGCTCAAGTTTTTCCTCACAGCAGACGAGACTGAAATGAAATCTGATGAGGAGGACTCTGATGATGAGGAGACAATCAAGGAGATTAAGCTGGCCAACAAGTACAACAAGAAAACCAAGAAGCGAACCAATCAGCTGGACAAAGCTAAGAAGGTATAACTATTTACTCTTGATATATGTATGTGAAAAAAATATTGCACTTAATATTTCCGTGATTTTTTATTAATGTATGTGAAATAATTATTGTACTTAATATTTCCGCGATGTTTTATAAATGAAATATCCTTGTTTAAAAAAATAATAACATTCACATGGTACTAGAAGTTTAAAACCAATCTCTTTTATTATTATTGAACATAATTAAATAAGTGATTGATTGAATGTTATGTACCTTTGGATGAGAGAGTATTGAAATTCGCTGAGAGTCTTGACAGAACTGGCACACACACACTTACCATTTAAATATTTAAAAGTTTGTGAGGAGTAGGCATCTAATCATGAAGTTTGTGAAGAGCTGGTTGACATAGAAAAATCACGTGTTTTAACTATCACTAGAATTTTATTTACTAGAATTTAGAACAAAAACATGGAGTAGACCAGCAGTCTGGCTGGGGGACTATAAACAGGGAGTAGAGCAGCATTTGCTTGGTTCTGGGGGGCCCTTGTCCATTATTAGCCTCCTTGTAAAGACAGTGGTAGAAGTGCTGAGTCATTCCTCCACTGTCTGGCTACCATCATACTCGATGACGCCACCCTATGATATGTGATATGAAGGACAAGTCTCTATTAGTTTTTTCAAGATTCAAGATCAAACACCTCGGCCGAGGTGTGAAGAACGCCTATACAAAGAAAGAGACAGCCCGGCAGAGTGTAAGGTTACGGAAAACATAGTTCCCATGCATTTCATGTACTTTCAGCCAGCGAAAAGTGCAACATGAATTTCAAAAATTGCAATATTTATTGCAGAAATGGACTCTATAGAAAATGTGTATCAAAATTTCAGAACATTCGAAACAAGAAGAACCGCAAGTCCAAGGACAAGGTGTACCACTTCTCCGCTCTGCAGCTCATCCACGACCCCCAGGGGCTGGCAGAGAAGCTGTTCAACCAGCTGGAGAAACGCCACGAGAGGTTTGAAGTGAAGCTGATGAGTCTCGATGTGATCTCCAGATTGGTTGGTCTGCACAAACTCTTCCTGTTCAACTTCTACCCCTATGTACAGCGCTTCCTGCAACCCCATCAGAGAGGTATTATTGCTCACAGCTTACTCAATAATAATTTAAAAATAACCCTCTACTTTCAGAGTGGAATTCTTAAATTCTCTTTGAGAGAGGGGCCGAAAGTTACTATATCTCGAATTTTGTACATTAGATTTTCACTTTTATTGTATCCAATTTAGTGTTCTTCCGAGTTATGACCATAGTTTAAGGTCCATCTTTCAAAAATGACATTCCCATACTTTTGTATTACAACTTGGCAATAAAAGTAATAATACATAATAAGTTTTTCGAGTGTATTCATGTCTCTTTACACTTAGCTTGTCCATGGTGAGAGAGGGGGATGTACAATGCTTGATATGCCATGTTCTTGATGACTCAAAGAATGTTTGGTTCTGCTTGTATAGTGTGCCATCTGTGCTGTGCATGATTCTAAAATTAATTTAAGAGCATGGTTTACCAGTTATAAGTTTTACTCTTTGATATTATTGCCGCCAGCATCATTGGTTCATTACCAGATGCTGCTCAGATGAAGGAAATTTTTTATTTATAAAAAATGTTATCATCTTGTTGATTATAGTAAATGCTTTTTTTCTCACGATTTAACTAGCTGCTTGATTAATTACTAGCAAAGCTTGATTTTTCTCTGCTATTAATTTTTCTACACTTACCTGCAGAATTATCCACCCCTCTTGCTATTTTTTCATAGAATAATTTTAAATACAAAAAGTTATGTTGAAATTAGTCCATAAAAAAATACATGCACTTTTATGGAAAAACAGCAAGTGGGCGGATAATTCGAGACAAAACGTTGTGCGGCATTGCGCAACAAAATGTTGCAGTAGGATTCTGGCTTAAGTGTAAATTAAATAATAAGTTGTTTTTTTACTATAGTTTTGTTTGTACTTTTTTAGAACTGTCTTATTATTTTATCATCGGCTCACAAACTTAAAGTATAATCTTATTTAGTGCATTTTCTCTTGATATTAATAATTCCTACTTAATGGTGATGTAATTTTATGAAACTACTAAACCAGGTAAGGATGTGCTTGTATTCATTTCCTTTTGTATTTACTTACTAATGGGCTTTTCTTGCTATTTTTACTTCTCTATTTTTTGGTGAAATATGTAATTTTATTATTTTCTTTGCTCCATTTACTAATCTATTTTTTCTGGTACATACTTTATAATAAAATCACATTGTTGGTCTTTCTTTGCACGCCTAGGTGTTGGTAAAAATATTTAAAAACCACTTTTACACACTATATAATTTGAATGTTTGTTGTATTTTATTACAGAGGTTACCAGACTGATGCAGTTTGTAGCTCAAGCATCTCACGATCTTGTGCCACCAGATGTAAGTACAACAACAGATTTATTCTGTCTTTTATCAATTATGTGTATTCATTGTTGGTAGATTTCTGTTCACGCCGGACGAAAGCCAGTTCGCGATACATTTACATTACATTATTTCCGAGGGTTTTAAAAGAAATTCCTATGTACTGCGTCAATTATTGATATTGCACTATATTTATTGAACCTATTTTATTTAAGCCCAGACATCGTTACAAAGACACTCTGAAATCAGATATAGATAAGAGAGGGTTTACTCTAGAAGTAATCTTCAAGTAAGGAGCTTGAAGACAAAATAGTTTTTCAGGAGAGTTGGCGACGTTTTAGCCCGAGTGACAGGAGACATGAGAGCGGGCATTTTTCTCACACAAATATTGTCTCTAGCAATCCAGAAAGGTGTTCTCTCTGGATTGCCAAAGTCAAAAACTTTGTGTGACTTTACTTGAATAGAATGTGAACAAAATAAAATATAATTTAATGAAATTGAGAGGGACCAGAAATATAATAATAGACTATGGTAGAGAGGCTTTGTCCATCGACCCGTTACGACGGAACGAAACCGGTTTGATTGATTATTTAATTATTTTACTTTACCTTCCTCTTCAGGTGCTCGAACCCGTGCTCCGCGCTCTGGTGAACAACTTCGTCACGGAACGCAACTCCTCGGACGCGATGGCCATGGGTCTGAACGCGATCCACCAGCTGTGCGCCCGCGCCCCGCTCGTCATGAGTCCGGACCTGCTGCAGGACCTGGTGGGCTACAAGAACTACCGGGAGAAGAGCGTGATGATGGCTGCGCGCGCACTCCTCCACCTGTACCGCGTGAACCTGCCCACGCTGCTGCACCGGCGAGACAGAGGCCGGCCCACCGAGGCCAGCATTGAGCTCAAGGTATTATCAAGCTCAAGGGTTGGGTGGAAGAGATTGCCACTGGCAATAACCCCGCCCTTTAGGTAGGACATTTCTCTCTTTTTTTTCTTTCTTGTATATTTGTTTAATCTTTTTGTTTTTCTTTATATTTTATTGTGTTCTACTGTATATATTTTTTGTTCTACCTAATAAAGCTTTTAAAAAAAAGGTATGTGTTGTCCTTGTCTCACAAGAAACCAAGGCTAATACAATCAAACCTGGATGTAAGAGAAAAAATCCAGGTCCAATTTACCTCTCTTCAGTGTTATTATTATTATTATAGAAAGCTTTATTGGGTAGAACAAAAAATATATACAGTAGAATACAATGAAATATAAAGAAAAACAAAAGGATTAAGCAAATATACAAGAAAAAAAAAGAGAATGAAGTTAATGGCCTACCTAAAGGGCGGGGTTATTGCCTGTGGCAATCTCTCATCCAACCCTTGTCCTACAAGAAACCAAGGCTAATACAATCAAACTTGGATGTAAGAGAAAAATTTCCAGGTCCAATTTACCTCTCTTCAAGGTAAAATAACCTATTTATAAGAGAAATCTGGATAAAAGAGAGAGAAAAATTCCAGTCCCTTGAGTTTTCTTATCCCGGTTCGACTGAACTATGACTAATTTGTCAGAAAGGCTCCTTTCATGGGTACGTCCAGATGGCTCCTTTCATATCCATATGATAGTTAAATATTGAAATGAGAGTTCTGAAAAAGAAAAAAAAGTGGGCGGAAAGGAGAATTGCAAATTTGGCATATTGAATAAACCAGTTTCCGGGGCATAGTGAAATAAGTTTCCGGGAAATAGTAAAAAAAAAAACGTCGAATATAGATAGCAAAATGATTCTCATCCGTCGGGAATTCGAATCCATTCGCGGACGCACTTTTGGCTTACTTCTGTAGTTAAAAGTGACGTTAAAGCCAAATAAATAAACAATAATTAGAAAAAAGTCATACACCAAATCATCTTGGAAGTAATTTCACGTCCAGAATGTCTGACTTCACAATAGGTAAAGGTCTTTCAGAGTTTGGATTTGATCACTATTTAGAAACATGCAAGCTTGTTGGCTGACAAGTGGGTAAAGCGGCCTTTCAACCCCTAGCTTGTGGGTTCAAGTCCCACAAGGGGGAAAATATTCCCAAGCTAGCTGGATGTCTATATTCTATCATTTTCTCTCGGAAAGGTTACCCCAGCAGTTGAAAGTCTCTTATTTAGAAAATTATTTTGTGTTCACAGGTGAGACAGTACGGAGAAGTTGACGCCAAGGAGTATGTCCCGGGTGCCGAGGTACTCATTAGTAATAAGAGCAAGAAGAAAATAGCACATGATCCTGAACCCGAACCAGAGGCCAATGACCTCAGTGATAGTGACAGTGGCAGCTGGGTCGACCTCTCTGATAATGAGGATAGTGATATTGAAATAGATAGTGACGAAAGTGAAGATGACAGTGGCGAGAGTAATGATGAAGTGGAGGAAGAAGAGTCCACTGATGGAGAAGAAGAGGAAGAAGAAGACACTAGTGTTGTAGAAAATGAAGAAAAGAAAAGTAATGAAACAGAATGTGATGAGCCACCGGCCAAAAAAGCAAAAGAGACCGCTGAAGCCAAAGGAGATTCAACTAAAGGGAGTGCCAAAAAGAAGACCAAACTGCAGCGGAAGAAAGAAAAAATGCTGAAGCTGAAGATGTCCGACATGAACAAAGAGGTCATCGTGCAAGATCGCAAGGAGAAAGCGGAGCAAGTATCTCTCACGAGAATTCTCACCGACGAAGATTTCCAGCGAATAGAGTCGGCCCAGGCCAAGAAAGTGAAGACGGGATTCAAAGCGCTGCAGCTGGGCAAGAAGAGAAAGCACAACGCGGCCCTTGAGCAGGAGGAGGCGAAGGGGGAGCTGGTGAATATCGGCGACATCGAGAACATCTACAAGAGGAAGAAGCATGACAAGGAGACCCGTCTGGAGAGCGTGATGAAGGGGAGGGAAGGGAGAGAGAAGTGGGGGTACTCCAAGAACAGAGTGAACCCTCACGCGAGTACCACGAATAAGGAGAAGAGGAAGGAGAAGAACTTCATGATGGTAAGACACAAGGTGCGAGGCAAGATAAAGAGAAGTTTCAAGGACAAACAGATCGCGCTGAGAAATCATCTGATCAAGCAGAGGAGAATGAAGTGAGATTCCTCCAACCACGAGCCCTATAAATAACATCAGTTAAATAATCAACTGACCTCATGAGCTCGATTGATTATTATGTAGTAGTCTCGTAACCTGGAAGTTGCCGGTTCCAGTCAGAAGCATGGAGTACAGTAGTAAGGCGGGCTTGAGTAATAGTAAAATTATTATTGCGATTAAACCAGTTATGGTAACATTTACTTGAACAATTATTTATTATCATCCTACACCACATACATTGAACCCCTATGAGTACGGAAGCTGGAAGTAGCTAACAGAGTTAATTTTGATTGACATTGGGGTTTAGAGAATATAAAGACTTCTTGAATTAGTGAGAACAAAACTTGTTGCGTGTCGTCTCACGTTAATGTGAACTTTGAATCCATTACCTTACTTGCACTTTTCTATCAGTATGTATGTAAACCACTTTTTATTCTGCTTTATAGTTTGTTCGATGGAGTGTCAAAGAAATTATTATTATACTTTTATACAGAAATATAAAAGATAATTTTCATTATTTTACCCACTGTCATAATAACTTGTTATTTTACTTACTGAAAATGTATTCAAATAAGTTATTCCATATCCTGGAATTGAAAATATATTTTATTGAATAATCATTGATCTGTATTCTTATTTCCAAAGTGGCTGTTCTTCCGGTGCTCATTTCTCACACAGTAGACATAGTTTGTGTTTTTTCTTGCCTAGAAATGTCTATGATTTTTTTTTTAAATCGCTAGGTTGCAAAAAAGATTGCGATATGAAAACACTAAGTATCTCGAACTCTATTAAATCCACTCGCCTCTTAGTTACGAACATGTCGCTCTACCGAACCTGCAATGAAGGTCTCTGGAACAAATGTTGAAAATAGTGTTATATAATATTTGCAATCTTAATTGTGATTCGATGCGTGTAGCCTGATTCTAAATTAGGTCCAAGTTACAGATATTCCTATAGGTGCATAAGTATAGTTCACAATACATGTACACTTAGCATGAATATCCAACAAAATGATAATATATTCAGGAGAAAACCGTTGACTTCTTATTCGGATTAGTTTCCGTACTTTCATAAAAGTAAGTCTTATCAACCAATTTCTTTTAAACTTAGAAAAAAAGGAAAGAGATCCCACAAAAACATAAATGTAAAATAAAGGCCAAGTTCCTAACCAAAAATGTTGGCCCTTAAAAGTATTGAGATCTAAATTAGGTCCAAGTTACAGATATTCCTGTTAGGTCCAAGTTACTGTTTTATTAGGTCCAAGTTACTGTTTTATTATTACAATAAATAAATACATTGAATTGAATTGAATTGAATTCCTATAGGTACATTAAGACTGAACAAAATATCTAGGAACTCCCTAGAACCGTATATGGAAAATTAGAAATAATGTTTTACATATATTCAGTTTTATCTTCAATGTTTTAAATTTTCACTTGGCAAATTTTCTTTAATTCTATTGGTTCTTAGTGTGTCTGAGCTGTTTTTTTTTTTAAACTTAGGTGGGGGGTTTGGTTGGTGGTCCCCCCTCGGCATCCTCATCTCCCCTTATAGCCGATCCCTTTCCTCCAGAAGATTTCTTGTACCGGTAATTTTGTTTTTGTTTTTTTTTGTTAGTTTCTTGATGTTTTGATGTGCTTGAGGATACTTTGAATTTTTCTTACACTGGTAATTTTGTTTTTTTTTTTTTTAGTTTCTTGATGTTTTGATGTGCTTGAGGATACTTTGAATTTTTCTTACACTGGTAATTTTGCTTTTTTTTTTTTTTTAGTTTGTTTCTTGATGTGCTTGAGTTACTTTTAATTTTGGGTGGGGGGTTTGGTTGGTGGTCCCCCCTCGGCCTCCTCATCTCCCCTTATAGCCGATCCCTTTCCTCCAGAAGTTTTCTTGTACCGGTAATTTTTTTTTTTTTTTTTTTCTTGATGTTTTGATTTGATTGAGGTGTTACTTTGAATTTTTCTTATACTGGTAATTTTGTTTTTTTTTTTTTTTTTGTTAATGTGCTTGAGTTACTTTTAATTTTGGTTGGGGGGTTTAGTTGGTGGTCCCCCCTCGGCCTCCTCATCTCCCCTTATAGCCGATCCCTTTCCTCCAGAAGTTTTCTTGTACCGGTAATTTTGTTTTTGTTTTTTTTTTTTTTTTTTTAGTTTCTTGATGTTTTGATGTGCTTGAGGATACTTTGAATTTTTCTTACACTGGTAATTTTGCTTCTTTTTTTTTTTTTAGTTTGTTTCTTGATGTGCTTGAGTTACTTTTAATTTTGAGTGGGGGTTTGGTTGGTGGTCCCCCCTCGGCCTCCTCATCTCCCCTTATAGCCGATCCCTTTCCTCCAGAAGTTTTCTTGTACCGGTAATTTTTTTTTTTTTTTTTAGTTTCTTGATGTTTTGATTTGATTGAGGTGTTACTTTGAATTTTTCTTATACTGGTAATTTTGTTTTTTTTTTTTTTTTTGTTGATGTGCTTGAGTTACTTTTAATTTTGGTTGGGGGGTTTAGTTGGTGGTCCCCCCTCGGCCTCCTCATCTCCCCTTATAGCCGATCCCTTTCCTCCAGAAGTTTTCTTGTACCGGTAATTTTGTTTTTTTTTTTTTGTTAGTTTCTTGATGTTTTGATGTGCTTGAGGATACTTTGAATTTTTCTTATACTGGTAATTTTGTTTTTTTTTTTTTTTTTTGTTGATGTGCTTGAGTTACTTTTAATTTTGGTTGGGGGTTTAGTTGGTGGTCCCCCCTCGGCCTCCTCATCTCCCCTTATAGCCGATCCCTTTCCTCCAGAAGTTTTCTTGTACCGGTAATTTTGTTTTTGTTTTTTTTTTTTTTTTTTTTAGTTTCTTGATGTTTTGATGTGCTTGAGGATACTTTGAATTTTTCTTACACTGGTAATTTTGCTTTTTTTTTTTTTTTTTTAGTTTGTTTCTTGATGTGCTTGAGTTACTTTTAATTTTGGGTGGGGGGTTTGGTTGGTGGTCCCCCCTCGGCCTCCTCATCTCCCCTTATAGCCGATCCCTTTCCTCCAGAAGTTTTCTTGTACCGGTAATTTTTGTTTTTTTTTTTTGTTAGTTTCTTGATGTGTTGATGTGCTTTAGTTACATTTAATTTGGGGTGGGGGGTTTAGTTGGTGGTCCCCCCTCGGCCTCCTCATCTCCCCTTATAGCCGATCCCTTTCCTCCAGAAGTTTTCTTGTACCGGTAATTTTGTTTTTTTTTTTTTTTTTTTAGTTTCTTGATGTTTTGATGTGCTTGAGGATACTTTGAATTTTTCTTATACTGGTAATTTTGTGTTTTTTTTTTAGTTTGTTTCTTGATGTGTTGATGTGCTTGAGTTACTTTTAATTTTGGGTGGGGGGTTTAGTTGGTGGTCCCCCCTCGGCCTCCTCATCTCCCCTTATAGCCGATCCCTTTTCCTCCAGAAGTTTTCTTGTACCGGTAATTTTGTTTTGTTTTTTTTTTTGTTAGTTTCTTGATGTTTTGATGTGCTTGAGGATACTTTGAATTTTTCTTATACTGGTAATTTTGTTTTTTTTTTTAGTTTGTTTCTTGATGTGTTGATGTGCTTGAGTTACTTTTAATTTTGGGTGGGGGGTTTAGTTGGTGGTCCCCCCTCGGCCTCCTCATCTCCCCTTATAGCCGATCCCTTTCCTCCAGAAGATTTCTTGTACCGGTAATTTTGTTTTTTTTTTTTTTTTTTTTTTTAGTTTCTTGATGTTTTGATTTGATTGAGGTGTTACTTTGAATTTTTCTTATACTGGTAATTTTTTTTTTTTTTTTTTTGTTGATGTGCTTGAGTTACTTTTAATTTTGGTTGGGGGATTTAGTTGGTGGTCCCCCCTCGGCCTCCTCATCTCCCCTTATAGCCGATCCCTTTCCTCCAGAAGTTTTCTTGTACCGGTAATTTTGTTTTTTTTTTTTTTTTTTTTTTTTTAGTTTCTTGATGTTTTGATGTGCTTGAGGATACTTTGAATTTTACTTATACTGGTAAATTTGTTTTTTTTTTTTTTTTTTTTAGTTTGTTTCTTGATGTGTTTGAGTTACTTTTAATTTTGGGTGGGGGGTTTGGTTGGTGGTCCCCCCTCGGCCTCCTCATCTCCCCTTATAGCCGATCCCTTTCCTCCAGAAGTTTTCTTGTACCGGTAATTTTGTTTTTATTTTTTTTTTAGTTTCTTGATGTTTTGATTTGATTGAGGTGTTACTTTGAATTTTTCTTATACTGGTAATTTTGTTTTTTTTTTTTTTTTGTTGATGTGCTTGAGTTACTTTTAATTTTGGTTGGGGGGTTTAGTTGGTGGTCCCCCCTCGGCCTCCTCATCTCCCCTTATAGCCGATCCCTTTCCTCCAGAAGTTTTCTTGTACCGGTAATTTTGTTTTTGTTTTGTTTTTTTTTTTTTTTTTAGTTTCTTGATGTTTTGATGTGCTTGAGGATACTTTGAATTTTTCTTATACTGGTAATTTTTTTTTTTTTTAGTTTGTTTCTTGATGTGTTGATGTGCTTTAGTTACATTTAATTTGGGGTGGGGGGTTTAGTTGGTGGTCCCCCCTCGGCCTCCTCATCTCCCCTTATAGCCGATCCCTTTCCTCCAGAAGTTTTCTTGTACCGGTAATTTTGTTTTTGTTTTGTTTTTTTTTTTTTTTTAGTTTCTTGATGTTTTGATGTGCTTGAGGATACTTTGAATTTTTCTTATACTGGTAATTTTGTTTTTTTTTTTAGTTTGTTTCTTGATGTGTTGATGTGCTTGAGTTACTTTTAATTTTGGGTGGGGGGTTTAGTTGGTGGTCCCCCCTCGGCCTCCTCATCTCCCCTTATAGCCGATCCCTTTCCACCAGAAGATTTCTTGTACCGGTAATTTTGTTTTTTTTTTTTTTTTTTTTTAGTTTCTTGATGGTTTGATGTGCTTGAGGATACTTTGAATTTTTCTTATACTGGTAATTTTGTTTTTTTTTTTAGTTTGTTTCTTGATGTGTTGATGTGCTTGAGTTACTTTTAATTTTGGGTGGGGGGTTTAGTTGGTGGTCCCCCCTCGGCCTCCTCATCTCCCCTTATAGCCGATCCCTTTCCTCCAGAAGTTTTCTTGTACCGGTAATTTTGTTTTTGTTTTTTTTTTTTTTTTTTAGTTTCTTGATGTTTTGATGTGCTTGAGGATACTTTGAATTTTTCTTATACTGGTAATTTTGTGTTTTTTTTTTTTAGTTTGTTTCTTGATGTGTTGATGTGCTTTAGTTACATTTAATTTTGGGTGGGGGGTTTAGTTGGTGGTCCCCCCTCGGCCTCCTCATCTCCCCTTATAGCCGATCCCTTTCCTCCAGAAGATTTCTTGTACCGGTAATTTTGTTTATTTTTTTTGTTAGTTTCTTGATGTTTTGATGTGCTTGAGGATCCTTTGAATTTTTCTTATGCTGGTAATTTTGTTTTTTTTTTTTTTAATTTGTTACTTGATGTGTTGTTGTGCTTGAGGATACTTTGAATTTTTCTTATACTGGTAATTTTGTTTTTTTTTTTTAGTTTGTTTCTTGAAGTGTTGCTGTTGATGTGCTTGAGTTACTTTTAATTTTGGGTGGGGGGTTTAGTTGGTGGTCCCCCCTCGGCCTCCTCATCTCCCCTTATAGCCGATCCCTTTCCTCCAGAAGTTTTCTTGTACCGGTAATTTTGTTTTTTTTTTTTTGTTTTTTTTTTTTTTAGTTTCTCGATGTTTTGATGTGCTTGAGGATACTTTGAATTTTTCTTATACTGGTAATTTTGTTTTTTTTTTTGTTTGTTTCTTGATGTGTTGATGTGCTTTAGTTACATTTAATTTGGGGTGGGGGGTTTAGTTGGTGGTCCCCCCTCGGCCTCCTCATCTCCCCTTATAGCCGATCCCTTTCCTCCAGAAGTTTTCTTGTACCGGTAATTTTGTTTTTGTTTTTTTTTTTTTTTTAGTTTCTTGATGTTTTGATGTGCTTGAGGATACTTTGAATTTTTCTTATACTAGTAATTTTGTGTTTTTTTTTTAGTTTGTTTCTTGATGTGTTGATGTGCTTGAGTTACTTTTAATTTTGGTTGGGGGGTTTAGTTGGTGGTCCCCCCTCGGCCTCCTCATCACCCCTTATAGCCGATCCCTTTCCTCCAGTTGTGTTATTTTTCTCATTTTCAATCACTCTGTTCCTGAACAATTTTTTTTATTGCCTCATTTCCGCTTGAATGAACGCATCTGTAATTAGATTGAATCTATTGAATAATAATTTGAATAAAGGGATTTACCTAACAAGAAAAATATTTACGTGAAAATAAAATGTCTCATTTTGGATACCCATCTCTCAAAGGTTGATATTTTATTGTATTAAAAGATGAAGTTTTCACGGTCTTTTTTATTTTGTAGCCATGAAACAGCAACTACTGTAGACGCTTGTGGTCTGTGTTGTTGTGTGCCTCCCCTCTGATGGGCGAGAAGTGACTCCATACTTCCAATATATTTGCTGGGTCAACACGACCGCACCGGAAGGTATTCCTTACTACAACTGTAACCAAATTTAAAATTTAATTTTTTGTCGGGGGGGATCAAACTCGCATGACAAGCAAGTGCTCGATTTTTCTTTCTTTTTTTCCCGGCCCGACCCAGGCTAGGTGAGGTTAATGTGAACTGAGATTGACTCCCAGTCTTGAATAACCTGCACGTTAAAGAGACCTGAGCTAAAATCAAACTAAAAAAAATATTTTAACTATCACGTACCTGATTCTAGTGGTTGTATCTTAAATGGATTTTCCTTCGTTCCGGAGTTGCATGTGACATCTTAACGGGAAGTTCCAACATCGGAGAAATTTTGAAAAACTAGAATTTGATTTGTGTTTATTTTTCAAACTTGAATTTTTTGGTAAAGTGACTGAATGTTAAAGATTATTCTTTATTTTATTTATCTGGCCAATATATACTGTTTTTATAATCATGGCTCAAATGTTTTTGTGTATCGAAACAGTAATATTTTCAATACCTTTTTTTACTTTCCTTATCCTATAATAAGGAAAGTACATATTGTATTCGTCGAAAATTTGACCTACCCAGTTTTTCACATTTCTGGACGAATCATAGCCTCAGGATACCAAAAAAGTTGTTTTCAGCCATTGGTCCGTGCGTCTGTCTGTCTGTCTGTCTGTCCGTCTGTCTGTCTGTCTGTCTGTCTGTGAACAGGATATCTCAAGAACGGTAAGAGCTAGAGACTTGAAATTTGGTATGCGAATTAATTTTATACACCAGACGAACCACGAAACTTTTGGTTGAAATCGGCCGCAAAATGCGGCCGCAAATATTGGCCGCAAGCGCCGCTTCTATGAATTGGTTAGAGATACAAAAAAAGTTAGAGAACAACATTTTCTTAGATTAAAAAAATAATAGGGGTATCCTCTTATCATTTTTTTGATATCTTGAACTTTTTGGACCTCGGCCCCAATTTACCGGTATTTTGGGGGGGACCCGCTTTGACTAACTTTTTTATTATTCATCCTAGATGGGGATTGTGACATATCAAATCCAATGATTTTGAGATGCTGATTACGAATTTGGCTTTGATTTTTTGCTAACTGTTACCTTTGAGTCACCAGTGGCTTTTGGTCCTGTTCCCATTCCTAATATGATAAGGAAAGTCGTGTGATGTTTACACCAGATTTTTACAAGCTGTTTATTAAAATATTACCTTAATTAATAAAGAGGTGCTTTGCTCAATTGTTGGCATTATAGGATTACCGAAAAGGCTTTCCTCTTTCAGAGGATTTCTTTGGCGATCCAACGAGGTAATGCTACCTGCATGTTAGGTACATTGCCTCATGCAAGTGGGATGGATCAAGTTTATCACCTGTGATTTTAATTGCGTTGTAAATAAAAATAAAAAGTTATCTGGATATTATACGAGAAACCAGAATATAAGAGAAAAAAATTCCGGTCCCATGAGTTCTCTTATATCCAGGTTTGACTGGCGCGGGGACATGATGCTACAGACATAATGTTTTTACCCCTCCCCAGATATAACAGATGGGAACCGAGCGCCCAACAGCAACGCGGGAGCGGGGGGTGGCAGGTTCGCCCCCGCCTCGCCCGTGTTCCCCTCCCAGCCCCCCCGCGCCCACCCCTCCGCCGCCACCTCCCACTTCCTGGACATGATGCTGAGGACCCAGGAGGATGCCAGCATGAGGTCCGGTTCCATGCGGGACTTGGGTACGACACTTCTCTTTCTCTATCCGGCCCTACTCAGGCTGGATGAGGTTAATGTGGGTAGCTGGTACGATTCCCAGCGAATGGAGGGTAACACCCCCGTCCTAATCAGGACGTTAAAACCAAATAGAATCGTTGGCGTTAGGGAGGGCATCCAGCCATAAAAAACGTGCTCCACCTTACCAACCTCAACCATGAGGTTGAACAATGCCGACCCCAAAAGCATCATAAGCTAATATGGGGTAAAGGCAAGGATATGAGAGAAAATTGAAAACTTGCGAGTCGCACAGGCTCCTGGCCAATCCACTAATTTTAAGTAAAACACCGAGGATGTTTTGAAACGTCCGGCGTCCGTAAAAACCTCTGTATCGTAATATATTTTTCTTCCCTGGTGTTGCAACATCTTCTGAAATCGCTATCTCGTACCACCGAAGTTAGCTCACTTTTCAGACGTACGGAGTAATATGGAAAAATGTTCAGATTTTCAATATTTACCGGTCCCACAACCGTGAGTTTCAGTTGCAGTAGACAGTTATGGATACCGGGCGGTCCAGAGTCCCACACTTTTCGGCATGAGCTTTTTCCTCCTCAATAAAAGAGGTGGTTTGGTTTTTGAAAAAAAAAAAAAAAAAAACATGGATAAAATGACCGACTTCAGTAGCTTGAGACCAATATCTAAAGGTTTTAAAGAGGATTCAAACTGAGAAAAAAAATGTCCTCCATCAAAAAATCACTCAGATTAATATTGTGGGTCAAGACAATTATATTTAAAGAAGAAAATTTACCAAGTGAAAATTTAAAACATCGAAGATAAAACTGAATATATGTAAAATATTATTTCTAATTTTCCATATACGGTTCTAGGGAGTTCCTAGATATTTTGTTCAGTCTTAATGTACCTATAGGAATATCTGTAACTTGGACCTAATTTAGATCTCAATACTTTTAAAGGCCAACATTTTTGGTTAGGAACTTGGCCTTTATTTTACATTTATGTTTTTGTGGGATCTCATTCCTTTTTTTCTAAGTTTAAAAGAAATTGGTTGATAAGACTTACTTTTATGAAAGTACGGAAACTAATCCGAATAAGAAGTCAACGGTTTTCTCCTGAATATATTATTATTTTGTTGGATATTCATGCTAAGTGTACATGTATTGTGAACTATACCTATGCATAGTAATTTTAGGTTGTAGTTTTGTACTTGGCTGCTTTTTTTGAAACTATTGTTCTTGATTTTCCACACCACCCAAGAGGTACCAAGAAGGCGCGCTATAAATTTATAGAGGTTTCCCCAAATAGGCCTAAGAGTAGTAGAGGAACCCAACTATGTTGAACTTTCTACTTGACGCCCTCATCAAGCTTGGTATCAAATGTAAAGTCAGAATTCATGGAGGAGATAATAATATATAAAAGAACTTAAACAGAGCATGACAGAAAAACTTTTAGCATAGATCCAATCATTTTGACAGTACACGTAGCTATCTGAGAGTAGTAGAGGAACCCAACTATGTTGAACTTTCTACTTGACGCCCTCATCAAGCTTGGTTAAAATGTAAAGTCAGAATTCATGGAGGAGATAATATAAAAGAACCTAAACAGAGCACAACAGAAAAACTTTCATCGCGGATCCAATCATTTTGACAGTACACGTAGCTATCTGAGAGTAGTAGAGGAACCCAACTATGTTGAACTATAAATAAATATATAACACTATTTTCAACATTGGTTCCAGAGACCTCCATTGCAGGTTCGGTAGAGCGACATGTTCGTAACTGAGAGGCGAGTGGATTATATAGAGTTCGAGATACTTAGTGTTTTCATATCGCAATCTTTTTTGCAACCTAGCGCGCGGGGTTTATACTTTATATTTTGATGTATTTTAATCTAGGTAATATTAAGATTTAGATAAGTTAGTTAGATATTCTTATACCTACATTTAAATTTAAAATACATATATAGACAATTAGAAATACGCTTCCACTGTTCCCTTTCCACTTTAAGTTTCACCTTAACGGCCCTGTTTTAGGGGTCTACCCGCTAAAAAAGAAATTGTTTGTGTATTTTCCTGTATGTACTCATTAATACCTACCTACATACTAAATTTCAAGTTTCTAGACCATACCCTTCTACTGCCCCCCTACCCCCTAGGTTTCGGGTTATCGGCCCTGTTTTAGGGGTCTACCCTCTAAAAGTTACAATTTTCGGATTTATTCCTGTATGTACTCATTATTATCTACCTACATATCAAATTTCAAGTCTCTACGACCACGGGAAGTGCTCCATAATATTGCTGAGTGAGTGAGTGAGTCAGTGAGTGAGTAGTAAAAGGGCAGTTTTCAATGTCCGTTTTCTCTAAAACCATTGTATTTATAGCTTTCATTTTTATAGTGTCTAGTCAGAGGTATTATCTACATGTATGTTTAAAATTACAAAACTTTACATCATAGAATAAAAAAGTTACGACAGGGTTAAAATCACGCTGAAATGTTTCGTGTAAATATACACACTGCGCCTCGATGATTTTTTTTTAAATTTATTATTTCAAAAAACAATGGTTTCCACATTAAATACATGCCATAATGTCACTATTGCTTTCTTGGAAACCTCGAAAAGTTTCATAAAATCACACAAATTATTACTGATATAAATATGTCTTTTTTCTGTCAGCATCAATAACAACCAGATCGTTTGTAATACAGAGTTAGGTGATGACTTAAAACACATCTATCTATACATTCTATAGTGTTCTATACCCATCTCAGACGTAAACCTACTGAAAAAATATCCAATATTGTACATAAATGACCGATCTCAGTAGCTTGATCGATAAGGCGGCGGACTTGTCCCGGTTTCAGCGTAGATTTATAGAAGCGAGTTTGAGTGATTGTGATATCACGAAAGTGATCAACACAAATATGATATTGTACTTAAATGAATTTCAAGAAGTAAGATCAAATAAACTAAGTCCTAGAGAAGTCTTTGATATTATTCCTTTTAGCTCATGTGTACTTTTTAGGAATGATGAAGATGGTTTTCACTATTCATTTCATAGGCATGAAACAAGAGCCAATTCAGATTCGGTGTTCAAGATAGTTCCTACTGTTTATAGGTACCATGGATTCCTTGAGGTTAACCATATTTCGGCCAGTGAAAAAGGAAAAGATCTATGGTTCCATTTCAATTTGTTTGTTCAGTAAAGAGCTTTTATCTCTTGTACTTCTGAAGTTTTAGGTGTGAAAATCCGAGTGAAGGAAGTTTTTTTTAGAAATACCTGTTTACTTCGAGTGTTGCACTTCAAAATGTTAGTCATTAAAACATTCTGAAAGAGATCCAATAATGTCGGAAGAAGACACCGAGTGTCACTCCCTGAGGAGCTCAATCCTCACCGAGGACATTCCAGGCTCCGATTTTCATTTTGATTTCATGAAGCTCTTATATTGGTGTCTTGATACAGATGGTGATCAGGTGAGTCTGGTTTCTACCACGAATCTATTACCTACATAGGTGTTCAATGTGTTCATCTTCAGAAAGGTCGATGTTTCAAATTCAGTTTAGTCGTGCTGAGGAACAGCACTTGTGTTTGCCTTGGGTTACTTTACGAAGAGCAACCTCTCGTAAAAATACATGTCAATACAGGGCTGGCGAACTTACAAAGAAGTTTCTTTTTCCATAAAAAAATATCTAGTTTTACGAGATTTTTTAAGAGGAGAAATACGTTGTAATCACCAATAAAGTTTCTGCCATTATTTCCCTACAATTTCAGATCAAGCCATCGGAGTACCGCTCCCAACTAGAATTGAGTATTAAAGAACGCTACGATTCAGTTGTGGATCTTTCTAAAAGAAAACCTACGCCTTTGAATGAGTTTTGTACATCGAGTAAATTTTCCGTTCTACCGTCCCTGCTGGTTCTTCAAAACTTTGTTCCTTACCAAACATATAAATTTAACATTAGAATAACCAATTTGTTACATGTAAGTTATACATTTATTAATAAAATAATTTAAGATGATTTTGCAACGATTGAGTCTGGCAATAGAAAAAGGGAATGCCGTCAGCAAGATGGATGAAGTTTTTTATTTGTAAAAAATAAATAAATTTAATTGTTCTCAAATGAGAAATTTTGCATAGCGTTACTCTAAGTTATAATCTATAATTAATTTAGTACAAAATATTGTTACAGTCTCGGTTGTTAATAGGTAAAAAATCATTCTCAATGATCCCGAGCTCAGAGGTTCAATTCCTTCTCGGTAGTTTTGAGTCAAGAATACCGTCTAACGCAATAAAAACATTGAAGCCATTTCATGTTCTACTTTTCTGATTCCCGGCATCGTTGGACTTGAAATATTCAAAGTCTCCATAAAATTTTTTATTAGATTCTATAACCAATATGTATCGCCTTGAAATACTAAAAGAGTTCTCCATCATCTCTCTGTTTAGACAACGCAAAGTTTGGCTGTCTCTAGCTTCCCTCTGCCTGCGTCCGTTTTTAAAGTAACCTACGACACCAAAATCAGGAATCTCAAAGTAGCTCCTGGAATGACAGTTGTTTTAAAACTGGAGTTCTGTCCTCAACAAAACTCGGATCTCCTCACTCATCTTGAACTGAGAAGCAACTCGGAAACATTCCATGTTCCTGTTCTGGTGCTCGGCCCTCGACCTCTGCTTGACCTGCCCGATACATTGGAGCTGTCCAGGACTTCGCCGAAAATAGAGACAGTACGGAATGTTCAAGTGAAAAACATTGGCACGATGGTGGCTGAATTCTCCCTCTCAGTACAAAAGTAAGTTGTTCAGATGTTGCACAGGGAAGAAAAGGGCATGGATCTCATACATGTGTAGTACAGAATTTGGTGTACTGATTACTTGTATAATGAATTCAACACATTGGATGGGTACCTACATGATACCGAGTAGAATTCTAGTTGAAATATTTAATCGTCTAAATCTTTTAATTTATGGAGAGCTTACTTTTTCTTCTATATATAACTACTTCCAGAATACCTTGTTGACTCAAAGTCGGTTTTTACTGTATGGTAAATGAAATGAAATTATTGTTCTCAGTCCATTTTCAGTATCTCCTAGCAAGATCTTCTTGCGACCGGGTGAAGAAGTTCCAGTCTCATTGAAATGTAAGCCTGTAGAACCAGGAGATTTTCAAAGCAAGTTCCTTGTCAAGTTTGACACAGGTTTGTTATAAATAAAATTAATTTTATGATTAAAAAGAAAACTATTTGGCCCAACGTTGAGTGAGGTTAAATATTTAGGTGTGTACCTAGTTTGTGAGATTATAGCGAATAAGAGCTAAAGAAGTGGTTATGAAATTATGATGTGTTTTTCTCTATAATGAATTGATGACTGAGCCTTGAGGGTCCTATTTTAAAACTATTTGACCCAAGCCAGTTTGAGTGAAGTTAAGTTCTCAGGTGTGAAGCTGGTTTATGAGCTAATAGCGAATAGGGTGCAGACCGCTAGTTAAGTGTTAAACAATAATTTTTAATCTTATTTTTTTCTGTATTTTAATTCAGACTGTTGTTCATTCACAGGGGAGTTCATATCCGCCTCTATCCAGTGTCCTTGTTCCAATTTGAAGTTGAGTCTCAGCACTTCTCATCTGGATTTCGGACTTGTTCCCCTGGGACTACGGAGCGTGCAGAGATTTGAAATTGTCAACAACAGTGAGCAGCCCATCCAGTTCCGGCTTGTCAAAAATGCAGATCTCCAGCACGATTTGGCTGATATTGATAAGTAAGGCGTTTTGATTCATCAATCTCAGTACCCGATTTAAGAGTTTGGAGTTCGAGTCTTGGTCATAACAATTTATATTGCTTATATAAAGACCTTTGTTTGTTCTTCAAAGGCTTTATACAAAGAGTGAAAATATATTAATTGTATTAAACTCTCAAGATTTGAACATTTTAAACTATTTCAAATAAAATATTTCATTGAGATCTTCTGGGACTGGACATGCGCCCACAATGCTTGCGGCGTTGCCCTTCTGTATCTCAATGCTGATTTTCTCATATAAGTTCTGTCCAGCCATCTTCATTCCAGATTTATCCACCAACATTGCTCCTATTTCTTGAACAAAACGCCTAACAACATTATAAAGACCTAACAACCACTGTGTCAATAATTCAATGAAAACTACTTTTTCTAAAGACTCCTCAACTGTCGTGGTTTTTTCACTCTCAACAGGTTGAAGGATTGTTGTGATCTGATCAAAGATAATGAGCAGACGAGATACAACGTACTCAAATACCAGGATCTCGGATCAGATAAGTGTCATGAAGTTATCTACGATCGGCTCTATTCAGATGAGTTAGCTTTGCTGCGACCCACAGATGAACTCTTTCTATTTTCCAGCGATGTTATTGATATGGAACCATTGGTATGTACCAGTAGATTTAATAGACTAAGAATGTATCAGTGTATCACGTACCCATATTCAGGCACTTTGGTGATTTATGGGGTAGTTTCTTGTAAAACTTGAACATTTTGTCCTCTCTTACATATTAATATTATTATTGAGTTTGTTATTTATTAATTAATTGGATGTATGTACAAACAAGTAATGATAAAAATTACAAAATTGAAAACAATATAAACAAGAAAAAAAGATAAACAACATAGATAAAATATACAGGGTGTTTCAGAAAGTATGTCTTTATTTTAACCACGTGTTATATGGACCATTTTAGGGGGGGGGGTCAAGTCTATACCAAAAAGGGCGAAAATGCTTCATAAGAGGAACCCTTATGAACCCTGTGGCCGCCCCTGAGAGTGTAATGACTTCGATTTCCACATCAAAATAACAGCGTCATCTTATATTGAGAGTCGATTTTTTTCCGCGTTTCAATATCTCCAACAGATTCCACGTTCACATTACTGTGTATCATTGATGTTGTAAAACTTGAACTTTTATTCACAGAGTGGTACAGTTTGGTCGCATACCAGTGCAATCATTGCAGTTACGTTTCATCCCTTAGAATGTCGTGGTTACCAGATATCAGCTTACTGTGACATGACTGGGTTTGATGCCCGA